>JAGXEW010000206.1:0-263275 GCA_030684275.1 Acipenser oxyrinchus oxyrinchus
CCATTATATCCCTCCATGTAAAAGATATTTGATGCAAATGCCAGAGAAATTAGCAAAATTGCAATGAAAAGTCAATGGAATGTAATAAACGTTTTTGTAGTCTTAGTGATAGATGATGTCAATTCCTACTCTAGTCTATACTGTAGTAGTCTAATTCAGTGTTTTCTTTGACCCTGTCCACACTATGCTTTTAAAACCGTATTAGTGCTAAATATGGTGAGCGTCAGTGTTGCCATGTTATACCAGAAATAAAAAGCGGCACTGCCTTTCAAAACAAGCCCAGTCTATTTCAGAGGGAGGGGTGGGATGTTTATACGAATTCCAGATTTTTTTCTAATGACGTGCATATACATTGACACCAGTCAATCACCGAAACCACTCCTACAACCATTTTAACTGATTAATTCACGTCACCTATTACCAAAAAAAAAAAAAAAAACGCGACTCAAAAAAATTAAAGCGACTCTCAACAAGCCCAGTTTGCGTCCATACTACTACGCAGCGATTAAGAACTGAACTCTAGACCACCTCAGGGGGTAGTCTCGGGACCGGTTCTAAATTAGATCGCATTAGCTATTGCGGTTTGTCAAGTGTAGACGCTGTAATACCAAACTACATTTTTTGTGTATCCTCCAATATCCCAAAATGCTTTGTGGTATGTTTGGCTAAAAACTCAGAACAGACGCCTGAAGGACTTGCCATCAGTGTACACTCCGCACCAGGCATTCATTGTTATGCTTAAAAAAAAAAAAAAAAAAAGTAAAATGTCCGAACATCTCTGTTACCTAGTGGGGAAAATAACAAAAGCACAACGTTAAATTAGGCGACTGCAAAATGAAAATTGAGTTAAAAATATACGACCGGGGATGAACAATTCACGTCATGTCAGCTCTGTTTACTTTGAAATAAAATTAAGGGGACCACAATTAGGCTCAGGCAAGATATGAAGGTAAAATCAAAGATTGTTTTGTAATTAACAGCTTTTTCTGAGTTTAATTATGAAACAGAATCAGCTCAATTTGTTTAAAGGGATGTCACCTGATTACAAATAAAACGTTTGTGTGTGATTCTCATTTACTTTTTCCAAAATACTTGTTTTATTTCTTTTTAGCAATATGGACATCTGTTAATATGGGGAATAACACATTTAAAGGGGTTGATGCTGGGTGGACACAATAATTAATATTTTCTTAAAAAGCAACTTACCGGTACTGTACTTTTTATGTGACAAAGCATTTGTGTGCAATCGGCAACCTGATGCATCAGCTGTTGGGTGTCGTCATACTGCTGTCCTGATGATTGGGAGAATGGAGTTGTTGTTTATAATTCCATGGGGATCCCTTTACCTCGCTAGCTTTCTTCTGATAACATTTACAGTATTGTATTTCTATGTCTATCGTTCCCATAAGTTATACAAAGAAGGTGCTGTCGTATTTGACAGCCAGAAGCAGGTTCCAAGTTGGTTTTACTTGCTCTGCAGACTCGCAGCAAAAGTTCTTCTTAAAAGGCAGGGACGACTTTACAGCAACACCAATTCTACTGGAGGTGGAAGCCAGGTCACTTTCACTTTGTACAACTGCAGGTACATTGCCTTTATTGGGGGATATTTCTTCAGTTTTGTATTCTGCTCATGTTTTTGTTTGCAAGTTAGTTTATTTCTTAATAATACCTGTTTTGGTAGACGAATAACCTAGTAGAGTAACACTACACAGTTTTATACACAGATCAGATGCGTCGTAGTAGATAGCTGTGAATTCAGTGTGGATGACAAATTGTGTATTGCACGGTTGATGTTTCATACACGTATACAAATCTTTTCGTCCCTTTGTCCAGGCTCTGTAGGGGAGGTTGGGCTAGATTAGACTGATCGGATGAAGCGCCAATCATGAAATCAAACATTTTACTGTCAAGAGCAAAATATTAGGATATGGTCAGACTGCATATCGATCTCCTCACTGCATTTGAATCACAGTTCTCATAGAATCACATTTATGTCTTTCAAAATAATAAGTTGCCTAAAGTGTTTCATAACATAATATATTACACCGATGTTTATACAGGTCCCACATATTGTCTTATGTTATGTATCTTGTAGATTTAGAAATCTGAATTATCGTGTGCACATTGTTTAGTAATAGCACAAATACTTTGCAAAAAGATACAATTGATGCAAAATGATGGAATGGCCTCGAATTTTTGTTTGGTGTGGAAAAACCCTCAATTGCAGGGGAGGGGTTGAATAGACCTGTACCTGGTCAGTGTAGAATATTGTTTTGGTTCTGGGGGTGGAGTATCCTTTTCTTAATAAATACTAGAATACATGTATCTGTATTGTTCTGGGTAATTTGCAACCTTAGTCACTACTTTAATGTATATTTTCAGCATCATAGTTTTCATATGTATGCACAATTATGATTACCATTTCAAAAGGTGGGTGAAATAGCCCCACCTCACCTTTTAGTCCATAAGATATGCATATGGTATCTAAATACTTTTAAAGCTGTAATATGGGGTTAAGCATCAGACAGTATTTCTGTCCACTCTTTATTCACTCAAGCATAGCATTGTTTTTGGCAAGGCTATCAATTACCCATGCACTTATACATCGCTGCAATGTTGCATCTGTTGACCTTGTGTGAAAGTTATTGTGAAAGATGTGACTACTGCTAACTGAATGTTACAAATACAGCCAAAAATGGCTGTAGGCTAGTGTTTTATAAACAAGGGTCAGTTTTTATTCAGAGTGTCTGTGCTACAGTTTACTGTATATTTTGAGAGATGATCTGAATTACAATTTAAATAAGACACTTGAGTTATAGTAATAAATAAATAAATAAATAAACATAAAAAGAAAATGTGTAGTTTAAATGCCATAGGCCTACAACGTATTTATCCATTAATTCTAAAACAAATCATTTTGGTATAATTGAGATTGTACCTGTAACAATGACATTTGTTTTATCACAATAAAATAGCACCTGTCTGTCTGTATAAGTTTTTCTAATATAGGCTTGTATACAGTTACAAAGGTGTGTTTATTTTTGCAGACTAGAGTCCAAAGGCCTGAGACAGTACTGCAGTGTTTGTGGCTATGGCTGGGACTATCCTGATTCTACCAATAGAGACATCCCTGTGTGCTATCCAGAGATACTCTTCTTCCGCTTGTTGGCAATGGTTATAAGCTCTGATGGATTCAGGTTAAGCCCCTGGGTAAGAGCTCTTTGTGTTTTTTTTTTCTATGTTTATATAGTTGAATACACATGATGCATGTCCTGCATTACCATTGAGTTTATTTAATTGTTTAAAAAGGCCAAACGATTGAAACTAGGCATTATTCTATAAACCCCAATTTGTATTAATGTGGCCTATGATTAATGTTCTGCATTTTTGGTTTTATCATTAAAAAATGTCCTGGGAATTTGTCAGAGTTTATTTTGCAAATATTAAAATAGGGATAAAATCAGTAAAAAAAAAAAAAATGTTTTAATTGAAACATCGGTGAAAATTGGGGTAAAAATCTCACTATACACACTTTACATGTGGAATATGATGCGTAGCAGTTCTGGTTTCTGATTAAGTTTAATATCCCTGGCATGTATGATGAAGCACAAAAAGTTGAGGCCACATTTTCCCAAGTTAGATGGTACTTTGTGAACGTTTGGGCAATCGCTGTGCCTGACGGAAATAGTATCTGCAGAAGATATGAACATGACATCTGCACAAAACAAGCCAGGTTTATTCACCTTGAAATCATAAAAGAAAATTGACAGAACTGGACGGTAGACGGTAGACACTGGACATTTCCATCAATGCTCCATAAGTTTACCAACTAAAGCATCACCATTTTCTGTCAAATATTTACGATTAAGATTGTCGGCGCTACACAGTGTTTAGCTGATGGACAGTACTGTCACACAAAGTCACCAATACACACCAATACACAGCAATAAACCGTGCCTGTCTAGCAAAGCACAGAGCTCAGTCATTCTCGCTCTCTTTTATTAAAGCGTGTGTAAAAGCTGCAGAAATGGATTGCTTGTCTCTGTTCACTTTCTTGTTTTAGTTTAATGTGTCGCTACTTTCAGTATGTTCTTTTCTTCTCTCAGCGTGAACATGTACCTCAATGCAGCAGTATTTGCAACGCTATGTATCCTCAGTTAAAAAATAAAAATAAATTAAAAAATAAAAATCCTGTAATTTTTCGGTAAAATTCAGAATAAACCGAAATGTGGAACACTACCTATGATGTACCTGGGACTTTCTTAAACACACCCCATCCAATCCAGTATTTTGTTTTCCCAACCCTACACAAAGCAACAATAAATATGTCCTGAAATTATAACATTCATGTTTATATGGAAGTTAACGTCTACAGGACCATCAGCCCAAGGTTGTTTTTGCCCTGCTGTTACATGAAGAATGCAAGGAGTTTGTAGATGCTTTTCTTTGTGTGATATAATGCATAGCCATTCAACAACAAAAAAGCACCATCACTTTGGTAATACACTGTACATGCATTATTCAGGAAAAATAAAAAAGAAAACAAGTTAATGAAAACTGCCAACTTCTCCTATTCTTAGCCAAAAAAAAAAAAAAAAAATCACCAAAACAGTGTGTTGTAAAAACTAAACAAAAAACTTGTCAGTATCCTGCCTTTACCAGTTTTCATAAAACCCTTACTAACTTAGACAACTTCAGATTGACAAATCCTGGTGAAACTATAGTCATTAGGAAAAGGAAACTCACATTGGCTGATTATTCAAGTTATTTACTGTAGATCAACTGTAATGTGTCAAAAGGATTGAATACCATCTTGCCATATGCTCATACATGTACACATAAGAGAGAGAGCTCTGCAGCAAGACTTAAATGTCAACCACAGGTTTAACTAATCTGATTTCCTTTCTTGTTTATACTTCAGTTTGTTAAAAAATACAATCAGAAGAGCTTTTTGTTAAAAAAAAAAAAAAAAATATAGCCATCCTAGGCTTACGAAGGATTCTGTACATTTTAGCTAGTGTGGGTATAAACTCTAGGAAAATATGTAATTAATGTGAAGGATTCCCGTCAGAAATCTTGTACAACAAACTTTATTTACTCTGCTATACACAATCTATTCTGGAACACAAATCGGTTAAAATTCAAAGCGGTAAAATAGCAAAGTTAGGAGGATTTATGGAGAAACTAAATAAGAAAGAATGTATTTTTAAGTATGACAACCATATAAAAAAAGGAGATAATTACGCTTAGGAAATGTAACCTGCACATAGCAGTTCAATCCACATACTGCATGTATGGTGCAAGTAATACACATACATAACAGGTGGGAAAATAATTGAAGTCATAGGTTTATAACATTTACATAGGGAGTTAATAATAATAATTGCAAAAAATTCTTCTGGCAAATCCCATCAATCAAACATTTCCTCCACGTAATGCTACCACCCTATTATGTATACATGTATTTAGATACATTGATAAATAATATACAAACTCTTAGAGCCTGAGTAAGTTTGTTTTTTAAATGCAGCTGAGAATTCAGTATTCGACAGCATTGTTGTCTGTTAGCCTGGCCCAGGTTCTTGAATGCTTTCTGAACATTGTCATTATTCTTGCTGAACAGAAAAGCATTGACAGGAGGCACTGTTTCATCTTCTAAAAATGTGAAGCCTCAAAAAATTATCAAGTGTAATAGTTTTCCAATGTCATATAATTAATAAATGGTAATGTTGTAGATATAGGTAAGTGAATGAATGAAACACTATTAAATACAAAAAAGTCCTGTAGTCTTTAGAAAAGAAAACTTGAACCCACCCAGATCAGTATTTATAGATCTTACCTCCTGCATTGTGTTCTGTTTATGTGATTTCCTGCAGTATATTTAAGATTGCTTTGTCTCATGTACTCTATATTATGTAATTTGTTTTTGCTGTATAGGACTTATCCATGTACAGCAGACCATGAGAACTTCCCAACCTGTGGATGAAATAAAGAAAGGACCATTTTTCCTTCAGGCCGCCAGAAGGAATACAGACCAGTAGAGCTTGGTATAGAGGTGGACATTGTGATTGAGCTAAAAGATAGAGTCAAGGAGCCTGTTTGGGAAGGAATCATGACATTGCTCTCAAGAGATATGAAGAAACTCAACAGAAAAAAGCAACACACCCAAGAAAGCTGTGGTAATTAAAAATAAATACTGTAATACTACTACGACTACTACTGATAATAATAATGATTATTGTGCAAGTGCTTATTACAGGGCATACATTTAAGCAATATCTACAGGGCTCATCAAGTGTATGAGGCGGCTTTTATATGAGCCAGAAAAAAATGCCAATTAAACTCGCTGTGTCATCTAGTTGTAGATGATTTGTGATTTGGAGTCTTGACTGTGATATCATGTACACGAATATTAATGTTTTTACGTCTGTGTGTTCTGTTACAGTTTGGCACTTACTGTAACTTCACAACATGACTAGCACTGGTTTTGTTTTTTATTTGAAGAAGAAAGCTGTGTAATTGCTGATCTGTGTTTCTTTTCTATCACTTTCAGAGCCAGAGGAAGTGAAAGTGATTGAAATATTGGTACCTTGGTACACAGGACTCAAATACGCTTTTGCATCTTTAGACTATAATCCACATCACCTTTTTTCACCAACGGCTAAGCTACTTGGATATAAAAGCCCCATAGCTCACGGGATGTGGATGGTGTCTCGATGTCTTGCTGAAATAGAGAAGCGTGAAGGTAAAACTAGTAGGATTGTAGTCTTCATGACCATCACCCAACATTCCTAGTTTTAAGCTTAGTATTTGGCCAGGGTTTACTCAAATAGGCAGGTCAATTCCAAATTCAGTTACATGTCAGCTTCATTAAGCACTTATTTTATGTATTGGTTCCACAGGGTCCTACAAGAGAGATTAGGATTACAAATGCACTGTCCTGTCTATTACATTTGATTTGGAATTCAGCATGGTTTGTGCTTAATGTTGTATAAATCTGGTACTGCAGATTCAGAGAAGTGGAGTAGCTAAATACAGATACTCTCATGCAATCAGACTATTGTGACCTGTGTGTTTGCAACCTGACCATACAGAAATCAAACTGTTATTGTTTTGGGGTGACCGTATTAAAGATCTTAAGGATACATTTTGTACCATAATTGTTTGTCAGATAAGGTTGAAGTGCTTTGCCACTTAAAAAGATAATCCATCAAATTTAATGTGATAACAGAAAGAAACAGAAACTCAATTACATTGCTTATAATAAACTAACATACAATGCATCCCATGTCCCATTAATAGATTTAATATATACTGTATATTATAGTATTCATACTAGCAGCCAGTTGCCAAAACAGTTGACAATATCTTGATTAATAGATGACATACGTGTTGTTCATGTGTTAGTTATTAAAATGGTGTGTTGCCTGAAACAAGACTTGTCTATATAGGATTAATACAATGAGCTAGGAGAAGAACATACTTCTCTGCTGCCAACCAGCATGTAAATATGAATTAGCTACAATATGGAATTGAAAAAAGCTGTAAAACATTTTTAGGTATAGTCCCACAGTCGAGCAAATATTTCCCCTTATTAATGTGTGCTGTCCCTTTTACTATGTGTAAAAACACCCTGCCAAAATAGTTCTGGAAGATCATATTGCAGGCCAACATTATACTTATTTAATTCCACCATTACATTGGTGCAGCGCTTTCTTTATTTTACTTTTAAAACCTACTTTCACAAAAGACCAATTCATTTCCTAACTGTTCTGCTACAGCTATTTCTCCAGTATTGTACTTTTTTTTCTTTTTTTTCTCCAAATTAGCATTGGTATGATTATTGTATAAAGTTGACCATCCTACAGTAGTAAACGTTTCATTAACTTAATTTCTATTTGCAGTTGAAGTGTTTAGCACTTGAGTTCTGTTCCCATTGTACAAAATACTCTTGGAGCCAGTCTCTAATGCTCTACTCTGTAATACTAACCTACATTACCGTTCAAAAGTTTGGGGTCACTTAGAAATGTCCTTGTTTTCGAAAGAAAAGCAAATTTTTGTCCATTAAAATAACATCAAATTGATCAGAAATACAGTGTAGACATTGTTAATGTTGTAAATGACTAGTGTAGCTGGAAACGGCTGATTTGTAATGGAATATCTACATAGGCATACAGAGGCCCATTATCAGCAACCATCAGTCCTGTGTTCCAATGGCACGCTGTGTTTGCTAATCCAAGTTTATCATTTTAAAAGGCTAATTGATCATTAGAAAACCCTTTTGCAATTATGTTAGCACAGCTGAAAACTGTTGTGCTGATTAAAGAAGCAATAAAACTGGCCTTCTTTAGACTAGTTGAGTATCTGGAGCATCAGCAATTGTGGGTTCGATTACAGGCTCAAAATGGCCAGAAACAAAGAACTTTCTTCTGAAACTCGCCAGTCTATTCTTGTTCTGAGAATTGAAGGCTATTCCATGCAGAAATTGCCAAGAAACTGAAGATCTCGCATAACGCTGTGTACTACTCCCTTCACAGAACAGCGCAAACTGGCTCTAACCAGAATAGAAAGAGGAGTGGGAGGCCCCGTGCACAACTGAGCAAGAGGACAAATACATTAGAGTATCTAGTTTGAGAAACAGACGCCGACAGGTCCTCAACTGGCAGCTTCATTAAATAGTACCAAGAAAACACCAGTCTCAACGCCAACAGTGAAGAGGCGACTCGGGATGCTGGCCTTCTAGGCAGAGTTGCAAAGAAAAAGCCATATCTCAGACTGGCCAATAAAAAGAAAAGATTAAGATGGGCAAAAGAACACAGACACTGGACAGAGGAAAATTGGAAAAAAGTGTTATGGACAGACTAATCTAAGTTTGAGGTGTTCGATCACAAAGAAGAACATTCGTGAGACGCAGACCAAATGAAAAGATGTTGGAGGAGTGCTTGACGCCATCTGTCAAGCATGGTGGAGGCAATGTGATGGTCTCGGGTGCTTTGGTGGTGGTAAAGTGGGAGATTTATACAGGGTAAAAGGGATCTTGAAGAAGGAAGGCTATCACTCCATTTTGCAACGCCATGCCATACCCTGTTGATGGCGCTTGATTGGAGCCAGTTTCCTCCTACAACAGGACAATGACCCAAAGCACAGCTCCAAACTATGCAAGAACTATTTAGGGAAGAAGCAGTCAACTGGTATTCTGTCTATAATGGAGTGGCCAGCACAGTCACCGGATCTCAACCCTATTGAGCTGTTGTGGGAGCAGCTTGACCGTATGGTAAGAAGTGCCCATCAAGCCAATCCAACTTGTGGGAGGTGCTTCAGGAAGCATGGGGTGAAATCTTTCAGATTACCTCAACAAATTGACAACTAGAATACCAAAGGTCTGCAAGGCTGTAATTGCTGCAAATGGAGGATTCTTTGACTAAAGCAAAGTTTGAAGGACACAATTATTATTTCAATTAAAAATCATTATTTCTAACCTTGTCAATGACTATTTCCTATTCATTTTGCTATATTTCCTATTCAAACTCATTTCATGTATGTTTTCATGGAAAACAAGGACATTTCTAAGTGACCCCAAACTTTTGAATGGTAGTGTACATGTAAAGATTACTGTGATTAGTGAGTTGGACTCTGTATTCATTAGAGATAATGTACAGCATTTTCTTTTGTGTGTATTTACTCACAGGAACAGATGCAATCCAAGCCCCTGTTTGCTTAAGGTCAGGTTTAAACGGCCCCTGCTCATGCCTGGGAAGGTGGTAATCAAATACTGGAAAACTTTCCCAGACGCAGGTACATGGTCTCACAAATCGTACCAGTTCAGAATGGTGGAGTTTGGGACAAGGATGCCTCATGTGGTGGGAGAGATATCAGGAGTGGAGTCAGATTCTATAAAAGCAGAAAGTGGCTAAAGCGTGTCAACTCAGTCCTGCTGCTTTGGATCTGGATCTATAGCTTAAAATGAGTTCATGTAAAGCAGAAAAAATAATATTCATTGGAGATTTTTCAAATTTGCAAAGGCAAGTTTGTAACATTTTACGCAGTGAATAAATTAATGCAATTGAACAAGAAAAAAGTCTGTTGATGGATAATTTCTTTTATTTGGAAATACAATCTACTTGTGAATGCAGCGCTTGTACATGGTGTGTTTTCTGTATTAAAAATGGTTCAAAAGCAAACATGTATCTGTTTTTTTAGCATACAGTTACATGAGGTATTCTGTGTTATGTGGATCCTGTGCCAGGACCAGTCCAGTCCTGCATTACCATCTGAGATTTCCACCAAATTTTGATACACAGGTTTCAATACATAATAGGTCTGTCATGCTGTACAACTTATTTAGAAAATCGTTTGCTCCAAGTTGTCTCCAAAGAATTATTTTAGAAGCCTAGCCTAGAAAGAAAAGTTGATTAATAACCTAGCATAATTTTCCTGGAAGCACATTGCTATAAAGATTGATGTGGTGCTGGGGTTCCATATGTACAGTACATTCATGGTAGAGTGCTGACAGTAACCCTCTTGTGTAGATGAATTCACATCTTTTCAGGTCCTCATTGTGTTTTGGGTTTCGCTCTTGTTTCTGTAATTCTGTAAAAGGAATACATTAAAAGGGTAATAGGACGCTTTACACACTCGCTTTTCTTTTTTTTGAAGCTTCGTAAAAACAATTACTGCAAGTTCATTTTATTTCAATCCATTGAGGCTTTCATGAGAATTGGAAGGGAAACCAAGGTATCCCTGTGGTATTGCAGCTTTCTGCTATTCTTCTGGATGTGTTCCAGGCATTAGCAGATGCAAGACTGTCCCTCCTTGACCACCCATATGGCATCTATCATTGTACTGTTCACAACACAGGTGTCCACAGCTTGCTCAAGAGGGGAAGGACTTGGCTTTAGACCACTGTACCAGTCCTTGGCATTCTACTGCTTAAGCACTTGAGCCTTTAAATGTCACAGAAGGGTCTGATGAATCGCAACATGGCATTTGGCATTTCAACTGAATTTTACTGCCTCAGTAGCTGCAAAATTGCACACACATGTTAGATCTTATGCTGGTTTGTGCTTCAGATAATGGAGTATCAGTGTTTCAGGTCTTGTACACATAGTTGGACAACATGTCATTTTCAACCCTGCAACTAATTTAGAACATAAAAGAAAAGGGATATACCAAGACAGCATAGTAATGATTGTTTTACCTCCTTCTGCTTCTGAAAACACTGCTGAACAATTTAACCATTGCAAGAATTATTTCAGAATAAGGATCTATGAAATACAGTACTGATCAATTATATACAGTCAGCACTCGGATATACGATACACGTTAGTCACATTTTACCGCCCTTGTATTAAGAATAACATCAATTCCCATTATATACAGTTGTCAAAAGTTTACATACCCCAATCGAAATTTCCTGAAAACAAATAATTTTAGGAAAAATATTTGGTAGCAAAAGATTGGCTTTTGTGTATGAGGAAAAAAATATGGCTACAATTATTAAAGAAATAGATGTCTACAATTATTAATTTAATTTATTTGTTAATTCAAAAGTATTCATACCCTTTGATGGTATGATAGTATTGTCTACAAGGTGCTAGAAATTTCAATGATAATGCAGAACCTAATTCTAGAAAAGTCTAGAAAATGCTGGATTGTAGGTGAACATTCTTAGAGAGTATAACAGGGTTAGGTATGGGATGATTGCTGTCATTTACCAATAAGTCAATATGGGGAAAAAGCGAAGAGCTACCTGAAGACCTTAGGCAGAAAGTTATTCATTTGAAAGTGTGAAAATGGAAGAACACATTTACATCTAGATATGTCAAAGATACATTTTTGTAATATGAAGCAGTTAGAACAAAAAGACCACATATACATTGACTACAAATAAAATCTGACAGATAAGAGTGTGAAAGTGGATACAGAACCCTTAAGCTTAATGCTTCTGTGACATCCTTTGTAAAATGTTTTTAACTATTTAGACACACTTGTTCAACTTTCTAGCAGGACGCAAATCAGTAACCTCTAATCACACACTTACTATGTTGAAATGTAAAAGTATACCGCCATTTCCAAAAGAACACATGCAGTTTTGTTAAAATAAAACAGAAGAAAACTCCAATAATGTGAACTGCTGGAAAGGTTAGCAAAGGAACACGATGTTATGGCATTGCTGTGGACAGGAACACTTAAAGTACAGCAGTACTTAAGAGCCCCGCTGCTAGCATTGCTGAGTGCTGGCAAGGCTATTAGTCTTGACTCGATAGATCCTGTGTTGGAGGGTTAACATACTTGTCAATGATGTTATAACCTGTGTTGGAGGAAAAGAATACGTATTTTAGCCATCTTTCCATACTACTGTACATAAGCCTATAGTAGCTAATATTCTGCAGTCCATTCACTGAGTCTCATTCTAGCCAGTTCTCGTTAATTTAAAAGCAGATCAGAGGAATAGCTGAGATGTACAAATGTAAATGTTCAAATTGTTAAAATCACGACAAGGGAATCTGTAACCCCCAAAGTATTAATACATTACCCATTGAAGCATTAGGTAAAAAGGAAGTTTCCATTAAAAAAAAGCTTTTAAAGCACCAGCTTCTAGAGATCAAAAAGCCTATACTACTTAAGAAAATCCTTTCTGTGTGTTATGCTGGAAAATATTTAAGTACTCTTTTGCCATTTGCCTTGAAACATGAAAAGATGTTATGGTTGCCATGTTTTTTAAATTTCATAACAGCATTACAAAAATGGTCTGTGATAAAATCTTGTACTTATTATTTTCATTTCATAGTAAACAGTTACTCTCCTATCTTTAAAAATGATGTTGGCTATACAGTAGCCAATTTAGGGCAAATTCTATATTTTTAATCGATTCATGGTGGTTGAGCACAATGTATCATGATGTTAGAATCCTCATAAATGAAACATTGCTTGAAGAAAAGACAGATCTTAATTGCATCAGAGAACACATTCAGACACCTCTGATTTCATGTTCAATTACATTTTCTGTTCTTTACACAATTAACTCATGAAGTACCAAATTAATTATATTGAAAAAAACACAACACAAGATGTTTTTATGTAATTTGATTACATTAATATTTAGACATACCTTTTGCAGTCAACACAATTCAAGTAAGTTATCATAACAATATGGTTAAAAAGAAAACTAAAATAAGAGGTAGAGATGGCAGTTAAAAATGACAAAGTAACCTGTCCTCAAATGAGTACAATGGCACTTAATGGGTTAATTAATAATAAGAAGGATCTCTGACAGGTTTGCTTGGTAAATGCACGACTGCATAGTGTGAAGGATGAGTCATGCAATGAGAGGAGTGCAAGTTTGCTTCCTGGCTGCCCCTAGTTGCCGATCTTGGCTGGGCATCCCACAGGGAAGGCTGGATTGGCCCTTGAGCTCAACCACAACAGCACTGATCACATTGCAAACACAACAGTCAGAACGGTATGCACAATACCAACTAACAGAACAGAACATACGCATATGGATTTGTAAAGTTTCTCTTGGAATTCCTCAGAAAGCTTGGTTTCTTTTCTCGCAGTAAGTCACGTTGCTGCTTTTCTCAGGAGTCAGTTGCTGTTTGTGTACTTGGGTAGTCACGTCTTTTGTTGGTGATTTTAATACATGCATCACTATACTATACTTAATATTTAAGATGTAATCTAACTAAGCTAACTAATCTTTAGAGCAGGTCTTGTTTGTTGTGTTATTTGGTGATACTTTAAAGCCTTTATAATGATTGCAAGGCCATAATTCAAATATAATCCCGCCTGAGGGATCCCAAATTTATCTTGACCTGCAGGAGACGGTAATATTACTAGAATAGAAGCATTCCTTAGTAAAACAACCTTAATTACAGACTTTGATTCATTTCTCCACTTGTGGGCTTAAAATATGTTTAACGCCATGGTAAAAAAATTTTTTACCATGAAGCTAAACATATTATAAGGCCAAAATGAATTTAAGTCTGTAGAGTATAACACACTTAGATGCTTCTTGCTTCGGATCTGTGATCCTTTTAAAATTACTTTACACTTCACTGTGAATACTGATTACCACAGCTGACATTTGTTATGCTCTAAAAACTGCTATGTCCTGTGATTGAACGTCACTGTGTGCCAGATAAAAATACTTTGGACCTAGTTATCTCCTGCAGATAATGTATATCTCTGGCAATGGGGGTTATAGTAGAAGTGCACCTACCGATGTAGCTTTGTAGCTGGAGAATTGTAAAACATGGTATGGCATTATTGAGGATTTCAGTTTTTAAGCTGTTTTGACTGGTTAACCCTAACACAGATGATGGAACAATGCAAGGATATTATTATTATTTATTTCTTAGCAGATGCTAACATTGACTGTCTGTTAAGCAGATATTTTATTTTAAAATCCTACTTCTAACCTATAAGGCTTGTTGGGAACTTGGCCCTGATTTACATCTGTCAGCTGGTGAAGCCAGACACTCTGGGGGTTCTCTTCGCTCCTCTCACTCAGCTCTACTCTCTGTTCCTTCTTTCCACTTTGTCTCTATGGGTGGAAGAGCTTTTTCTACTCATGCTCCTAGACTCTGGAATTTCCTGCCTGAGACTATTCGCTTGGCTGACTCGCTTTCGATTTTTAAAAATAGGTTAAAACATATCATTTTGATTTGGCTTATCTTTCATTGTTCAGCTTTGTGATAACTCTGTCATGAAAGGCGCTATATAAAAACAATTGTATTGTATTGTATTGTATTGTATACCTTAGCACAGAATATTCACCTTATGAAGGGACCTTCATCTTTACTCTACTTGCATTAATTTCAGCATTTATAAAATGTATTATTATTTTATTTTGCCATTAAAAGTTAAATCTTTGTTTGAAGCAAAGACCTATTTACACCCCTGCAATTGTCGGGTCTGCAGTAATCTACACTGCAACAGCCTAGCAGTCGACGGATCAGATCGCTCTAAGTAAATAATATTTAATATTTGAATGATTGCCAGTTGAGGTTGTAACATAAGCGAGTTGTGTTGGTGTAACAATCAACCAACTTGCACAGGGCGCAGCTGATTGGATTCAGAATAATTTCAAAACAATTGTCGGCAGCACCCAGTGCTCAACCTGTAGGGCATTATATAAGCACTGACGCTAAGCTAGTGCACCAGCACTCAGCCAGCTCACCAATGGGCCTTATCACCAAAAGGGCTGGTAGTCTAAACTGTGGTAATCCCCACGAGGGCAGGCCAACGTGGACCAGCTGCAAAACTTTCTACCCAATCTTCGCACTGAAGGCTCCAACTCCAGACCAGGTTCCCATGCATTTCTTTTTCTCTTTTCTCTTTATTTAAGCTCTTGCTCCTTCTGTACCTGTCTGTTTTGCCTCCCTCTTGGCACATTTCTACTTTCCTTTACTACTCCCCAACATGACTATCTTTAATATCCCCGTAATCCTCTCCTCTTATTCCTATCCTCTGGCTTCTCCTGCTGCCGCAAATCTAACACCTCTAACCTCATCTCCCTGCCTCTCCTCTTTCCTCTGCTCACCCCCCGCTGTCTCTGGTGACCTCTGGAATTGTCACTCGCCTTCCAACAAAGCTAACTTCATCTCTGACTTCATCTCATAGCTCTCATAGCTCTCTCTGAAACCTGGATCTCCTCTGATAACACTACCACTCCAGTCACCCTTTCCTCTCTCTATGTCCTGTCCTACTCTTCTCTCCTTCTACTCTCTCCTCTCTGCTCTTTTCTGTGCCCCCTGCTTTCCCCTCCCTCTCTGTTAGCACCTTTGAGTTTCATGCTGTTGAAATCATCTCCCCTTGTCGCCTCCTCCTCATTGTTCTCTACCGCCCTCTTGGACTCCTTACTCACTTTCTTGATGAGCTTGACTTCCTCCTGTCCTCCCTCCCATCTCCCTCCATGCCTGTTGTTCTACTAGGTGACTTCAACATGTACCTCTCCAACCCTAACCACTCTGCTGGATTTCTTCCCCTTCACTCCTTCGCCTTCTGTCTCTCCTCATCCCCACATTTACACAGCGGGCTGTCAACTGGACCTCGCCTTCACCAGGGACTGCTTGCTCCCGCCCTCTCTGTCACTCCTCTCGACATCTCTGACCACTACTTTATCTCCTTCTCTCTGTCGCTCCTATCCCTTCCTGCTCCGCTGACCCTCTATCACCTTCCGTCGAAACATCAGTTCCCTCTCCCCTCTGTCTTCCCTGCTGCTCTCTCACACCTCCCTCTATTGACTCCTTTTCCCAACTCTCTGTTGACTTGGCTACCACCTTTTTCTAGTCCTTCACTTCCTGACTCGACTCCCTTTGCCCTCTGACTCCTCGACCTGCCCGCCTCTCCCGCCCCAGTCCTGGCTCTCCTCTGTGCTCTGCTTGTACCCGAACTGCGCACTGCTGAAAAGAAAATGGAAGAAAACCAATCTCTTTGCTGCCTTGGATCTCCATTGCTCGCTCCTCGCATTCCTTCTCTTCTACACTCACCTCTGCCAAATGCTCCTACTTCCACTCCAGCTCATCCAAAACTCTGCTGCTCACCTTGTCTTTTCCCTTCCTTGTTTCTCCCACGCTGCACCGCTGCTCTGCTCTCTGCACTGGCTCCCTATCACTACTGCATCCAATTCAAGACTCTTGCACTCGACCTTTCTGCTCCCTCCTATCTCCAGACTATCATTTCCTCTCACCCCTTCACTCCTACACCACCGGCAGATTAGCTGACCCTCCCTCCGCTCCGCTCCCCGCTTCAGAGCCTACTCCTCCACCCTTGCCCCTCAGTGGTGGAACAACCTATATGGCACCCAATTGTACCAGTACTTGCATCAGCTTGCACTTGCACTGAACTGCTCTATACCTTGCCACAACGTTTCTTAATTATAACCACTTCTTGTATCTTGTATTTGACTTTACTTTTATAGGTATCCACATTCACATTTTTGTACTTGCTCTTATTGAAATCATTCTCATCCATTCATCATGCTTACTACGTGCTCATACTGGACTTTACTCATAAGCAAATATTTTTAATATAAGTTAACTGCTCTCAGTCGAACCTGCTCTTGCATGTAATTATTTACTGTATTCTCTATTTTTGCTCTTGTTTGAATTTTGCTACTGATTTTATTGTACTTTACAAGTGCTCTTATCTGAAATGTGATACTTTACAATGTGATATTTTGTAATATGATAGTTTATATGTGATATTTTGTAACAATTGTAAGTCGCCCTGGATAAAGGCATCTGCTAAGAAACAAATACTAATAATTAAATCCATGCAATCTCTACTGCATTTTATCTCGATCCAAATAAATATTAATGTTTTAAAACAAACTTTAATTCCATTTTTATTTTGTTCAGTGAGGCTTACTCTTCCCTGAGGCAACCAGGGTAGTTAACATTAATTTAACTAATGTCTTAGTTAACTAAAGGTTCATTACCTACTGACACAACTTGCCTTTCCACTGTATCTTGAAGCAGTCTAAATGATAAAGTATTATTTTGCCTTTGTAAAAGGTCAAGCACAAATACAAATTACCAGAGAATATAAAGGTCTCCGGATTCATCGCTCCAGAAAGCAAATACAATATTCCAGTTCATTCTTTAAAGAATTAGCATATTGGTAACCAACAATGCAGGAGTCTAGCAATATTATTATTACCCTACCCCACCCCCACCCCCACCCAAAAAAAAGAAAAGCTCCAGTTAGTTGTTACATTTATTAATAAATAAAGAATAATGAACATGCATAGCAAATCTTGCATAGCTTCCAATACCCCTGGCTTTTAAGATGAGCTAATTATAGTCTAAGAAATGCTGCTACTCATCCTTTGGGAAATACATTATTCTTTCCCTGTAATTGCATCAGACGGTTGCTTTAATGCATTCCTGCTGTCACACCGTCATCAATGAACAAATGACAAACAGTGCCATTCCAGGTTCTATCAGGAAAAATATCTCACTGCTTTGGCTGTTGTATATTTTTGTGGGTTTGTTTGTTTGTTTTTGGTCTTTTTCGTAAATCTGAAAGCAGATCCGGGACTGGGATCTGCTTTCAATGACTCTGAGAGAGAGATAGAGGGTTTTCTTTGAAACAGCAGCAGCCACCCAGGTTTATTTACAGTATTCATAAATTTCAGCACAGCCCCTGCTAGGATGCCAACAATGGTAGCTGCTAGCATGGTAGCTCTTCACATTATGTAGATTTTAAAACATGAAAGCATTAAATGTATAGACTTGTATGCAACCAGATGTTACACAACCTCTAGGCTGTAGAATGTTTTTTTTTTTTTTTGTATCATTTCACTTTAGAAATCCAGTCACCTATCGGAAATATTTCCCTGATAGTACTGCACAATTATATCACAAAACCCTGTTCCGCCTACATGTTTTTTCTTTACACAATGAGACGTTTAAAACATGCCTTTTGTGTTCTTGGCATTAGACACAAATTAGGTAACTTCCTAATCACCTCAAGTTTTGCCAGCTTGCAATCCTAACTACTGCTGACAGAGTCTCAATTCTAATTAGTTTTATCCTGGTCCGCTGATAAACAAATTTGATTGATTTCAAATTGCATTCAACTTAGTCCCATTGGCAGATGGAAACATGGCATTAGTTAATTCATCAATAAAACTGACAGCTTTGTGCCTTATGAACAGGGCATGTAATCTCAGTTTGTGGTATAGGGTAAATTATGGTATTGGGTAAATATTTTATTGTAACCTTGGGGTGTGGCTCCTCCTTTCCTCCTCCACTATGCTGCGCCACCTGTGCAATAGTTTCCCTCTAGAAGCAAGTGAAGCTCACTGCCCAACCTCAGATGCCCGGCTGCACCAGCCTCTTCCTCCATGTGCCAGGATAGGGCTAGTGGTGATGTAATTATAAAACAACACAATCCAACAACAAAAGTAAACAATGCAGGTTTTTTTTTTTTTTAAAACACACAATAAATCAGAGTGACTGGGAGGCACGGCAACGACAGGCTGTGAGTTTTGTCCTGAACAATCGTCCATGGTCTTTCGGGTTTTCTTCTCCTTTCTGTAGCGATACGCTTGAATCTGAAAAATAGCACAGGTTCACTAATAGCACTGTCGCCCCTCCCCAGCCCTCCGTCTCCGTCTTCTTATAGCACTTGAATCGTGACACGGCTGCTGTACTTGTGCTGCCCTCTTTTACCAAGATGGCACCCACAACAAAAGTGACTTGTGTCACAGTCACGTGATCTTAGTAAAAGAAGCCAAATAGCGTATGTTTTTATTCCACAAGTTCTGAAAGATTTTTGAAACCATCCTAAATCAAAACACTGGATAAGAAGCCTCACTACTGCAGCAGAAGCCAACACATTTACTGTCTGGCAGACATGCCTTTGTATGTACCACTACATAAGTCATTACTATTATTATAATAGCTCCTAATTCCAATCCTAAATATAGACTTCTGTTCTTTGTGGTACTGTAACAGGCTCAATTATAACTCCTTAAAATCACAGTTTCTTTTTTTCTGCAATGCTCTTCTTCAATTCACATTTGCTTTCCAGCGCAGCACTAATCAATTAGTGAATTTAAGTACTAAACCACCAAGTGCAGCAAGATTAAATTAGCTGCATGAATGAGTTACAATAATTCTGCATATAGCTCCTCTTGGAGTGTTTGATAATTATGCTTTACATGGAGTGTAAAAACTATTATGTAACTACTTGGTAATCACCACCTACTATACTAGTACAGTTTTTCAATCTCCATTATCAGTTTTGTATGGGCTTACACACTTTTGAAGCCTCACACCTCCAATGGTAGTTTCAATGTGCATCCGTTGAAGGATTCTGTGATAGCAAGTAGGGTTGTTTGTCTTGGCCTGAGATTTTCAGATGATAAAGTGTCCAGAGGGAAAAGAGGAGTTCTACAGGTGCTGTCCGAAGAGGTGAGTCTTGAGGAGGCCCTGGAAGGTGGTCAGGGCCTGGGCAGTCCTGACATCTGTAGGAAGGTCATTCCACCACTGCGGGGCGAGGGTGGAGAAGGAGCGGGCTCTGGAGGCAGGGGAGCGTGAGGAGGTAGAGCCTGTCTTCTAGTGCAGGCAGAGCGGAGAGGTCGCGTGGGTGTGTAGGGAGAGATGAGGGTCTAGAGGTAGCTGGGTGCAGTCTGGTCATCCTAATATCTAATAAGTTAATAACATTGACATCAGCATAAGACCTGTACTTACCTCTCGACTACAGAGCTTGCTCTTTAGTTGAATGGTAAGGCGCTTGTCTTTGAACCGTATGGTTTGCGGTCTGTGTCCAGCCCTTTCCATTCAATTTAATCGGCTGAAATATCTAAAGGGAAGAATCTTGACATCTTCTTTGCATTATTATAGCTATAGCTCGTATGCTGGCTTGTGAAACACATGCTTCCATTCAATTCAATGGACTGAGATGCCAATTCATTACACTTTGTGTGTGTGAAAATTGGCTAGAATATACAGTTTCTCATATTTCTCCCACTTTGCTATATATCTGTCTCCTGTACTAATTATATTATTATCTACCAGCTAGTGCAGTCTTTTTCAATCCATGTGCTGCATTAAGCATTACCATGACATTGAAATATTGAGACACAGTAACGGCAACAGTTTTTCCTTCTTTTCAAAATTAAGATTAGAGTCATCTTATCTCCAAGGAAGTATTCAGCCTTTTATTTTCAGTAACAGTCTATTTATTTTCTTGGAATAAATTTGTCACATTGATGTATTGTCTTTATTAAAACATATTTATTACATGTGTGTATTGCTTAGTACCCTATAGACATTTTGAAATTGCAGTGCGTAAAATTCTAAATCTAGATGAGCTTAAAATTAAAGTTAGGATACCAAATATGAAAAAAATCGAAACTGTCTAGATTTTTCTGTCAGTTCGGACAGTGTCAGATATCTTTCAGCCAATGAGGATCACACTCCTGGATTTAGCCTACGAACTTCCCCAGCCGGTATGTCTCTACTTGATGGAAAAAAAAATTGAATATTACATCACTTATTGCTTTTTGTTTTTAACTTAGCATGTGATCTCAGTGAACAGGAATTGCACATCCTTATAGAATTTTAATGTACACAATTATTGTAGGAAAATGGTCAAGTCATGTACATTTCATATTGTACCTTGCCCACCAAGTCTGTGACTGTCATACAAGAGTGATGCATTGATTTTGGAATCAGAATTTGTTTATTCAATCTGAGTATGTCTGTGTTACAGGATGACAGTGACCAATTATATTCACTGAAGGAGACACCTGACATTGATACAATATAATGGTGGTTGTTAAGCAAGATGTAATATGAAAAAAACTTATATTAGCTGAAGTTGTGCATAAAGAGTTATATAAAAATCAGAATGGAATACCCCTCCCCAACAGTTTTTCCTTTTCATTTAGTGCCCAGTAGTGCCTTTTGAGCATTTGGCCTACATCACACAATGACTACTATATCTTGTTTATGACTGCTGGAGCTACTTGAAGAGACAGCATCTGGTGAGCTATATAAACTTGACACGACATTATGGATAACAGATGATAAATGACAGATCAGATTCATTGACCAACGTCCTTTATGCACTACCATGCATAAGATCGGAAGAGAAGAGGTTTACAGTTAACTATTCAAGCTGGTCCATGCTGGCTGTGTCATAGTTTTCACCCAGAAAATCTAAGAAAATATTTTCAGATGACTCACTGTAAAAAAAAAAAAAAAATGAATTACTGTTACATCTGCACATTAAAGCTTTCAAAGAACACACTGAATAACTGCAGCAAAGCCTTACCACCTGATGGAAATCAAAGTGAGAAACCTGATAATTCTTTTTAATTCTGTTGGTATGAAAACCATGGTGATGGAAACAACCATTCTCTGTATGGTTTAAAATGACCACATTTGCTCCTGTAGTGCCCCAAGATACATATAGTAAATTACGATTTGTTTAATTTGTTTCGAAACAATTGAAATTTCTCTCAGTAATCTCTTTCTTTTCTCATTAAATATTCACAAAATTCATTCAGTGGAGCTTCTGCCAATTAGGGTATTGTTTTTTTTTTTGTTTTGTTTTACCCCAAACTGTCATCCATACCAGATGGGTCAGATATTTTAATCCTGCCAGGGTATAACCTTGCAAAACAGGTAATGATCCAGGTTGAATTTCCAAGAGATTTCTCTTTCCCATAGTATCGGTATCAGACAACGAGGATGTATGTACTTATAAAGGGCTTATATCTCGACTACACACTAGACTTTTGTGGTTCTGAACAGTGGTAAGTTGAACTGACCTATATCCCAACAATATAATGAAAAACATTTTTAAAAAGCATATGAAGGAATTGAATTTCTACACTGGTGTATTTAAATATTACTGCAAATATCAACCAAGCACATGCATCGCACAGTGCAGGTCATCACTTGTGATCTGCACATGCATCGCACAGTGCAGGTCATCACTTGAAGGTAACTTGACAAAGAGCATGTTAAATATTTACAGCTGTCTATGTATTTTTTCCAACATTTAACTATTGATTATTGATGAAGAATTTGGGAGACTATTACATATACAAAGATGAGACAAGGCATTTTTAATGTGGTACAGAATATGATCACTACTCAGAACAAATTACTATACTAAACAGGGTCCCGTTTCAAATTATTTGGATTTCGAGCCTGATATACTGAACATACTGTATTTACTAACTGAAAAACAACTCCACTCTAGATAGAGAACCCTATTCACAAAACTCTAACTTGCTTTGATTAACTGCTGGATTGACAGGGGGTAAATCTGCAGTGTCTAGGTAATAGACCAGCAAGCTGTTCTAAAAGAGCAGTGCATACAGAAGGAACTTTATATTAGGCAACTACTGGGGCAGTGCATTTCAATGACTTACAGTTTTCTGAATAGCTCATAGAATTTCCCTCTTTAAGCCAGATAAATTTTAAAAATCCATAAATGTTGACACTGACAATTACTTTACTTTATATGACAATGACTTTTGGCACCAAGAATGGAACATTCTTTTTCTAGAATTTAGCTGTCTTCATTCTGCATCTTACTATACTTTTCTAGATTTTGCAAATGCATCTGCAAGCATGGATTTACAAAAATATAGGCAGCTTTATTTTTAGAATAAAAGTAGGAGTGGGGGTCAAACAATATACTTGTCCCCCTAGAAGGAAAGTGGGGTGCCATGGCCCCTTGGCCCCTGTGGTGGCTGTGCCCATGGTGCCTGGTAATAGGGCTAAATCATTGATTGGAGAATAGGTTGTAGTTAAAATATTTTGAAAAATATTATTGTAATACTGGTACTCTAAATATGCTGAATATGCATTTCTTGTTTATGTTATAAGCGACTTTAGCTACCAACAGTATTGCACTAAAAAGGGGAAGCAGTGTGGAGTAATGGTTAGGGCTCTGGACTCTTGACCAGAGGGTTGTGGGTTCAATCACAGGTGGGGGATACTGCTGCTGTACCCTTGAGCAAGGTACTTTACTTAGATTGCTCCAGTAAAAACCCAAATGTATAAATGGGTAATTGTGTGTAAAAAAAATAATGTAATAGTATGTAAAAAAAAATAATGTGATATCTTGTAACAATTGTAAGTCACCCTGAATGTGTCTGCTAAAAATAAATAATAAAAAGGTTAAAAAAGCATTCATGTTTTGCTAAGTGCACTTGAAATTAGCAGCATTCAAGGTTTTCTTAGCTACTGATTATTACTAACCATTGTAATTATTCTTAATGGTATACTGCAGAATGTAGTTTTTGAAACAGAGCCATTAAAACAATTGCAATAAAAGAAGTATTTTAATGCAATCCATCACAGTGATTTTACAAAACAGAATGTGAAATGCCATTTCTCTCTTTAGACAAACATCCAATGTGCTTCAAACACATCAGTTTTGAAGCCCTCTTGTTACCATGGCTACATCTTCAGTGCAGGTTATTTATAGCACCTTATAGTATTCACTACAAGCAGACATATTTTCTTTGGGAAAGAGGAGGGTAAAGGAATGGAAGAAAAAAAGAAAATATTATTAAGTAAAACCTGCTCATTGTCATATGAACTACAAGTTTTAATACATACATCCATGCAGATGGATAGACATGGCTAAGTGTCTGTGCAATGGAAATTGCTTTAGAGTTATATGGGCAAAATACATTGCATTCATTTAACAGGACCAGCAAATAAATTGCCTGGCCAGTAGTAATGCTTATGAAAGTGCTAGAGGTTATTGCTTTGAATTTCAAACTAGGTTTTTATTCACAAGCTTTGCCATTGAGGTTCAGGAATCTTCCCTTAAATGTATTTTACGATTTTAAAGCTCAATGCAAATCTTTTCCATTCTGATATGAAGAGCTCAACTAAACCCTGTTGGAACTCAGTGGCAAAATTGGATACAGGCCCTATATTTTTGATTAAATAGTAATGAAATAAGCTGAAATATATAACCAAACTTGACCAACATGTTAAATACTGGATTATGTTACTTAACAAAAATACTATAGTTAATTAAACACAAAATGCTTACCATTCATTTGCTCAACAATATTGCAGAATAATATATTTTTGTATTAGTTTAAAATGACATGACTTGGCATTGACAGACCCAATGTTTTCTGGTTGATATACAGCAAAACAATCTATACAGAGTAAAACTATTGTTTATAGCAGCAAAATCATGTTTCATGCTATAACTATTTTTCCGGTTGATTGCAACATAATGAAAATTATTTAAAAATTAATACATTTCTCAGTTCTATCTCTGATATATAATTACACTATGGACTGAATTAGTAGAAACCAGTTTCCTACATTTTACATTACAACAGCAAACAGTCAACAGTGACTGGTTTATCATGTTGGTCTTTGTCCTGTGCCAGTGCAGTTCACTGTATTTATTTTCAGTGTTTATCTTGATTGAAGAATATAATTACAATTATTCATTATTTCTTAAAGAATATATATGGGTTTTTTCTATCTGAACTATAACAACACTCATCATTGTTATCCATCTTATTTGAATTCTGAATGTGAAACACCAATACAGTTACACAAACCTCTCTACTCTGGGGTTACAGGCCATTCTCTGGTGCCTCATTTTCAGAACACAATGCTCCAAACAGGGCTGGTGACACATTGATTTAGAGCCTGGGCCCCTGAAACATACACGCCTTCACGCGCCAGCATCACCATAGCAACCACGGAAGAGTCATTTGCAGAGAAGTCTAGGAAAACCTAGCTTAAGAAACAGAGAATGCCCAATCAATACTAACAAGATTAAATAGACTATTATATTGAGAATGCAAAGTGGATTCTAGTACAGCAGATTTATCAACAGACCTACAAGGAGTGTGCAGATTGCATTCCCCTGAGAGATATAAACCCAGTACTGGATAACTGCCCGCTTATTGTTTGTAGCATGGAGCTCTGCTGGTATCAACTGGTGTACAACAAGAATGGCCCAAATACTTTTTTTTTTTTTCAGTGTAAGTATTTCATGAGGAGGATATGATTCAGTAAAAAAAAAAATACCTTAGTTAATCTGCCCATCTGAGTCTGCAATTAAGCTGTTTGTGAAAATATATGGCATGTTGTGTCTGGGAGTGTTGAGTTGGAGAATGGTTGAATAAAAGCAAATGCACATTTTATCATTACCCAAATAACAGTGATATTCCCGGGACAGTTAAAGGATCATTCTGCTCAATTACCCAAATATATTCAATTGGAGCCTTCCTGAAACGTGTGGTTATAAATGTATTTCAGCTGTCAGTCATCAGAGCAGGGATGAAATAAATAACTGTTTATTCATCTTTTTTCAAGCAAATACAAAAATTATTTTATCGGACACCTTTAGGTGTTTCGTTACTTCTTATGTTCTGAAAAAGGTGTTCTCCACACAGAAAATGTTTAATCTGAATGTCAAAGGATGTCAAGGGGTGTATTTGAATGTTAAATACCTATCTAATTTACCAGGTAGATGTTTGTTTTATGAAATTGCCATTTAATACATGAATAGTACAAGTTTCTCTCAAACTTACTCAGCTGTTTAGTCATTTTGAATCTAACAAGCTTTGTGTAAAGAATTTAAAAACTAAAAAAAATGATTTGCCATAATCTTACAACCCAGATCGTATTTTTGCATTCCCTACTTTCTTTAACCTAGTACCTGTACCTGTACAGTACCAGAGGGCCTGGAGTGCAGAAATAGGGGTCTGAGATCTTGTGCAAATTACCTACTAGATAATTTACTACAATGACAATGAATGTGAATGGGAAGGACTGCGGCACTGCACAAACTGTATCTCATCTAATGCTGGTTTACAATTTAGGGACATTATGCCGTTTACCGCCATCGATGTGAAAACAGCCTCTTAAATTATCGGTCAGCTTCTCTTGAACACCGCAAAACCTGAGTAGTATGATTTCCTACACACACACACACACACAAAAAAGCTCCTCCCTTGATGTCAAGTGCCAGTGCAGTGTTTAACTGTTCCGTGAATCCTGTATTCAGGTGCTATTTTTTCAGTGGAAGGATACATAATACATTTCTATTTTTTCTTAAAAAGCTAGTTTCTGTATTTAAAAAAAAAATGTAGCCATTTTATAAGCGAAATAAGCCACACCAGGGTGTGCGGTAAGACAATTCTTACTGCTCTTCCTGGGTGGGTTATTTCTTACATGTTAGGCAATGTCTCTGTCAACAACTTTAGTTTGCGCTGTACCCTATATGAATACGGGCCACATTGTTCTATACATGTAGGAGCTACAAGCTTAACTTATTGGCAGATACAGACACTTACAAACCTGATGATGTAGCAACGTATATTATAGTTTTGTATTGTAGTTGAAGACTGTCCAGAATAACCTCAACCACTGTCTCTGAAGTAGTTTGACAATTTTCCTAATGCTGTAACTGTTAATTGTATCCCAGATACACAGTATTTACTTTTCCAGGGGCATGCTACTACGCACAAAGCAGCTGAACAACTTTGTCAATGGCATTGACAGCACTACGTTCTTGGAGAAGGAAAGGCACATATAAACTGGTAAAGCACCCTGAACCCTAGAATGCTAAGGAACTATTAGCTGAACAAAAATAACTTCTGATGAGGCATGCATTCAGAATGATGACCAAATACCCAACCCTGAAAGAAGGATATTAATGGAAAGTACCCCACACCACATCCAAACAGCGGATATAATTGGTGCAATTACTGCAATCGTCAAAGAGGGCCCTTGCTAGTGAGAATTGTTCTGATAATGAAGATGATTCAGGAACTTAGAACTAGGCAGTGTGCACTAAACTATATTTGTATTAATATCTTAAATGCATTACTGGCTGTATGTTTTGTAAAGTATGAATGTGCAACGCTGTTCATTTTGTGTTCTCCATACTTTATGATAAATAATTGAGTCACTGTATAAAAATTGAGTCACTGTATTAAAACAATATAAAAATGTATGATACAACTGTATTAACTGTGCTATATTTCATGCTTCAATTTTCTGGTTATGTACACCTCACACAGAAGCAAGTCCTCAAAGACAAACAAACTTGTTGCCAGCTGTTTCCAAACAGAGGACCCCATATAATGAATTTAAAAGTATAGCTTTCAAGGGTCAGTACATACCCCACAAGGTATTGTTTGTTTATTCTGTTGTACACTTTAAACCCAACTATGTCGTCACATAGCACAAAACATAGTGGCTAGATAACAGTATGTTCTCCTTAATGTCTATATTTAATACACTACTTGACTACATAGGGAATTCCTACTATTGTGGCTAGGAAGCTGTTCCTTTAGTTAACCCAATTGACTTTCTCCTTAGACAGCAGCAGACCTCAAACGTGCTTGTATTTACCATGATGGTGATGAAGTTCTGGAAGTAATAAGTAGGGGTAACAGTAATCACCAATTTCAAAATGGCCCCAAGAGGGTTTTGGGCAGTTTTGACAGACTTTCTGACCATTACTTCCCATTCCATATTTAGCAGCCAGCAGGAGGCTACTGGGAGATCAGGTTGGCTAATTCACCCAAAAGAGCTACAAATGAGAAACAAACAACTTATAAGATGTTTAAGAAACCATGAATTATATTAGTTAGTTGTTTGGTTCCAGTTGAAAGTCTGTAGATACAAGCAGATATACTCTTGGGTAATACCTTTACAGTGTAAATTACTATTTATAAGGTAAATATTAGTTTCTATTCATAAATGTTGCAGACTTCTGTCTAAATTTCACAAATATTACAGTTTATCTCCATAATGTTAATCCAAATACATCAACTCACCATAAAACTAGATGCAGGCATCAAGGTATAAAAATGTCTCTAATAAATAATATTGTGTTTGAAGAAACATTTGTTTTCTATGTAAATGGTCTGGTATCATGATTTTGTAAACAAAACAATATCAAATTTAGTATACAGCACATGCTGCAATAATGTGGTGACAGCACTATTGAAGCTCACAGCTATGTTTATGATGGGCAGTACATTTGTTATATGCTCATAGACTCCATCTGCTTGGAATTAACAAGTCTAAGGCTTCACATCCATCACACAGCAAAAATGTAAAAATGCTTGTATAGTATGTGTGTTAATGTGTCACTACTGGGGTTCAGATTTATATACTGTATATATATATATATATATATATATATATATATATATATATATATATATATATATATATATATATATATATATAACACACGACTTACCCAATGTTGTTCTTTTCAAGACCTTTTATCAAGATAACAAAAACTAAAAAGTATTCAAATTATATGCTCATTATAATCTTCTTTAACATGCGTGCATTCAATACAGTAAATCACATAGGCATTCCCAAAGACAAGCAAGAAAATAAAATTCTTATAGTTTAATGCAAATACAGCAACTATTTACAGTAAGTATATGGTTCTGAGAGAAAAACAATTTAAAAAACAATACTTATTTTCTCAGGTACTGTAAGGTACTGGTTGCCTCAATGTGTGTAGTTTTGCTAAAACATCATCACTATTTTATCACTGGGGCTGATTCAATCTTGAAGTCAGTTGCTTGTTATTAAAGCAAAAATTGAAGGTACCACAAAAAGGATATTTTGTGTGTAGGGGTGTGTCACATGATTATAATGTTAACATACTAGTACTGGTATAAATGTATTTTTATAAGTGAAATACAGGCCCTTCTTGGCAGTTAATGACTGCCTCTTAGCGGAAGATGTCCAGCAGTGCCATCAGCTCAGAACTGGCAGAAAACAGTGGGACCCTGGTACACCCATCTACTGTCTGGAGAAGTCTGGTCAGAAGTGGCCTTCATGGAAGACTTGCGGCCAAAAAGCCATACCTCCGACGTGGAAACAAGGCCAAGCGACTCAACTATGCACGAAAACACAGGAACTGGGGTGCAGAAAAATGGCAGCAGGTGCTCTGGACTGATGAGTCAAAATTTGAAATATTTGGCTGTAGCAGAAGGCAGTTTGTTCGCGAAGGGCTGGAGAGCGATACACAAATGAGTGTCTGCAGGCAACAGTGAAGCATGGTGGAGGTTCCTTGCAAGTTTGGGGCTGCATTTCTGCAAATGGAGTTGGGGATTTGGTCAGAATTAATGATCTCCTCAATGCTGAGAAGTACAGACAGATACTTATCCATCATGCAATACCATCAGGGAGGCATCTGATTGGCCCCAAATTTATTCTGCAGCATGACAACGACCCCAAACATACAGCGAAAGTCATTAAGAACTATCTTCAGCGTAAAGAAGAACAAGGAGTCCTGGAAGTGATGGTATGGCCCCCACAGAGCCCTGATCTCAACATCATCGAGTCTGTCTGGGATTACATGAAGAGAGAGAAGCAACTGAGGCTGCCTAAATCCACAGAAGAACTGTGGTTAGTTCTCCAAGATGTTTGGGCCAACCTACCTGCCGAAGTTCCTTCAAAAACTGTGTGCAAGTGTACCTAGAAGAATTGATGCTTGATGCTGTTTTGAAGGCAAAGGGTGGTCACACCAAATATTGATTTGATGTAGATTTTTCTTCTGTTCACTCACTTTGCATTTACTTAATTGATAAATATAATCTATTAACATGTCTATTTTTGAAAGCATTCTTACTTTACAGCATTTTTTCACACCTGCCTAAAACTTTTGCACAGTACTAGTATATATATATATATATATATATATATATATATATATATATATATATATATATATATATATATATATATATATATGAACACACACGACTTACCCAATGTTGTTCTTTTCAAGACCTTTTATCAAGATAACAAAAACTAAAAAGTATTCAAATTATATGCAGACTCATTATAATCTTCTTTAACATGCGTGCATTCAATACAGTAAATCACATAGGCATTCCCAAAGACAAGCAAGAAAATAAAATTCTTATAGTTTAATGCAAATACAGCAACTATTTACAGTAAGTATATGGTTGTGAGAGAAAAACAATTTAAAAAAACAATACTTATTTTCTCAGGTACTGTAAGGTACTGGTTGCCTCAATGTGTGCAGTTTTGCTAAAACATCATCACTATTTTATCACTGGGGCTGATTCAATCTTGAAGTCAGTTGCTTGTTATTAAAGCAAAAATTGAAGGTACCACAAAAAGGATATTTTGTGTGTAGGGGTGTGTCACATGATTATAATGTTAACATACTAGTACTGGTATAAATGTATTTTTATAAGTGAAATACAGGCCCTTCTTGGCAGTTAATGACTGCCTCTTAGCTCAAGTACCTGTGCCATTGCAACAGGACCACTGAGCAGTATTTGTTCCAAATTCATCATGTTACAATTAGTGGTAATGGTTCTGCTAGGGTTCTTCTTGGTAATAGGATTTGTGACATGAAAGACATTTTTTCTACTATGCCGTGCACATGTTTCAGCAAGGGTACTAGTTTGTTTTAATACCAAACGAAAACCCAAGTAAGCAATTTCCTTTGTTTAGTTCTTTTTATGAAGAAGACCTTGCGAGATGATGTGAGCAACAAGAAGAGTTAATAGAACTCCTGCCAAATGCATCCTCTAACTGTGTCCTGAAAACAGTGATTTGCTCCAGTAGGTTTAGAAAATCTTTGTTAATAGCTCTTGACTTCATTTAGAGTTTCCTCATCAAATATTCCTGATGAGGTTTGTGTGCTTTTAATTAGATGTGCCTATTGGAGAATTGAAGTCCCTTGATACTCAACAATAATTTGGGCTACTTGAAGTCAATATGTTGGCATGCACAATATCCCAGAGCTCTTTGTTTAAAATGTGTCAAGATATTCACAATAGAATTAATACCACATATTTAAAATGCGTAATTAATTAATACACCAATAAGTCATTTCCTTCATACTAAAATTATTGGAATTAGGATTGATTTTATTTGACATACAGTATTTATTTAACTTGGCATTATACATTTTTAATAGATTTATAAAACATGTCAACACATACCTGCTTTCTTTATTCTTCTTTAATGGTTTGTTTCATGTCCTGTCACAGATTATTATTGCACCAAAGACAAACTTGATGAAGAAAGCTGTTCTGCAATAAACGGCTGGTTATTTCTTATTTGGTACTGTATACTTAAATCTGCCATGCCCCACATGGTTAAAATTTACAGACAGCAAAGTGCTTACTGTACGTATCAGTGTATAATTTGTTTTACATATTTAATTTCTGCTTTAATGAAAGTCCTACCTTGACTCCCAGTATAAGATTCAAGTTGAAGGGTGACGGGTGAAGGCAGTGAAGAGAATAAAGGTTATTACAGTTTTTTTAATGTTAAAAGTTGTAATTACTTATCAACAAGCAATGTTCTACCAGTGTACCTTTTATTTTATTTTGCCAAAACACTATGGACAACATTTTGAAGCAACGCATGAGGCAAAGACACATACTGTAAATAATGGTATACAAATAGTGGTATACAAATACTCTAAACAGTAATTTAACTTCTCCAACTATGTTGTTTTATATTACTGTATATACTGGAAAAAATGTATTCCTTTCAAATCAACCGCCTTTGCTCTTGCTTCACCAAAGAAATTCTTGTCAAAAAATAAACGAGTGCTAGATTCTAACAAGCATTTACAGGAAGTAAGAAATGCAGGTGCGTAATAGTCTGGGCTAATTTCTAATTTGCATAAGTATAAGAAACTACGGATTATAATTACCCAGAACCAATTATTATCCATCTGCAGGGTTTATGTGTATACATTGTGGTAGCACAGTACCTTTGTCAACCATTGGTTACTAGCAACAGAATAATTATAGGGGCTGGATTTCTGGTAAGGAGTGACAGTTTTGCTCTCGTAATGCTTCTATTCAAAAAGGTTTTGTAAAGTGTCAATGTACAATATGTGTAGCCTAAAAGCCGACATACACAATAATAACAAAAAATAGCATCTAATGCCCAGGGCTCTAAATTTGCAACAAGAAGGGCAACATGGCCTTCAGTTCAATACATTTGTAAAATGTATTGAATATATGTAAAAAATAATGTAATTGTATGTAAAAATGATGTGATATCTTGTAACAATTGTAAGTCGCCCTGGATAACGGTGTCTGCTAAGAAATAAATAATAATTTGTAGAGGGCACCAAGGCTGCTAAACTTAAGTCAAAGTGTAGGATGTTGTGTAATTTTGCTTTAATTCATATATAAAGCTAATTATTGGCTACAGAAAGAAACAACACAGTTTAATTTAATAGCAACTATTTATTTAGTCCAAAAATGCAGGGTTTTTTTTTTTGTCAACCAGCAGCGTAGACAGGGCTCCAGACTAAATTTTTACCTTCGAGCCAATGGCTCTTAGGCCAAAAAAATGGGTCGCCAAATCCAGTTGCTGGGTGCCACTTTAAGAGCAAGTTGGTTGCTACCATATTCAACTACTTAAAGTATAAGAACTTGTTAAGACACTATAGTGATACTAAAACAGCAACTTATGTTAGTACTGCTTGTTTGTTGCCTCATTCTGTTGAATAGGTAATCTGTGCAGCTGATGACTGCAGTGAACTCCGCATTTTATATTTGAGATATTTTGCAAGTGTTGTGTTGGGAATTGGTGACCGCACCTTGAACTGTGTCCAGTTGTAATGGTAAATAGCATACTGCAACTCGCATGCTCAGTGTTAGTGGAGTCCTGATCGGAGAACATGCAACACAGCCAGCTCTATATATATATATTACTGTAACCATTTATTGTTTCAGTAAAAACAAGTTTCAGTGAGTTTGTTCTGTTATTTTGATATTAAATACACCACAGTAAACACAGTATCATATATTTGAGATATTTACAAACCATTCCTTTTCATTATAACAATCTGAAAGGTAAATGGCAGTTTTTGGATTGCAATCAAGTAAGCTGCAGTACATTTAATTTTTAATTCGCTAAATGTTTGTTTATTTTTTTTCAGTACAGTTGCTAATTACAGTCCCAAGTATTTATATGTGTTCTGCTGTACCGTTCTTAAAGTGGTCAGTTTGAGAAATAAACTGTTTTTCCTGGAGCAGATTTAGTACAAAACCCATGCTACATTTACTGTTTTTATGGTAAAATCTTAAATTACAGTGCCTGCTTCTTTGGCTGAAGTCAAGACATATTATCAGCTGGTCATGTAACAGCATTGGTTTACTGTAGTTCACAAAGAACATCTTTTTCCGCTTGATACGGTAACCTTTCCACTTACATTTTATTTTTAAATATCAATATTATTGACTTTCGCTGTGTTTCATCCCTTCATTATAATTATTGTCTTTATTTTAAGTGTTCAGGCCATTTTGTAAATGGCACATGTCCAACACCCAAACCTTAAGTGTATTTTTATTTTAGCTTTTCATTGTTCTTTGTTCTAAATTTCTTGAAAGCAACATTTTATTTTGAGCTACATTTTTAGTCAACAGTACTCACACACGTCTGGTCACTGTCACAACTGCTGCATGAAACTGGGCACCTCCGGACTTGTAAATGTAAAATAATGTAAAATACAAACAGACTCCTTGATACATTCGTTCTAGGACTGCTGGAACGAATTAACTATGGAATGAGTTGGAGAGTTAACTTTACAGACTACTATACATTTGACCCCTTCCGTCTACCTGCTTCATGATTCAATTCATGACTCTAACCTGAGGTGTCCTTTTGGCTGGATAGTCAAGATCAGCTCCTAGAATCCAGCAATGGAAAAAGTTAATGCTTTACTATTTAAACACGGAAAAAGTCTTGGCAGAAGATAAAAACAAAATAGCTCAATTTGAAAAGATCTGGGGCAAGATGTTGGAGGATCTCCGTCTCTCCGATTCTTAGTTGAAAAAAAAGTGGACAAATACATGTTTTGTCTTTTTTTGTTTGCTGTGTTCCTCATTTTGGAAATGTAGAATAATGAGTTATTCTACAACAGTTCCTATGGTATGTAATGGTTTTGCAGTGTGGCAGTGTGGTCCATTGGTTAAAGTCCAGTGCTTATAACCAGAAGGTCATCTGTTCAAACCCCACCTCTGCCACTGACTGACTCACTGTGTGACCCTGAGCAAATCATTTAACCTCGTTGTGTACCAACCTGCAGATGAGATGTTAAATCAATGTCCTATTGTAAGTGACTCTGCATATAATGCACAGCCTACCTCTGTAAAGCGCTTTGTGATGGTGGTCCACTATGTAAGGTGCTATATAAAAATAAAGATATTATGTTATATTATTATAATTGCATAGGTTCAAATACCTTGAAATGTGAGACCCCCATTGTTTCACTGTCGTTTATTGTCTTTTGGTTTTGTGTTATTGTCTGTTAAAGCAAAAGGTAAAACAATAAAAAAGTTTTACAAAAAATAATAATGCCGCTATAGAAAATAATAAGGTTAAATTATAAACTAAACTTAGTCGAAGATTATTGCTAATCAGGGTCTATAAAACCATTTAATGTAGGGACATAATTTAGCTTTTCTCATTATACTATATATTCCTACTTAAGAAATCAATACAAAAGAGTGAAATGGTCTGTGAAGATAAATCAATAGGGCATTGTTCACTGCTTCTATACAGAAGATGTTGTAAGCTTTTGACAACAATAAATAGAAACTGTATGACAAATGATGATTGGGGAGGGGAGTGGCTCTTGAGAGCTTCCAGTTTAAAGAAACTAGTGGTCTGCTAATCACAATTGTAACTGCATGTATTTCTAAAAGGCCAAAAAGTAATACTCCATAGCATTTGAAATACAAGCTTACATCTACTGTCAAATTATTTCCAGTAATGTGTCAAGAAATCAAATTCTAAATATCCTACAATTATAGCTGGTGGTTTTAGTACAAGACCTTTGATTTTCTATGTTATACTAAGAACATTCAACTCCATTTTCATCGCACAAGTTTCACTGAATCAAATCTACAGTAGGTTTCACAAAAAATAAATAAATAAATAAATACTGTAAATAGTGGATATGTGGCCAATTCACTAATCTTGCAGAAGAATTTGGGGAGAAATCTGTAGTAAAGTCTTTTGGAAAGCATTCCTGGTTCACTTTTGAGACTGTTCCTTGTGAAACAGCAATCTCTGTCCTTTACAGTCTTCTATACAAATGTAGCAGACACCGTCCATTGGACCTCTACCAAAGTCTGCCAGGTCTCATGTCTTGCCCACCATAAATAAAACTGACTTGCAACAGAGATACGCACATTTTTATACAATACATTTCAGGAGGTCATTTGCATTACAAATGAATCAGGCATCGTGAGACAGGTACTATCAATACCCTCCAATTCAGATAAGAAACATGCATATTGTGTTTATTTTGAACATGTGTTTAGTAGAGAGTTTTACTGAACCTTACATTGTTGCACAAATGGATAAAGGAGGTTGAAACAAGGCTGTCAATCAATTAGCTGTGCTCTTGGCAGCTGCAGTATTTCTCCTATTCTGTATGGAACTGAAATTACTCAGATTATTATCCTTTCGAGTGCCTCTTCATTTGCCCATCACCACAACCCATCTATGAATACAAAAACATACTTTAAAATTAGATTCTAAGGTAAGACCGATGAGAAACTAAAGCAGATAAAGATTTTGACCAGGGACTCAGTCAGTCTATTCTGCTCAGCTGATATTTGCTCTGCTTTGGATACAGAACCCAATCAATTTAGTTGCTAGTTTTAATCATAGTTTTCATGCAACTAGTATTGGGATCTGGGTCTAGCAAGTTGTCTAATTTCCCCAGTCACCATAAACTTAAACATGTTGTTCTTTATGGGTGAGAAAAAAAAATATTGCACTTAATTTCTGAATTTCTGAATATATATACAGTACTCACCAGGCCCACTGAGTGGGCGGGAGGACGGGAAATTTCCCGGGCCCAACGCCTGAAGGGGGGCCCTGATGAAGGGGAACTTTTTATTTATTTATTTTATTTTTTAATATATATATATAAAATATTTTAAAACAACTAGCCCTGCACAAGACCCTTTATGCTCCCACCACCAGATTAAAAAGAAAAACTGCCGTATTGCACACCCAGCCGATGTGTTTCTGTTGTGTAATGATTGTGTATCCAGGTGCTGTCAAACACTTCCTTTCACACTATGATTTGAACTTTCGCATGTCATATTTTACTACACCAAAAAGCTGAAAAAAGGCATAGCAATTTTATGTATTTTTTAAAGACTTTTAAAACTTTCAAAGAACCCTAAAGTTGGGGCGCAGTGGGACATACCAATCCTTCCCGGGGCCCATGACGGCTCGCGGCCCTGGTACTCACCCTTTATAATGCGCCTATTTATAATGTGGAATCGGTTATAACATGGTAGGGTCGTGGTTCCCAATTGCGCCATAACGCCATTACAGTAGACCTTTTATACTCGTTATAAGGCGGAACACAAATAGCACGGTCTTGTAACTATGGCTCCCCACTATAACGTTATAAAGGGTGAGCACTGTGTGTATATACAGTATATATATATATATATATATATATATATATATAAATGCTATAAAATGTGGCTGTTCCACGCTTTACAAACCAGACCTGTGGCTATGGGATTAAGGTATTTATGCAGTTTTAGGATGTCTAGCTTCATTGAGTACTTTTGAGCCTATTATTTTACCAAAGTTTGACATTTTCTCACTCTTCACTCTCTTCTATACTATATTATATTTCCCTACTGCTTTGATGTTTTCATTTGATACCTTACCCCAAGCTACAGGAGCTCACACGCACAAGGTTGGTGAACCTTTCTGGATTTTTACATTGGATCACCTGAGCCTTAAAGGGACTCAATGAAGAATATGACTTCAGCCGCTTTCTCCCTGATAGATACATTATTGGATACTTGTGCTTGGTAATACAATGATTTAATTAATCACAAACATTTTTGGGGTATGTGAAGCGATTTTTAATACGTTTGGGAAATAGAATTAAATTGTGTTGTGAATAAGGTAATAATGAAATGTATCATTATAAATGTACCTGGATAGGAGGCTGTGGTCCGGTGGTTAAAGAAAAGGGCTTGTAATCAGGAGGTCCCTGGTTCAAAGCCCCTCAACCACTGACTCATTGTGTGACCCTGAGCAAGTCACTTAACCTCCTTGTGCTCCGTCTTTCGGGTGAGACGTAATTGTAAGTGACTCTGCAGCTGATGCATAGTTCACACACCCTAGTCTCTGTAAGTCGCCTTGGATAAAGCGTCTGCTAAATAAACTAATAATAATAATAGTTTTGTTTACAAACATCATTATGATGATTTGAATTGTTAACTTTGAATGATTAAATCAATTATTAACTCATTGAGGTCCTGTGCTAATGTATTTTAATGGCGTGTGCTGTGGCCTTGATGAAGGCCACCTGGCGAAACATTGCTCTGTTTTTATCTTTTTTCTTTTTAAATAATAAATAATAAAGAATGGAAATGTGATCTACAAGCTATTAGTATGGTGTTGCACCTCTACTTGCATTAATAATGATATGGTAACAAAATGTGTAATGTTCATGAATATTTTTAAATGATATGACTCACTTGGCAGAGCTGTTGCATTACAGAAAGGGCCATTTATTTTTCTGCATAACATAAAAAAGAAAAGCCAATGGAAATAAAGTCTTCCACATGCCTCTTTCCTCCATCGAAGAACAGCTGGCCTGCAGAATGTTATGTGCAAGGGGCACATCCTCAATATCGTGTATGATTTTGTGTCTGTGGTTTGTACAGACATATGATTTACTTACAGCGTAGCTTCTCCCAAGTGGAAAAAATAATACATTTCTATAGAAATTCTGCTTTTAATGTGAAGAGTTATGTGTGACAAGTGTGCGGCACAACTGAACACGATTACAAACATGTATTACAAACAAGTCGTATAAGCAAAAGCGACACAAAAGAACATGATTTAATTTCCACCAATAAATGACAAGGAAATAAAGGGTGTGCAGCAAGGGGAACATATTGATTCGAACAGCACACAACTCCTATTCTGTGTATGAGATTCATTGAACAAGTCTCATCTCAAGCACAGATAACACTTCAATGGTTGAAAGCCTTCAAAAAGATGTTAAATGTGTTCATGTTGTTGTTATTACAGGTTTTCCTATTCATAACACAATTGCCATCATTGGGTATAGGGCTTTAGAATTGTGATTGACTTAAATATTTGCATACGTTTTTTTGTTGTTGTTTTGGTTATTCCTTTCACTTTGACAAAAATGGTTCTTGAACTCCTAACTGAACCTACTGTAGTGGACTCCAAACCTCCAGAGTACTATTGTGAGCTTCAGTGAAATTCAAAGGCAAGTTGGGAGGGAGCTGAGGTTGTAAGAACAGGTCACTAGAGTGGTGTCAGTCTGCGTGCCAGCCCTGAATGTTCCCTTTCACAATAAGAACCTAGATTAACATCGGTGCTAACCCATTGCACAGAAAGAAGCTTGGCTATTTGTCTCTTTCTCTTCATGCCTGACTGACTGCTGTGTGCCTGCGCGCGCACGCTCCGCCCCATACTCACAGCCTCTATTCAGCCTCCTAAACAAACACGATATCCTTTAATCACAAGCCGAACTGTGAATACCGTGTTGGAGAAACCCTGGAAAAGAAGATGAAGAAGTATTTTGGATTTTCCTTCACGGTTTCATCACTATAAGAAAAATAATTAAACAAATAACAAGGTAAGTGATGGAAGGGGCGGTGGGTACAAATGCAATCATGTGCGGAACATTGACATCGCTTTGCTATTGTCTTCAGTTGCATTCAGTGATTTCAATATTGTTGTCTGTGTTTTTGTCTCAGAAGTTTTTTTTTAATTATAAGGGGTCATATAATTAGTTTTCTTTTTACGATAAAGAATCTGCAAAAGTGTATTGTGTGCGTGAAGTAGCATCACTTTGTATAATTTATTGACTACAGAAAGCTGTTGAACATTCGATTGCTTTCTTTCGGTGCTGTATATATTTATCACTGAAAGAAAGATTCGAATCTTTAAATTATCATGCAAACATATTTACATTTTTTAGCCTAACTATTTCTTATTCTGTATATTGAGACGCATAGCATAGCTGTAGTGTAGCTATAGGGAGCACAGTCGCTGTCAAAATACATTTGGGATTTCTCATCCCGTTTGGTTTGGGTGAACGGTGACTTCTACGGTATGGGTAGCATGGAAATTTGAGGAAATGTGATAGGTATGTCTGTGTGTGTTTGACTTCATTAAGTATGCTATGTCTTAAATTTTAGCCTATACTTTCACAAAAGGTGCCTTGGTCACCAGAGGCTATATTTTAAATAACTTGAGGGGGAGGTATACGTACCGTTGCATTGATTTGTAGCTTTAAATGAAGATGGATGGAACCCCATGTGTGAAATGAGCCCTTGTAAAATGATTTTTACCCTGAAATGGATGCCCTATGCATTTATAATTACAAATGGTTTAAATTTAAGGTATTCTAAGGAATTTGACTGGGATGTCTTCGCTCCACCCTAAACAGAAAAGCCTCCAGAACACAGTGATGCTCAAACACCTTTTTCTTTTCTTTCTGAATTTAGAAAACAAAATACATTGTTTTGGTTAAATTTCGAGCCATGTTTATTTGAAAACAAAAGGGGCTGTTTTGTTGTACATTTTGTACAGTGTCCTGGCTATACATTTAACAGCATGGACAGTTTCTGTTTATGTTGTCGTGAGAGGCGTCTCAGTTTTGACATGTTTGAATGAATCATTTTATATAAGAACCAAGTAGGATAAGGTATTTGGTTGAAACTATTACCGTCATCACACTGCTGTATACTTTTCGGAGCTCTGTGCAGTATGGAAAGCAATTTCAGCACCAGGGAGTGAATTTCCACAGGGACAGAAACAGACCTGGGCAGTATTCAACTTCAAATAGACATATTCAACTTCAAATAGACCATCATTTAGTAAAAGTAAAACGACAGATTTAAACTACGTTGCCATATTTGTTCCAAAAATACATTAAATTCACATTAGTGATTGCAACATTAGATGTTTTTTACTGTTTGCTTGTGATTAATTGTTTGTTTTTGTCTTAAAAGCAACACACAGTACTCTGGATCTAAATTCGCCAATAATCTCTCATCAATCATGAAGAAATCCATTTTTTAAAGCCAATTAACACAGACCTCAGCTGTTTAAATAGATCCTTGTTTTTTACTAATCTTTTATTGAGCTTCCATTTACCATTCACTGATCTGTTTCATTTTGCATTTGGGTTTTACATTATGAATGCATGCAGTATACAGAAATATGTACTGTATTATCTCATGCTAGGGATGCATATTGATGTCACAATGTGTATGTCACAATTCAGACTTTCACATATACTGTATCAAGCCCTTTCATTTGTAATGAAACTTTTTGGGGCATTCTTTGGTAAAAGTAAATCAGTGCATGTGGGTTTTGCATGATTTGTGATTTGAAATAGTGTTGATTCCTTCTGTGGATACTTGTCTTGGCTTTCAGTAAAGAACAAGTAAGGAGCGAGACTGAGGCATAGAAGATACAGTACAAGCCATAATAAATACTGTACCACCAAGAACCAATGCTCTGCCTACAGGATATCACTTCTTTCTGTTGTAAAGTGTTGGTTAACTAGTGTTTCAGGCATATTACTGGAGATCAGGGTGAGAAGAGTTCCCTAAAGCATTGTCACAGCCTTCAGACCAGGGTATCAGATCAGAAATCTTTTTGGCCCTGCTGTCAGGAAGTGTTAACAGCTGACAATTGTTTTAAACATGTCTTTAGGATTACATCTGCTAGCACGCTGATAGAAGTAAAGCTCCCATTGCATCGTCACTCAAGTTTTACTATTAGCCTAATCACGTGAACAGTAGAGATCACAAGAACAGGTGCCGAAAACCAGGAATTGCTAAGACTGCTATGCTGTGGGAGTCTGGACCATCTTTGGAAAGTTGTTGCATTGCATGGTGCAATATGTAGAATATTGACAGAATAGAGCCACACTCGTAGCATGTGGAAATTACTATTGTCATGTAGATTATTATGGACTCAATCAAGGTCCTTCCCTCTTATCTGTGCAAGGTGTACTAAATCTGCAAAAGCGCTCTCTAATTTGGTGCTTAGCACCTAAAAACATGACACAGGTTTTGTGTGGTAAATTGTAAAAAGCTTCACCTTCAAGATGTTGCTCACTGAGAACATTTTATGCTTAGTTTTATAGTAGAAGTATGAATGTCGTCAGAGGAGCTACAATAACAATTCTGTAAGCAACAAATTAATAAGCATGCACATTATTTTACATAAGCTTCAATGATATGTACAGTGATCACAGTTATTTTTGTATAAATACATCATCTGAGTCTGTTGCAAGGAACTGTAATGCAATTATGCTCATATGAAGATGAATGCAAATCATGTTTCTCTTGCTGTTCAAATGACTGTCTTAAGCAAGATCATCTCTGGACAAGCTTGGTGTACTGATTGCCTTTCTGGGGCCATCGGTTATCTAAGCAAAGCAAAATAATGTCTTCCTCACTGTTTTTGGAAGATAGGCCTACTGTTTTAAGTGCAATCTGTTTCCTAGCAACTAGAAATGTTATATCTTGTTCTGCAGTGTATGTTTGTGCTTTTGCAAAAACTGTTTTGTCATTCTTGAACATTACTTATGCAAATCAGTCAAATGCAGAACATCTTTGTTCTCATTGGCATGGTTTACATGCAGTTTGGAAACTCTTAATTCTTTTCTCCATTGTCGTGAGAATGTGGTGTAGCATGCACGTATATTCCTCATGGTATCGGGGTTAGCTGATTTAAGAGAGTTAGCATGGAACATATTCAATCAATCAATCAGTCTTTATTTTTGTATAAGCCTTTAAACGAGGTCCGCCACAAAGCACTTTACAGAAAAAACAAAAAGGTAATAACAGGAATACCCATAAAATAGTTTCAAGTATTTAACATAAATGAAAGAGCAGAGTTGGGGTCAATTCCACTAATTTAACTCCAATTCAGTTCCCTCTCCACATCAATTCAATTCCCTCTCCAGATCAATTCAGATTCAATTCCCTCTCCACATCAATTCAATTCCTCTCCAGATCAATTCAGATTCAATTCCAGTTTTTTAAAATCAATCTTGTCAATTCCAATTCCACCCATGTATACATTCAGTTCCCTTCCAATTTTGTTATTCCAAATCCAATTCTCCCTCTAGTTCATGAACTTCTATAATTTTGTATTAAAAGATAACGGACACTCACACAACATTTTGTTTCAGTTTTATTGCCACTTAACAGCAATAATGATAATTTACATGTATTACATCCAAGAAATACAAAAGAATTACAAACCATAGCCAAACAATGTTGTACTGTAGTATGTATTGCCTCAACATGAAAGTATCAAGTTATGCATAGAGCCATAAAGATTATCATCACTTATCAATTCTGTTACACCTGATCATAAGCTCTTTTGCTCCTTGCACCAGTCCAGTTTGAAATGATGATCCAGACTTGCAACCATCTTGAAACACTCCATCTCCTCAAACTTTGCAAGGCGTGTCTCCAAGGATAACTGCATGGTCACCACCATCTTGTTCTAGGTTTTACTGATGTGTGCCATCGCATGATGTAAACCTCAGACACATGCGATGACATAGCTGACAGTGATTATCTGGTCTCCCTGGACCTTCTCAGTGACCTCTTCAAAAGGGCTCCAGTATTTCACAGAGTTCCCCAATGATTTTCAATTTGTATGGTGTGAGCTTGCATGGGGCATGAAGCTCAGATAGGACCTCCGCAGGAACTTTCAAAATTGACCTCAGCATCTTCAGCTGGCTATTCCGCCTTATGGCATTTGAAATTTGCAGTTTGTAGTGTTCCTCCAGTAACTCTGTTGCTTTGGTTGATTTATGGCAATTAGATTCTATTCTGGACACCTTTGCAATCCAGGGCACCACAAACAACCAGCTGTAGAGTGTGAGTGAAACAGGGCTACGCCGGGTGGAAAATAATCCAGTTTGTCAATCACACTCAACACTTTAATATCAACAGCCTCATCTTGGTCTTTGTCACCATCTTGGACATCCAGTGGTGGGAAGATAGTGAATGCTTTCACCATGTTGGCATCATGGTCAGTCACTATGCCTGAAACTGTCAGCCATGTTGTAGACTTCAGTAGCTTCCTCATAGTAGGGCTGTCAGTTAAGCCTCGAAATAGCAATTGATTAATTGGGCACACAAAATATTATCATTCGAACAAATATCAATGATTGTACCATACATTTTGGTGCATTCTTCTTCCTGTGACATTATTATTTTAATGCATTCAGTGAAAGCTTGTGCACAACAATTGAATGCGAGGGTGATTACTTGGTAGCGCCAGGACGAGAAAAAATAAAATAAATAAAACCCAAAACATTCTCAACAAGCATTAAGCAAGATTAACATACTACAGGAGTGTTACTAAAATATTTATTCCAAAAAGATTACAGTACTTTGGAATGTAATCTATATAAACTAGATATGACTTTATAAAAACATCTTTTTTTTTTGTTTATTCAGTGGCAGCTGCAGCATCATGCATTGCATCTTGTTACTTGTTAATACTGTACCACCTAACCTTCACTATGTGTGAAATACAATGCAGAAATCCGGCCTAAAACAATATAATAAATTGATTTGCTTACCACAAATTGCATCCCCGCTTAGCTAATCCTTACTCCAAAATTGAGTTTAACATCACGGATTGTTTATTTAACGTTATTGAATATTGTTAAATATTCATTATATAACAGTTCAATTTGAAACTCCAAAGCAGCGCAAACTATATACAGCCAGTTTTCTTCAATGTACACAATTTATTTACAGGCTGTTTGCCAGGAATACAAGCCTGTCGTCCTGCTCTGGATACAAGATGGCGCTTTTTGTTTTGTTTGTTTATACAGTGAATACACAGAGGGGCGTGTACTTACAAAGCATTTTCAATTCTGATTCACTGGTAGAATGGGACCAGCAAATCAGATGCTAGTTAACCCGAGCAGGAGAAGAAGAGCACGCCCACTGCTTGTCTGGCAGAAATACTGTAAATAGCAAGGCAGGGCGCTCGTGCAGTTTCATTGATAAACTTAAATAATGTGATTAATTATGCACGTTACAAAAATTAAATTATTGAATTGATTATCCAGTATTTATAAAATTGATGTATATGATGAGGAATGGAATCCATTGAAAATCAATTTTCGATTTAATCGTAGCAGCCCTACCTCACACGCTCTGTAGATGTTCTCTGCAGTATGCGGGCCCCTAATACGCAGACAAGCCAACATGACAGTTTTTAATGTGTTGTCCACGATGAAGTGGCCTGTGATGCCAATAAAGGACCTCATTTCTCTACTTGACCACAGATCTATGGTGAGGTAGATGTCCTGGGCTTGCTGCATTTGACTCCTCAGTTGACCTTTGACACCGGAGGTGCGTTGAGGAAGTAGCTTCTAGCTGAGGTGTTTCCTGCTGGGCATGGTGAAGCGTGGTTCAGCTGTGCTAAGGATGTCACGAAAGGCTGTGCTGTCTGCAATAGACAGGGGCATAAGATTATTAGCAGTGAAGCTAACAATGTCGTTGTTAAGCTTCACTTGGCGATGATCTGTGGCCTCCCATTGAACAACAAACTTAGCAAAATAAGCATTATTCAATTACCAGGTGAAGCTTAACATTTAATCATCATCTTACAATAATGACCCCTAGATTCAAGATGGAATATCTAATTCTCTGTATTTAATCTGGCAAGATAGGGTAGGATACAAATGAGTAAGAGCTACCCATTGAAATACAGCTTTCCCTTGGAGTGGATACACTTAACCAATTTATTGCAAAAACTATTAATGTATTATGGAGATTGAATAGTTTTAGTGAACCTGAATTAGTTAATCAATTATATAACCACAAATCTTTTACACAAATTTGCACTAAATATTTTCTACCTGCATCATAAAATTCACTAATTAAGCATAAACACACCAAACATTAAAATGATAAATTTATCTAAGAAATGTAGACATTCAAGATATGGATTGTCACATAATATACTTACTTTGAGGTGCCTTATGAAGTTGGAAGTAGAAACAGGTGTTCTGCAATGTTTACATATAGCACAATGGTTTCCCACTTTGCTACCTTCACTTGGCTCATCAAAGTGATCAAAGACTGAGGTCTTCCTTGACATTGTGGCACTTAAAGTAAAGAGAACAATGTTTAAATCATCAGGTAAAGTTCATGGTCAAAAAGCAAGCAAAATGGTCTTTATTCCGTTCCTCATTTCTTCATCCTGTCCAGGGTCAATCACATGATCAGGGTTCTCTGTTCCAGTCCAGGTCCAAAATCCAAGCAATCCTTCAAAAACTCTCCAACACCGCCAACTACTCTCCAAATCCTAACACTCCCAGTCACCCTCCTTGTCTTTCCAAAAATGTACGCAACAAAGACTGAGTGTAAGGCTGGGTCTTGAATAGAGCTGTAGGGCAGGTTAGCTCATTCCAATTAATTGAGGACAGGAGTTAACATTCACATCACAATTGTCTTACTAATAGACTCACTTGTAAAGATGTCATCAAGCAATTTATCAATAGAAGTGGCTACTAGTGATCTGCCTATCTCAGGCTCCTCTTCCTTGTGGAAACTTGCTGTAATCAGCTCAAAAGTCCTGACACCTGTTGTTGTGATTGTGTGAATTACATACAGGTGTTTTGGCTATTGAGCCAGGCTATACTGGGAATACTATTCCTGAGGTTTTTGAAGCAATTCAGTGCAATAGTTTTTTGCAAAATGGGGTGTTGTTCAGTGCAATTGAAATGGAATTGATAATTCCATTCACTAAAAAATGCCAATTCCAATTCAATTCCAATTCCAAAGCTTTGAGATTTTTCTCAATTCCAGTTTATTACCAATTCCACACTTGATCACAGTTGAATTCGAATTGACCTCTGAATTTCAATTCAATTTGGAATTGACCCCAATTCTGTAAAACAGTCAAATAATGCTAAAAAGTAAATCGAGATTTACAAACATCAACCGAGGGAGCGTCCCTTACAGTACTGGGCAGCTCATTCGAGGGAGCGTCCCTTACAGTACTGGGCAGGTCATTCGAGGGAGCGTCCCTTACAGTACTGGGCAGCTCATTCGAGGGAGCGTCCCTTACAGTACTGGGCGGGTCATTCGAGGGAGCCGTCCCTTACAGTACTGGGCAGGTCCATAATTTCGGTGCAATATAGCAGAAACATCTACCAACTGAGTTTTTTTCTGAATAATGGGTATAGAAAGTAACCTGGCATCTTCAGATCGGAGTGTCCGATTGGGGACGTATGGTGTTAAAAGATCTTTAAAGTAAGGTGGAGCAAGGCCATTTAGAGCCTTACAGGTTAATAACACCTTCAAATCTATCCTAAATCGGACAGGAAGCCAGTGTAGAGATGCCAGCACAGGAGTGATATGATCGTGTCTCTTAGTCCCAGTTAAAACTCTTGCAGCAGCATTTTGTACACGTGTGACTAGAATGCATGAACAAAAATACAGAAACTAGTAATGTAAACCAAATTAGAGTTTACTGGAGATGTGTGCAATACAATATATTACAAAGACAGAAGAGTGTTTTAAAATGAGTTTACTCTGACAGTGATACTCCTAGCAAAATGTTTTCAAAATGCGATACACCTCCAACCCTTTTTCCCTAGCTTTTTCTGTTATACCAGAAAAAAATACTAATAAAAATATTATATACTATAAAAAATACTACAAAGATACAAGATCATAAGACATTTTATTTACGGAATAAGCTATTCAGCCCAACAAAGCTCACAATTTTCCTGAAAACCAAGTCGTGTGGGTAGCAGCTAGAAATATAACAAGGTATTATCACTAATTTATTCTACGCATTCATATTAAATAATGGTAGCTAAGTGTTGCTAGTTTTCTGGTATTGCAAACAAAAAATACAATTATATTAAAAAAAAAAAGTTTACTTTAAAACTAAATAAACAAGCCTGCTGTGTAATTTAAATGTATCTTATAATTTAACAAAATACGTACCAACAGAAGTGATTTTTTTTCTTCATAACAGCTTTTTTAAACAATTCACTGCTGCAAGTCGTTCTTTTGAACCTTGACAAAGTCCATCACAGTCTTTTTGTTCACAATTACTTCATCGATCTCATTATATATTTACTTTATATCGGAGGGCCCCATTCATCCTTAATGAAAATCTATTTATTTTAATGTTACAACCCCTGCCACTAACTGTTATCAATCAGTTTTAATAGCAAACCCTATAAAAGGTGGACATCCAACATACTGTATTATATGTAAATGTAAAAATTGAATCTCTTGATTACAGAACCTGTTCAGTGCATAATTCAATACAGTTTTCGGCCAGACAGGTGTACAGCAGTGAAAACGATCATCGAATTCTGTACATTTACATAAAAGGTATAGTTTAACAACAGCCAATCTAACAGACCATGTCTAGAGCAGCGAGCTGTTTTTAGCTTCGGTCTCTTATTGACTCCTGACAACCCCATGTGCGACCTGAATACATTGTTGTAGTTTGGGGTCATGCAAATCAATCCTTTTCACATTATCAATATTAAAAGTAAGCAGTAGCATTTTAATTGTAGCCAACTGTAATCATGTTGTAATTATATTCAGCTTCAGAAATTACTCATTAGGCAAGAAAAAGCATCTGGATAACATCCATTGACAATCTAAAGTAAAAGATACAGTTTTGCACATTTTAGGCTACTGTTTTAAAATATAGTTTACCACAGTGGAATGCCTAATGAATTTTCTTTACAATTAGATTAATGTTAAAGGAAACAATGTTATATCTCTATTTTGTTTTACAAATATGCATGGATGCTTTATATACAGTATATGATGGTTTAAATGTTTGTTTTTGTGGTTGTGTGTGTGTTTTAACAGATATACTTTTAAGTAATGTCTTTTAAGCACCTGATTAAAAGTGTAGCAAGTCTAAATATGTATCAACATGTTCTAACTCCAGTGTGTTTAAATGTAAATGAAAAGTTTCTAAATTAAATACATGGCATGACAGTAAACATGTGTGGTGTAGATATAATCAATTAGTTTTACAACGTCTTTTCAGTTTTGATTAAAATGTGCAGTTCTTACTGTTGCCAAACAGGATTTTTTTTGAGCCCAAAAGACCTTTGACAGGCTTGGTTTCTTCTGCTAATTTACTGTGCTTGAATATTTTTTTGTCTCATTTTCTCTCGTTGTTTGTTGTTTTGTCTGTATGTCTCTCGCTGTCTGGGCCTATTGACGCTAAATCGCTCTTTACCTTACAAATGTGCATGTTTAAAATAAAAAGCATAATCATGGTGTGGCAGGGCATAAGCCCTGCTGCTGTAAATAGTGTGTGTGGGGGAATGTCAGGTTGGCAGGAATGGGGTTAAATCTGTCCCTGCCAGCAGTGATTTATAAAAGTGGGAGGAGAGAGTGAGTGAGTGTTTGTGCTCTGATTTTTGTATTGGTGTTCAATGTGGTAGTGAAGGCAATGACCAGCCTACACAGTTATTTTTTGTTCCTGTTTTGTGTTTGGTTTTGTTAAATAAACGTGCTCACTAGCACTTAACTTAAGTGTTCTGTCTCTGGGTCTCTTTCCTGCCGGTAACAGCTTGGCCCGTGGCGCTACCTTGTCACATGCGGTTCTCTAGGTAACCAAACTAACCGTGCTTAGCCCAGTAAGTCAGCGGAGGCAGGGACCTTAAGGATAGATAGTTACAGGAGAGGGGTATTTATTTGGAGACGTTAAATAATAGAAGTAAACTGTAAAATAGTATGTACTGATGCGATTGGGAATCAATGTGCATACTGAATGTGTGATTAAACTAAAGTTTATTGATTGATGGTAGCATGCATACAGAGTGAGTTGTAAACAAAGAAGGATTAATAGATACAGTGCAGTGATCACTTGTTCCTGTATTATGGTGTGTTGCCAAAAAAAATGGCAACCTTTCAATCTTGCATTCGACAAGACAAAAGGAAGGCTCTCGCGGGCCGCCAATTGAAGAACTGCTGTATGGACATTTAAGGACAAACAAGGGACAATTGGCCCCTGTCCATCAAGTCTGGCCCCCATCTCATATAATTAATTTCACCTTTATCAATCATTCTGAAAATGTAGAAGTAACTTACACAAGTAAACTAAGAATAAAAATAAACTAAAATATTATTTTGGCAATAAAACTGCTTTTGATTTGCAAAAAGCTGGTGTACCTTAAAAAAAAAAATAGTATCAGTTATATATCGTCATTTGAAACAACAACTCTTAATTGAACGTCTGTATTTTTCCAATAGTGTCTCTTCTTCCACATACTGTAAAAAAATGTTGAGTACTGCTTCATGATAAACAAGCAAGGCATTTTACACTCCACATGCCAACCAGAGTATTCATTTGGCAGGAATTTGAGTCTGGTCAGGTGCTTCTGAGTCTTAGCAAGCGCTTGTACCAGTGTTGGCACGCAAATATGTAAAGAAAGATATGCGGAAAACAACAAGGTTATTTAATTATGAACCAGAATGCCATTCAGTCAGTATCGATTGCAACATAATACAACATAATTCTGCTTGTAAATGTAAAATGAAGGCTTGGCCGATTTAAAAGCCCATTAAATTGTTTGACAGAAAGAAAGAAAATAAATTAAGCCCTATATATAAATAAATGTTACCCACATTCTTATTTGCAAAAAGCAAATACCGTATTCCTTCAAATTTAAGACATCCTCGAATTTAAGATGGAGCCCCAAATGTCCCACCCTCAATTTGAGGAAAAAACAAAACATCAAATGACGATGCATTTACAAAGACACAACCTCAGTTACACACACTACTGTCCTTGAATTTAAAATGCAGGTCATTTTGAGAAGAAAAAAATTGTTTAAAAGTGCATTTAAATTCAAAGGAATATGGTACTAACATTTGATGTTTTGATGCTACCTGGCAATTCCATAAATGTCTATATAAACATGATAAGGAAATTGTCAAATAATGTTTGGCAAACTTTTAAATGCATAAGAAACAATCTTAATTAACCCTATACCTGTATATATACCTATATATATATATATATATATATATATATATATATATATATATATATATATATATATATATAAAATTAATGCACTTACCGTCACACACAATTTCCGACCAGTTTTCTCAAACAAAGCCCATCTCATCAGTGTTAAAATGTATTTGATTATCCGTCACAGCCCATGTATTTTTTGTTTTGTTTCACCTACGGTAATGTGAAATTAAAGTACTTCTGTTGAAAATATAGTAAGCTGTAACCAACTACAGTACATCTAAATGGAAGCCTATTTATTTTGAAACACAGTCCTTTTAGCTATGTATTTTACATCTTTTTTGTGTTTCCTGAAAACGGAGAAGGGTTGGAATGAGCCAAAATGAAATAATCAGATATGCGTCACACTCTTTTAACCATCACTGAAGTCCAAATTGTATAGGGTTGGATATGTCACTGTTGATTGTATATATTTTGCTAGTAGCCAACTAAGGTCCCATCATAACAGTAAAATGATGTTTCAATTATTTGTAAACTCAGGGACTGCAGTGCACATCTGTTACCTTTTAGTCCAGTGTGAAGTGAGATCGTCATGGAGATATGGTATCTGAGGTTACACACTATAGTCCATATACACACATACAGGTCCAGAGATGTCTTAGAGCCCAGCAAGTGTAAACGGGTGGCCCAATTGTCCAGTCGACAATCAGTATTTGAAGGAATGTGAGCCTCTGCATATCCTCCTGTCCAAAGGTGATATTCACTTGAGTGAGTATCATCTTGAGTGATTGTCAATCTGCTCAAGTGTTTGGATTCTAGAACGTATCTTGCAGCAGAGTATGTATCTGGCTTCATGGGCAGACACTTCATCCCAGAGAGGCAGCTGATGCTACATTTCCTGAATTTGTTTATATCTCTGTACTGTGGCTTGGGCCACTTAGAGTCCCTGAGAGTCTTCTGTGGTTGATTGGACAAGATAGGAATTAACTGAATTGGAACTGATAATGTACATTTGGAACTACACTCACGACCATTCTGCACAAGTATCAGTTATAAGTAATATTTTTTTGATTGTGTGACACTGGCTGGATCACTTGGTGGGTTTGCTTGCTGCTGTGCTATGCTTCATGAAATTCCAGCTGTTACTGCATGGGTATTTTGATTATATTGTCTTGCTCTGATATACAAAAAGAAAAATACCGATTACGATTTCGCTAAATATCAAGACCCCAGTGGGTTAATTCATGTTGGCCTGTTGTCACTCTTCAGCTTGTGACACTGGAAACACAACCCAAAAGGATTGTAAATTACATTACAATAACAATTTGTAATGTTCAATTAGCAGGCATTCTTTTTAAACTGTTTCTGACACATTCAATGATTGTTTCACTTGGGTGAGTATGATTGCCATAAGATATGGGTTTAAATTAAACTTAAACTTCCATTCCATGTAGACAACCATTCTTTGAATAACGCAGTTCAGTGATAGATGCTACAATAGAAAGCCAAAGCTTAATTAGAAATAAGACACCTTTATAAGGCTGATATGTAGTCCTATCAGAAGCCAACATTAAAGTTGGATTGGAATATTTTATGGTTACTTGATATCAAGGCTTAATCTGAATTCAACTGCAGAAAAGAAAAGAAAATCCTGTGAAATATGCAAACTATGTCTCTATTATAGTGGATATTGAAGAGATCATAAGCCAAATCAGGAAATATATTGGAGGCCTGTCTGTGGGCTACAAAAGATAAGGAAATGTTCTACAGTATGCCTAGCTAATAAGATTGGTCATTGTTGTTGGAGGGAGGGACAAAGGCTGAAATCACATGCCAATTCCATAGCAGGCATGGACTGAAGGCTTTATTTTGTTAACAGAGATTTGCTGTTACTTTTTAAGCATCTTTTCTGAAGGCTAAATATGTTTCAAATTGTGTGCTTGTAAATGTAGGGAGGGCAAAACATTACAGATAAATATTCTACTTTAATTTTCTGGACAAAGTGAGACATTTATAAAGAGAGAGCGATTGTGTAATATCCATGTCAAGTCAAGGCTTAACTCTTAGGTTCAATAAAACTTGTCTTTTAGAATCCTACTTTTAGGAATTTCTAAAGGTTTAAAGGCTCTACTAAAAGAGCAATGAATGAAAACATTGATGTACAGTATTGTGGACCCTTATGGATCAATAGGTCAGTTTTAGCCTGACCATCTGGAACCAATTAGCTCCACAAATTAGACTGGCACATTTTTAAATGCATTTACAGGCCTATCGTGATGGTGTTGCATGCAGCAATTATGAATTTTCTGAATTTTTAAATTTTTTTTTAAAGATGTGTTCTTCAAAAGCAGGAGCCAGAGCTATATGCTCAAGCCAGAATGTGAAGTATTCATGAAAATGTATGATTTGGTTGCTGACGGATTATACTCTATAAAATCATCCATCCTTATACTGTACTGTTAGTAGGGTGAGTCAAAACTTGTATTGCCAAGAATGTAAAGTACAATATATAGTATGTGTTTTATTTAAATGTGTAAATATGTCACTGTAAAGCATTGATGTTTTTTTTCAACTTTAAGGTTTGCCTTTTGCTTTCATGTGCATTGCATTAGGAGACACTGCATACATTCCTGTCTTTAAACCCATGCTAAATCTCATAGGAAAATGACACAATGTTTTATTGTATTTAATCATATACTCAATTTAACCTTTCATCCGACGTTAGTGCTATGACTTATAAAAGTGTGACAACCCTTTGCTCAAGTTTTCCTCTATCCATCCCGACTGGTCCTTATTTTCTTCATACCCCATGTAAACTGGAACACTGCCGTTAATCCCAACCTTTGGCAAGGTTTCACTGTCATGTAAACCCTGTGAAAGATGTGGACAATGTACTAGTGTTGTGCTATAGCTATAGTTCAACTTCTAAAACCTCATTTTAATTAGAAGATAATTTCAAGTAGCCTAATTTTATTTATTTTATGACAAACTAGATATTTTTGACTGAAATGCTATCAAAACTGTCACCTAAATATTAAATTGATACATTATTGTTATTGTGTTATTGTAAGTACTGCATACCATATATTATTATTATTATTATTATTATTATTATTATTATTATTATTATTATTATTATTATTATTATTAATAAATGTAGGTTAAGATCGTCTAAATTTCATTTTCAGAGTGAATCCCTAAACAAATTTCGATCAAACATATCTTGTTCGCCATGAACAGTTTGAAACAGGCTATTTGTTTGTTTTGATTAAGATTGAGTTTTGGTAAGTTTAATGTTGAACTGAGAAATTCTAGCACAGCTAGTGAATTGAAATACTTGAAATTCCAGTTTCTAGCCACTTAACACACTCTAGCGTGCAAAACATATAATGTCTAGTTGAACAAATGGGGTATCGCACCCACCAGCATAGCAGCTCCTGCTGCAGAATGTGACACATTTAGAAAGCAGAACAAATGTAACCACCTAGCATAATTAAAATTGATTGTTCATGTCTTTTTATAATGACATTTAACATACTATAGGCCAGGGTATGGAATTTGAAATTGACAGCAATATTTGATTGTTGTGCACTTTGATTAGGACACACACAAAGCTTTGATCATGCAATTTCTAACTCAAGGGCTGTGTCACTTTGTTTTGAACCCTGCTTTAGAAGTTTACAATGAAAAGAAAAAAGAAACCAAAGTTGTCATGTATTATTTTTTCCATGACAAGAAACTTAATATAATTAGTCCTCAAATCGCTACGTATCAAACTAATAAACACATATTCATGAATGTTTTCATATACAGTACATATCTTCTATAATGGAAATAATAAGATTATAGACTTGCCATCAGATATTTTCTCACCAACATAAAAATGCTACATTTAGTTAGACATATCAGGCCAAAGGGATCATTAAAGAAATAGCAGCCCAAAAAGAATAAATACAGTTTTGACCTGAGATTTAAAATGTGTTGTTGACTCAGAATTGAGTCCAGGGTCATATTCAGTAAACATTGTGATACCATAGACCTAATTGAATTTGTAAATTGGATGTACTGTACAAAGATAAAAACAATGAAAGTAACCACTTGTGCAGCGTTAATGAAATCATCCTTTCCTTTAGGGGACTGAGAATGGAAGCACAGACACATAGATTTAAATGTACTGTCATGTGGAGTGCATTACTCCTTTTATTAAATATAATACAGAATCCAATAAAATATGACCATGTGAATTATACATTCTGTCCATTATTATACTCTTTCCAAGGACACAAGTGGAATACTGGTTTGGAACATTCTATTTCTATATTCATTTATTCTAGAAGTGTAACCTGGATAATTACCTGTTCAAACTACAAAGTCTAATCAAGTATAGACCCTGGGAAGGCAAAAACAAAGTACAATAACATAAATCAGTTAACTGTTGGAAACTGAGGATGACAGTCCTCAAAAGGGTCAGATGACACGACTGCTACTTCATCTTTCCAGATCGGTCACAATTAGAAGTGTTTCTAAACATCTATCAGTTCCTAGTTTTCCATGCAATTGCCCGACATTATTGGTTTCTCCAAATTTCCAAATCCCATTCAGAAGCTGAACTTTGAGCCGAAGCCACATCCTTGCAACACTCATATGCACAAAAGGCATTATAAAATGTCATTCTTCTGTCACTGTTAGTTCTGTATAGCTCCACTGCTTACAAAGTGGAACGCTTCTATAAGGCCTGATATCCTTGATCCATATCACACTTGAGCTGCTTACTTGAGTGGCCAAGAGACATCCAAACAGCTGCTTGTAACTGAAAAGTGAAATTGACAGAAACCATTGGAGGATTTTAAGGTGATTTTTACTTCATTGGAGTGTGCAATTGTGTGCACATTTTTTTCCTCATTTGTGAAAATTCACAGGTAAGACTTATACTATCATGAAAGAAACCTCATGATGTAAGGGCTTTTTATTGATCTGTCCAAGGCCTGTTACAGGTAATTGTGTCCGTCATACTGTATAAAACGTGAATTGGTTGACTGGTTGTGCATTGATTGTTTTCAATCTTGATCAGTCTTTGACATTTGTTTTGGCTCTGTGTGTTTCTCTTCTAGACTCCTGTATACCTCAAATTTTAGTACATTAAAAACTCAACTGAAAAGTATTAACTAGAAAATAATGCAACCATTGCTTTCAGTTTCAAAGATATACTTACAGAATTCTTGTATGCCTATATTATTTTAATAAATGTTCACAGTATGATTAACAATAGCAGTATATGTAATGCTGCTAGAATCCATAGGCCTGTTTGATAAACAGGACCTGCTGTTTTGATGTAGCCTACTGGTACCTGTAATGTCACTCTCTGACGGTTTTCACTTGCAGCTTTGAACACAGACAGACACTTCCGACATGTACATGCGATAATTCCTAAGGAAAAGGATAATTAGTTGACACTCGCTCTGTATAAGTATGCAAAAAGCTTATTATTATAAAACTAACTTATGACAACAAATCATCTGAGAAAATCTCATACATTTTAATAGAATCTGTTATTTATCTATAAAGTTTTGATTAAAAAAAAGACTGAGAGTGTCAGGCTACAGTAGCTTAAAGGGGAAAGGAAACAACAGGACTTTGTGCATTAAAATTATTCATCAATTGCTAAAGATAACATTTCCCCACTCAAAACAGCCATGTATTTATCATATAACACAATAAAGACTTTTAAAACTACGACAACCCGCACTTAAATTGTGCTGTGTTCCGCCATATTGACAGAGTTTTCCTGTGACATCATTGGTTGGAGCACTTGACCGGTGGATGTAAACAAAGATGGCAAATCTCACAAGAGCACTGGAACTAAGTGACTTTGAAGAGCTAGAACCTATTGGTAAAAATATTCTCTATGAAATTGAGCCAATCATAGAGCACCCAATAGGCCCTATTGAAACTGAAAGAAAGGATTCAGATTCCTGGGAATCTGATCCAGATAGTGAGAGAGATCCAGATCCTTACAGACAGAACAGCACACAATTTGTGGTGAAATTCCTCGCATTCAGCACAGAATTCCTGAAAAATTGTCAAGCTATAATAAAATATTTTATTTATTATTATTATTTTTAAAGTTTTATATTTTCCCGTGTGTATAGTTTCTTTCTCATGAAACAACACCGCTAAAACCACATCTTCTCCACCTTTGAATCTTTATAGCCACTCTCTATGCAGAAGCCTAAATATGCGTGATCTGGTCAAAAATCTGCTTTTCATGATCCGGCTAAAAATGAGCCAGGATCCAATCCTGTTTTTTTTTCCCCATAGTACAACTGGCCTCAGGTCACTGATTCCAAGTGCATTTACTTTACTACTAAGGACTATGGACATTTGGAAACTGGACAACTCATATAAAAGCTACATGTAAATTGTATATAAATTAGTTTGTTATAATGATATTGTACAAAATCATCATCATTAAGTCACAATTACAAAGCTCTGAATTTCATGTTAAAATGTGACATTTTCCAAACAATTTGCATGAGAGAAATCACTGACTGCACACACTTCACACACTATCTCCCGCTGCCTTCTCCAACCAGTGGCGTCACGGGGGTATTTCCAGCAATGGCGGATTACAGTCTGATAGACCATGAGAATTTAAACAGCTTGTTTGACATATACCGATCAAAAACAATCAAAACAAACCTGAGATTACATTGCTTTCCCATCTGTCTTATCATTTACAAACAAACTGAACAATGTTTCCTATCCCTTTAACCCACTGGAGTGTTGGGATCTACAAGGTAAAACCCTGATTTCCCAATTGATGCAGAGATGTGCTTTCAAAATCTTGAATTAACCCAGTGAGAAATAGTACTACAGTAAGGATATACTTAAACTAAAATTGATACATGCTAGTGTAAAACTGCTGTACTTCTACGCTGGGAAAACAAAAATGTATTTTGAGAAATACACATATTTATAATGTGCTAAGCTGTATAATTGAGAGCTCCACATTTATTTTGTTTTTTCTATAGTGAAAAAAAACAACTTAACTGTAATTTACATGCAATAAAAAGGAGAGCCTCGAGGATTGTTTATTTCTATTGGGAGAATTTGTATCTGCAGCTTTAGAAGGAAGCAATATGCATGATGATTGCAGTTTAATCCCATTGTGCTGAAAGAAATGCATTGTGTTCAGGCTGCTGTGTATAATTGTTTTACTCTTTTTTATTGAACTGACATGATGTGCATCTGTGGATTCGACTGATTGACTGGCTGGTTTCTTAAAGATTTATTATACAAGGATTTAATCACATTTTAAGACTGCCTGTTTTCATTTTCATGTGTGTTATGTTTACACAAACACACATGAAGTCACATATTAGTACCGATTTACTTAAAATAGATTGCATCTAATTAGGGAAGTTAGGGATAGAAAATAAAGGTCCCTGTATAAACTGACTGTTCTGAAAAGTCCTGTTTAAAAATAACAGAATATGCAAGTATGGCTAAGGTGTCCCTGATTTATTTCAATAAATGACTGCAAATCATATTCTTGTTTTTGGTCTAGTAGTGATGTGTTGAGAACATATTCAAATGTTTCCTGTTCCAGAGTGCTTGATTACTATAAAACAGTGACTGCATCCATCCGGTCCTCAATGTGTTTCTGCTGTATAGAGACAGTCCACATGGGGTTATTGTCTTCATATTTGGTATACCACAGTATACTGAGTTTAGTAACTTGTGCATTCACTGCAAAATTGGGTAAATCTCTTGACATATCAACTTTACACATCACATACTTTTAACATATTCATTTTACTTACATTATGCCCTGGGATTTAAACAAAAACAATTTTGTATTTTTATTTAGATCATTATTTAAGTAGAGTAAGTGTCTGTTGCTGTGGAATGAAGAGGCAGACCGTGAGATGGATTTTTTAAAATTTTTTAAAACAAGTCCACCAAACTGACAAGTGGAGGACTGAAGAAAAAAACTTGTTTAATTTTACATTCACATCACAGCCACTTTGACAGCTGACAAACAGTTCTGAGGCTTACTCATTTCAAAATCCTAAACAGACTGTGTATGGAATATAGATGGGAGAAAAATTATCCTTCAGACTTTAACCCCTTCAGTGCTAGGGGACGTGCAGCGTCGTCCTAAAAATATACTCCTAAAGTGCTAGGGGACATACACCATACGTCCTCCCATGTCTCACAGGCTGTGAGTAACCGATCGTTTCAAACATTTCACAGTGTGTGTGGGAGGGTTTAATCTCTAGAAATATGTGAATGGTTGATCAGTTACGTCATTTAAACAGTGGATGATTGATGTCTAAATTAGCCTATAGGAGTTATCCGTGTTATTCAGTCTGGAATCCAGGAAGTTGAGTCAGCAAACTAAAGTCTGTATTATATTGCGGATCGTGCTTTGATCTGATCAGCATGTGATGGCTGCAACATTTAGGGGATCCAAGGAGCTATTTAGGCAAACTCGATCATATTTTGAACAATTATTAATTAAAACAATCGGCTATTGGTTGCTGCAGGCTGCCCTATTTTGTACTGTATGCAATCTAGTAGATGTCATTGGCACAGTGCCCTGCAGGCTGTGAGTGACCAATGCTTCCACAATTGTAGGACATGTGTGGGAGGGTTTAGTCTCTCAAACTTTGTGAATGGTGCACGGTCACATCTATCAAACATGCATCATGATTGATGCCTTAACTAACCTATAGGATTTCTCCTTGTTGTTCAGTCTGGAATCCAGGAAGTCAAGTCAGCAACCAAAGTCTGGTTTGATCTGAGCAAATCGTGATGGCTATTTTTGGCATGTTATTTTGATGTTATTTTCAACAGTTATTTTCAGAACTAATCGATAAGCTAGTGATTGCTGCAGGGTGCCCTATATTGTACCGAATGCCATGTATATCAAGGCATTGCCCTGCAGGTGTGAATGATCAATAACTTCGAAAATTTTAGGACATGTGTGGGAGAGTTTAGTGTCTTTTGAAATACTGTAAATCCATAAATATTTGCGAATTACACCCATAAAACCCATTTTGGTCCAGAAATGTTGGCGACCTGTTGCAATATACAAAGCATGTATTTTTAGTGGAATTTGATATTCATGCAAAAATGTTTGCAAATATTTATGGCTTTACAGTATGTGAATGGTGAACCAAACATTCCATCAATAAAAACTGGCCTATAAGAATTCTCCTTTTTTTTTTTTTCTAGAATTCAATTACTGTCTGGAAACTAGCTAATCTTTCATCACTGTGCTGTGTGAGTGATTGAGATTACTATAACACTGAAGAAATCAAATTACTTCAAAATAATTGCTTATTCAATAAATAGGCCTGAATACATTTCTGTATTTTGTACAGCTCTGTTTGAGTGTTCAGAGGTCAGAGTTCTTTTCACAATTCTAATACTTTTTTTTTTTTTTTTTGGTGTGAAATGCTTGTGCCATGGTATTATTTCTTATATATTTGCCAACACTGTCACAGTTCATTTCAGAACTTTGGTAGCTCTGTCAAATATATTTACTGCTCTACATTTAATTAATTCCCTATATCACTTGTTCTAATACGTTTATCTTTTTTTTTTTTTGGTGAAATAATTGTTATTTGCCAACACTGTCCCAGTTCATTTTAGACTTTTTGTAGATGTTAAATACATTTACAACTATATTTAATTCCCACAGCTAGTTTCTAATACATTTATCTTTTTTTATTTGTGAAATAATTGTCATATATTTGCCAACATTATCCTAGTGATTTTCAGAATTTTTGTAGCTGTCAGATACATTTGCGACTGTACGCTTAATTCCTATAATTTTTTAAAATTATTATATGTATATTTTTTCCTATTGTGTAAAGTTTATTTCATTGATTGCTATATATTGCAGTAACTACTGTAAATTAAATGTCACACAAAATGGTTCTTGCCAAGAGGAGGTGGCAAGGATGAGGATGGAAACTGACAGTGACTCTGGAGTCAGACCTTGGTCTGATTCCATCTGAGTCTGGCAGTGACTTTTACTCCAGTGACACCCCAGTGATGTGGCACTGAGGAAGAGGATTCCCCCTCTTCCACGGAAGTGTACAGTTAGAACTCCAGAAAGTGAGTCTGAGGAACAACCTGCATGTCCCAGGAGGCCAAGGAAGTATGTGCCAGTGTACAATTGGACCCCCACCCCCAAAATAATGTACAGCCGGACATACCAGGCTTTATTGGTACTCCAGGTCCAAGGTGGATACTGCTGGCTTCACTTCTCTGCAGTATTTCCAGCTTTTCCTCACAGATGACATGTTGGATCATATGGTATGCCCGTGCCCACAAATGGAAAGAAAGTGTCCCAGAACTGAAAAAGCCAGAAAAGAGCGGGCCCAAAAAGATGCAGGGTGTGCAAAAAAGGCATATGTAAACACAACCTCTACTGTTCCCTGAAGTGCCCCTCAAACCGAGGTCTTTGCCATGATGTGTGCTTTGAACTGTGTCATTCAAAGCTTGAATATTGCGTAAGTGCAAAACTACTGTAAAAAGTGTGTAAAAATGACACAAGTTTATATTTAGTTCCACTATTAAAGCCGCTGTTCTTCAGACTCACTTTTTGGATTTCTATCTGGCCTGTCCCACAGTGTAATCTCCCATGCACTTGTACCACAAGAGGCTTGAATAGCATCCGGTACTGCATGGAAATATCCTTTCAGGGGTGTCAGTGGGTTTTGAGGGTGTGTGACAGACAAGAACCCAATATACTAAATATACATGTTTGGTATCCCTGCAAACCTTAGAACCTGCAGAACGTGGAGATCTACATTTGCAGTTCATGTGTGCATCCTTTGGGGCACAATTGTGGAACTAAATATAAACTTGTGTCATTTTACCACTTTTTAAGTAGTTTTGCCTAATATCAGAGGGGTTATGGGTAACAGAGGGGTTGGGGTTGTGTTACCCATCCCTGAATTCTATAATTTGTGGTGATTAAGAAAATATATGGTTGTCCCTGGTTACCTTGCTGCCCACATAGAGTTTTGCCATGGTAAATGTGGAGAGGTGCCACATGCCAACATCGGCAGAATTATCATGGAAAATGCCTGTCAGGGTGTGTCTTGTTTTGAGGCTTATTGCAGCCAGGAACCTCATGTAAAATAAACATGTTTGATATCCTGCAAACCTCAGAAACTGCAGAATGTGGAAATCTACATTTGCAGTTCATGTATCTAGCTTTTGTGGCACAACATTGGGAGTAAATATGAAGTTTTGTGATTTTTGCATATTGCGTTTTGTATGTATTCGGCCCTTTAGAGCAAGAAAAGCTTTGAACAGGTATAAAATGTTCTAGTTTTGTAAAGCACTTTTGAAACGAGCACAAAACTTGACAGTTATCTTGCCAATTTGCAGTTTTCAAGTAATAGAATAAGCCTTAAAATGTGAGGTGGCAATCCTTAAATTTGAAAATGAAAAATTGGGCACGTTATACTCTATGCATTGCAAGAGGGGTTAAAGTTCACCTCATGTTTGAGTCTAGGACCATTGTAATCCTCACAACCTACAGTTTCAGAATATATATAGTTTTCCAGCTTCCTTTGATACAGTATTTGCAGAGGGGTGAGAAAATACAGAACAAAGACAAAAAAACAAAACAAAACAAACAAAAAAAAAAAAATAATAATAATAATAATAATAATAATAATAATAATAATAATAATAATAATATATGTAAGGCAGTCACGGGCTGTACTTTTATTCCAAGCAAAATAATGTCATGTAGTTTGAATTTTGTATTTATCTAGTTTTAGAAAATATATAGTTTGTATATGCCCCAAAGTTCACACTATGAAAAACGCAAAGATCATTTGACCTAGCGGTGTTCTATTTTTATTTATTTTTTATTTTTTAAATGTAGTCGTTGCCAATTATTTTTATTATTTTCTCCCAATTTGGAATGGCCAATTATTTTTAGGCTCAGCTCACCACTACCACCCTGTGCTGACTCGGGAGGGCGAAGACGAGCACACGCTGTCCTCTGAAGCGTGTGCTGTCAGCCGACTGCTTTCATACTGCGGACTCACCATGCAGCCACCCAAGAACTACAGCGTCAGAGGACAACGCAGCTCTCGAGCAGCTTACAGGCAAGCCGCAGGCGCCCAGCCAGACTACAGGGGTAGCTGGTGCGCGGTGAGCCGAGGACACCCTGGCCGACGTAACCCTCCTTCAGATTGTGCTGAAAAACAATATATGTTTCCTTTAAAGATGTGTGAGAAATTTGACTTTGAAATGATTCAGTCCCAAATTCAGGATAAAACTGTAGCCCGAGCAACGTAAGGGTTAAGAAAATGTACTGCTGGCTGGGTATACTTTTGAGTTACTTCTGTTGTATCAAGAAAAAAAAAGATAAATATAAAAATACTTTCTAATAATGACCTCTTCCCTTTGTCGTATGGACAGTATCATTTGAAAGATATCTTTTACTGTTGTATCACACTTTGAACGTTTTAGATTCGCGTGTGCCATTTGCAGAGGACTTGACCAAAACAAAGGAGGAGGCAGTGGCCTGCATTTTCCACTTCTCCTTATGACTAGGATATATCATAGTAAAATGAAGGGTTAAATGAAGTGCAGATGTCATGCTGTTACAAAAGAGTAGTTGATCAAACCTAATTAGCGGCACTGTCAGCCATATTTTGGGCACTAACCACCGATTGTATCTTACTTTCGGCTGAGGGTGTTTATTGGATTGGAAGAGGAGTACAGGTGGATTGGCTTCGGAATGAGCTCCATAGAGTGCTGAAGTAAGGAACCAGACCTGTAATGTGTTTTATGATGGGCCGAGGTTAGAAACTAACAATATTGTGCTACTATAGTGTGCTACAATATAGTGCCTAAGTTGGAATCAACAACAACAGTTGGGGTCCCTAAAATAGGCTTAGATTTTAGTTTGCTAAAAAATAAATACAGTTATAAATTTAGATTTACTTTTTTTTAACAAAGAACCTTCAGAACGCTCTTACAGATCGATCAATCACCTCGTTTGCACCTCGTTACTGAGCCACTACTGTACTGTGTGCTGAGAAGCTGACGACAGCACCAGACAGGATGACAGAGGAAAAAAGTCTCGGCTGTGTCACCTTACCGACCACGAAGCTGCGCCTGGAATTGACACTGATGACACAAATAAAATGTTTATTTTGTTGTACCTTACATGTGTTGCTATTTACAAAAATGCTGGCTGGCTATGAAGTACCAATTTAAAGACAGTACATTTCACTGTAGCCCTCGGGATGAAATTGTTAGCTAGGTGGCTTTTTTTAAATTAGCAGTGGGAGAAAACCGCTTCAGCAAGTACAGTAGAATCTGCCAGAACTGATGGACTCTGTATCTACTAGGTTTAGATATTAATGAGAGCATAACAAATACAAAAGAAAAAAGAGGAAATGTAGATCTTTTCAAGAAAGCTGGGAGACTTTGTATAAATGGATTTTACATTTTTAAATGCTGCAACACATATTTTTAAGCAACATACTACAATAATGTTCATTATTGTAATTGTTTGTTTATTATTTTAAAATGTTTAGTAAAATGTGGCCTATTGTTTGACCTTGTTCGTACAACCGGCCCCCTTTGTGAGTTTCTAACCCTGTGGGCCTTGTAATACAAGTCCCTGGTGTGTAAAATAAGTGCTAGCTGGTTGGGTATCCTAAATGTCTATTGGGAAGGAAATACTTTTGATCCAGTTTGTATTGAACATCACAGAGTATATACAGTGGATGTTGATTTGAGATTTCAGTTCTTTTAACAATGGTATTGTTCATTTTTTGGCGTTACGGTTTTATTCAGTGATGAACTGAAAACGTTATTGTAAATATAAATCCACTGTAGAGTTATGCTTCTACAATGCATATTAAAGTTTTTCTTGTGTACAACGACTGCCTAATTAATATTATTATTATTACTATTATGATTAACATTATTATTATAGCTACATAAATTTCAAACCTTAATCAGAGTACCATGATGAATGTTTAATCGTAGGAAAACATGTAAATAACTTGTATCCTGAGATTAATTACTACAGTACACTAGTCATACGATGGGGTGGGCAGAAATGAAATCTGTTACTTCTCACAATTCTGTGATTCTAAATCGTGCACAGTTCTACATTGCGGAATCCTAATGTGGACATCCTTACTATGTGGACATCCTTACTTCAACACAGTAAGTTAACATTTGTATATGTATTATAAAAACTGAAAATTGATGTGTTTGAGTAGTGTTTACTTTTAATAACCGAAAATAAGTGTCCCCCCACCCCTGAACTGAACAAAAATAAAACCCAAAAATTCAAGCCCTACTTATTATCTATCTCGTTAACAGCAAGGTAGCTTTTTAATGCCAGGTGTTAGCAAAACATGCAATCTGAAAGTTTTAAATCATATCTGTTCTTTCAAATGTATACTCTGGTCTGAGGCCTGAGGCCTATTCTTCTCAGATCTGCCTTTTGGACTTGAGCTACAATTTAATGAGTAGTTTGTGGTCTTTCAATTCTTTAAAAATGGTTGTGTTGGATGCTAGTACTCCTAAATGGCAATGAAGTCCTCTGTAATTATCCACCAAGCCTGTATAGTACTAGCCATATCCTTGCCCAGTCAACCATTGCCCTCTTGTTGATACTGGATACAAAGGTATATTGTACCAATTGAGGCTTTATGATGTGGACTACTGAGGGATATGTAGAGACAATTAAGTGATGATCTGTGTCTTCTACATGTTTATTATTATATTATGTGTGTCATGTATAATTCTATATTGATGTTTCTTCTCTGAAAAAAAAAAAAAAAATTCTGAAAAGACTCCTAGTCTGATTTTTCTGCCGTGAGGTGGGGAAGCATATCAGTGTTGCACAGGCTGCAGTGTACAACGCGTCACCTTTGGGCTTCAGCTCAATGTTAATGTGCTTCCCCTAATATCCAAAAGTGAATGCTCTGCCAGATCTGCTAAACGAGCATCTCCCTGCTGAGCGAGCAACATATTTGATCACACTCTCCTCCGGCTTAAATGGTTGCATTCTATTGTTGCTGCTCTACTGCTGTATTACGGTGATGGGCATGAATCTGCAGATTGTTGTGCTTGATCTTGTGCAGTACCATTCATGCCTTGTGTTGTGTCTTTTGTACCTGGTGCAAAACAGTAATAACTCGTACAGACAACAAGATAAAGAAAACTGCTGCCTTCTTCATTAGACTCTTTATCAGAACTAACAGGCTGATGGGTATAGGTCATATAACCATAACTCCCACCGGGTCTTAAAGAGACACTATCTTACTATTAATGCACTTATAGAAATATACTACACCTTGCATTAGAGTAAAATACACGATTTGTTTATGTGGACAGCAGAGGGAGGATTTAAACCTCCTATCCAAAGATGACGTTTCTAACAGGTCGGCTAAAAGAGATGGCTTATCTCCTGAGTTATGGCATTCATCATAAAGTACTGTACAATAAGTAAGGCGTAACACATGTCAGGGCATGGGTTGTGTTGCATTAACATAGAAAAGCAAACTTTTTATATATTTTTAAAAAACGAACAATTTTATTGTATATTCTTCCGCATTGGAGAAAAAATAGCCCATCAGACATGGTTAAACTGGAGGTTTTCAACATTTCCAACAATAAATACAATAATAGAATACTATTTTATCCCAACTGGGATCAAAATAATGAATTGTAGCCCTACTTACTCAAATGCCTGAAGCTAGTTAAAACACGCAGCCGAGAATGTGCTAGACCGGGGAAGGGCGAAATTTAGTTGCAGGCTTTGCAATGCGCTTGGCTTCGACAGGGGATAACTAGCCAATACGGCTAAAATAACATTAATAAATGGCTAAAAACTTAGCGACTGTAAATATATATGCTGCTTTTAGTGAAAAACAAGAATAAGGCATAATAGAGTAGTAATAAAAACTACTCAGGCTGCCTGTTGCGAGTTTAATACGTTGTGTATTGATAATTTATTAATTGAACTGTAATTAGCCTAAATTAAGTTCCGTCGTGCATTAAACTATATTTATGCACGGTTTAAACCCCTCAGCAGCCAATCAGTATGCAGCATCCAAACATTATGTTTTATAAAGGGCTTTAATGTATTGTAGTGCCCAGGCTTATTAATTTTAGATTTCCTCCTGTGGATTTGCTTTAAGTTCCATTACAGCTGGAATTAGAGGTGGTGTCCAGTAGACATATCAATAATACTGAAACAATTGGAAATTATGTGAATGCCTACATATGAATAGTTTAAACATGAAAACAGAAACCAAATTTTATACCTGTGTAAATGTACAAAATTGCAATTAAATCATACTCCTATTCTGACAAAGGAAAAACAAAACAGAATGGGTCTGCATCTGTTTCATGGATATACTTTATGGGAACCAAGTTTAAACAATTGTACCTGACTAACTGTACAGAAGTTTAGCCCTAATATTCCATAACCTTGACCATGAGGTTAATGGTCAGGCTAATAACAATCCTTGTCCTATTTTTCCTGTGTGACTTTGACCACCTTGACCATTAAGACATGGGCTATGTTTTGGCACCCAGAATGGAATATTCTTTGTCTAGATCTGTGATGTCATCATACCACCATTGTACTATAGTTTTACAGTGTCATTTTGGCACAATTTACATTGTTCAATGAATTTTAGGGACAACCAGCAAAATGCCACAGAGCTACATCAGTACATACCCACTATAGTCAAAATTACATTGTTAGTAATTTCACAACAGACTTCTCTGAATAATCTCAAAACAGGTTAATCTGTTTAGTTCATTTTTATACATACAGTGAAACTCTGATACAACGTACTGCGTTGAGACCGTTAAAACAGTATGTTATAACCGAGGTATGTAATAACCAGATACATGCACATACCTGCCAAATCAGCACAAAAATCAAAACCTAGTACAGTACTAATTGATTAATGTACATATACAATGTATGTAGTATAAAGGTTTATTACAGAAGAAACAATATAAAACAATGTAACATGCAACTAGTACTGTACATTGCTATTCACTGTGTAACATTCTGTATTTTAATTATTTATACAGTAATTCTATGTTGCCTTGGATAAAGATGGTCAGCTAAATTAATTATAAAAAATAACAAAAACATGTAATTAATGTACTGAATAATACTGTACTATAATTAGTAAAATTAACAAATTAATAAAAAAAATACAGTACAGTAATACTACATTTATAGAAATAATAAAACTGATAATAATAATAATAGAAATAATATACAAGTCAGTATAAACTTTTTAATGCAATGCGTGTTTAAGTATTGGTACGTTCTTATGATGCGTGCTATTAGTATAGCCCCTCCATAGTTACCATAAATTTACACGCACTGGCGCAGCACTTAAGAAGTCGTTGTAAACCCTTGTCAAAATAAAAAAGGACAGGATCAAGGGATTTTCTTTCTGTAATAATAGCACGACGATACTACCTCTATTTTCATTGTAAACGTAGCAATGGAGTGAGACGAATGGACAGACAGAAAACCTTCATTTAGAATTCAGGCAATGCATTTTGAATCCGAGAATTGTGAGAAGTAACAGATTTTGTTTTACGCTCCCTTAACCGCCCGTATATCTATCACACTATAGAGATGTTTCAGCCCACCCCAGTCACAAGTCACTGTAACAAGTGTATTCTATTACGTAGGGCCACAAAACATGGTTATGTTTCTCACAATGTGATGCTGGAGGGTGTTGGATACAATTCTATTTGTAATATTTGCAGCTGAATCTGCAATAAGGGTGTCCCAGGTGCTTCATCTGGTTAATTACCCTTCTGCCTCCAAATGGCAAAATTATTCCATTAAAAAGCTGATATTGTGTGTATGTAATTACCATGGTGCAAAAGTATGTGTTAATATTGATCACTGATGATGATTACCAAATATAGGATTCAGTGGGAGATGGAGAAATGAAAACAGGCAATGTATTATAATTAGCACTTACATTTAAAAATGTAATTTTCTATTCAAACGTCCAGTATTGACTTTGTACAAAATGTACAAGCATGCAGTGTACAGCACTGGTATTTATGATATTTCTAGAGGTAGGCATATGAAATATGAAACAAGGCACATGCTGCAGCCCTTGAGATCTGTTGTAAGTTTTTATTATTCAATAAGCTATCCATTTATTCAATCCTAAATATCTTATATATGCACTGGGTAATAACAGCCAATTGGTTGTTCACAGCACTGTTAAACACTGCTGCTTGTTGCATTTTTCAATAGGATGTATGTTAATGTCCTGCCATCTTGGACAGTCTATTGCATGTGTAATTGTGGCTGATATTATGGGTACATTGCAGTCATTTTTAAAGTAATATTTTGTTCTGGTAATCCTCACCCCAAAATAGTGAGTTTGTTTGAATTTGCAAAGGAAAAATCTCTAAAACTCATTACTTTTACTGCACCCTGAGCTGTCCTCATCACAATATATTTTCCATGATTATTCCAATTGTATATGGATTTTAGGTCATAAATGAGTATCAAGATCAGGTTCCCTCCTACAACAATGCTTGTTTTCTGCTCCCACAATCCATTTATTTGAATCAGAGCACCAGCATTGTTGCAGGATAGGCATCCTGGATAAACTACATTCTGATGTTTAGTTGGGAGACCTATATGCAAATTATATATATATATATATATATATATATATATATATATATATATATATATATATATATATATATATATATATATATATATATATTCTGGGCAGCTCAGTCAAAACCTGGTCTGTAACCGTTCGTTGTACTTGCCTTGTGCAATAAAAAAAAAAATGTAAGAAAAAGAGGTATAGTTTCCTGCCAGAGTGCTTTTGTTGAATCTGAGAACGTTAAATGTAACTAGACTAACTGGAATAACAAAATTAGAAGTATTTCAGAAAGTCGGAACTACATGAGATCGATTCCCCTTGGCATAAATTGTTATTTCTATAATGAATGTCTTGCAGTATATAATACTGCTATTTATCAACAGGGTTTATAAACTCGGATTTAAAAGCTGTCTGTTTGTGTGAAAAATCACTTTAAGTACTGAAGCCTGTAACTTTTTGTGGATGATAAAACCCAATTGTAAGTTATACAACCATGGTAAAATGACAGCTTTAACTGTGGCTTTTTAATATACAGATTCTAAATAGGCCTATTATATTTATTACAGTTTCCATTTGGGAATACACATAATGCCCCATTTTGCATTATTTTTCTAAATGTTTCCCAAGGGAGAGTACTCATAAGAACCAGTCTTGTTTCATGACCCTATAGGTCAAAATACCCAGCCAAGCCACCGCCTCAGTCCCATCTGTTCATGTGAAGACTGCAATCAGAACCTGTTCATGTCAAACTTGTGGTCTTGCAGGGCCAATTTATGGGTCTAGGCTAAAATTATTATTTTCACAATACTGGATTATGGTATTAATCAAAAGTTATCAGGATTTTAAAATATATTTAAAGTAAAAATAATGCACTTATGTTTTGTGTGTGTGTGTGTATAACGTACCGTATATTTAAAAACATTTACCTCAATAAAATAACTTTTCAATAAAGATAAACATTAAAAAAGTCCTCCTCAGATCTCCCTCTTCTATTCATCTTCTGCCGTCAGCTGACAAGGGCTCAGCTGATACCCCAAAAGTAATATTTTTTAATAATAGTAGCTGTTGCAAATATTGTTTTAGGCGATGAATCGCGGCAGTCAGCGGCTTATTTTGAAAACCCTGATAGTGTTCTACATGCATTCTTGTTCAATTATAAGCATTTTTCCTTTACCTGGAAAACTTTTCATGCAGTGTTTTGGCGTTCTCTCATTTTCCCATTTCGAGAGACCTGCCTTGTTGAGTTACCTGAGCAAATCCTTTGTGCATTTTTATTTACATCCAGCCATCAAAGTGCAACTTAAAAATAACATAAAAATAAAAATAACTTGTTTTCAAAAGGCTGCAGGAATCAGTATTTGCCTGCTCACCACAATAGTAGTACCGTAACCTGTTATTCAAATATTGCTACGTTACAGTGGAGGAGAACGACACTCGGGTTGGCTTTTAAAGTGACCAGTAGCAGTATAAGTCCTTAAAATCATATTTTTATAAACATTTGCAATGCATTTATGAAGAGGTGCATTTTCTAGACCTGTGATATTGACCACAGTCAAGAATAAAAGGATAAATATAGGCAAAATATTAGACAATTATGGTCTACACAGGCGCCAATTATTATAATACTGTAGAGCTAATAATAATAACAGTACACATTTATATATACAGTGTTCCCACGCTATAACACGAGTCTCGGGGACACACAATATGAGCGTTAAAACTGAAGAGCGTTATGAGCGGAGGTGGTGGGCTGCACCGGGACACATAACACACATCTGACTAAAATACAAAATAAAATAACTCCCTGTCTATAATGCACATATAGTGAAGCCAAAATGTAACTCCATGAATTAACCATGCAAAAGCACCATGTAATCAACGCTATATTTTGTACAAAAAGGTAACATCCCCACTCATGGATCATTTTAATTAGCAGTTTTAAACTTTAAATAGCCTGGCTAAACGCTGGTCGGGAGTTCAATTGAAGTGAGAGACAAGCAAACCAAGTGCGAGAAGGAGAGCGGATCGGGAGAGGGAAGAGGGAATGGGCTCGCCCCAGGTTCAGCTGACAGAGCTGGGCTGAAGCGTCTCGTCTCCGGAGAAAGCCGCAGCTCCTCTTGCAGCAAAAAGTAAATACAGTGCTCACCCTTTATAACGCTATAGTGGGGAGCCATAGTTACAAGACCGTGCTATTTGTGTTCTGCCTTATAACGAGTATAAATAGGCTACTTTAATGGCATTATGGAGCAAATGGGAGCCACGACTCTCCCTTTTATAACCGATTCCACACTATAACGAGGCGTGTTATAACGGGTGAGCACTGTACATAAGCAAAGATAACCATGTAATAGACGTGTTATAACTGAGAGCCTTATAGCGAGGGAGCACTGTATGTGTGTATATCTGTATATATATATTATTTATTTATTTGGCAGACGCCTTTAACCAAGGTAACTTTTGCAAACAAAATAGTTAACAGGTTACTATACACTTATAAAGGGTTGAGGGTCTTATAGGGGATCTCGGTTATCGACAATAAATCTCAAACACCAAAATGCCTTTACTGGTTTATTTACCTAAATTCATTTTGTAAATTATGTTTACTAGTGCTTTGTATTCCAGCTGTAAAGTAGACTAACAAAAACAAACATTGACTAATCTAATTAATGTTTGTGAAACATTGATTGTGGGGCAAATGATAAAGAATCTTAAGCAAATACATTTAAATATTCCAAAGGTTTTTTTCCTTTCAGTCAAACTTTGTGGGTTACTGAGACACATTGCCCCAGGCATAAGTGAACAGCAGTACCCATTGAAATTTCATTAAACAAATGAAAGCCACCACAAGTCCTTGAAGCTTATTAACTGCATTAGCATAAACAAGAATGTATAACCAGTCGTCAAAGGAATTTGGCACAGGATGCCTGCAGCAAGAGTTCCAATGCATTTGTCAGTTGAATGACAAAGCTCTGTTTTGAGCACCAAGAACCTTCACTTCGCTTTGACTCATGAAATGGTCCCAGGATACCATATAACTGCATCTGCTTCTTAACTAGAAGCTACACCGTTGGGTGAGTTGGCATGAATTGAGATGTTTCTAATTAACATAAATCTATGGTTACATTAGGAGTGAGAGAATAACATCAATGGTGCAAACTCATGCTCCACTCTTCATAATGTGTGTATATATATATATATATATATATATATATATATATATATATATATATATATATATATTAAATTGTCTCAATGCAAAATTACACAGTATAACAAAAATAACATAAATAAGTAACAGCTTGGCAAAATCTTTGAATTTTAGAAAACTGTATACATACCTGCAGTAATCTTTGGTGCCACAAAAAGTCTTGCTATTTATGCACAGGCTTCCCCAGTAAGGGTGGAAATACTATTAAATGTACTTTTTGTGTCCATGTAGCTTTTTTTTTTTGTCCGTAAAATCTACTTTTGACGTGAAGTGAAGCTACAGTTACGCACACCAAAAGGCCAACCAATAGAATGTTGGCAAAAGCTGTAAAGAGGCAGTCACCCTAGCAACCAGCAGCAGCCCTCAGTCAGGCTCAGTTCAAATGTTTGCAGTTGCCGGTGGTTGGCCATTTAATGTCTTGCTGAGGTTTCAATATTTTATGACAAATCTCTGTCAGCCAAAAGGCTAAAATCTGTTTACGTTCCACATTGAACAAGCTGAACGTGTTGGAGTCTTCCTGCCTCACAAAATTCCATCAACTTTGAATATTACTAACAGATGGTCAAAATTTGGTAGTTAAAAAAAATACATGCTTTTGGGATAGTAATTTGTTAGTTTGTTCATAGAATTATGTTTTCGTTTATGAGTTGTAATGCATGCATTCACTGTGGGCTAGGTTTTGACATGCATGTGTTTTTTTTTTATATATAAACGTTTTCGTATTAACTTCTGTATTTGATAACATTAATTTAAAAATTCAATTGATGCCTGTGATTAATATGTTTTAATGTATTTTGTGACTAATTTGAAGCTATTAATATGTTTCAATATTAACTAAATTGAGTTATTAATCAAATTGATTCATCTTGTTACACAATTGCTTTATTAAAATGTTTGGATATGCTGATTTATTACTGTCTTGTTCACAGTCATCTTAAAATAAAGTTAGCATTTGTTTTGTTGAAAAAATGTTTTTGATTTTGCTGCTGATGTATTTATTTAAGGGGGTATTACTTCACAGTCTTGCACCAGGGCCCAGGAAATCGAAGGCGTCGGCACTAGATGGGGGTGGGTCTAAGATCGCTAAACACTTTGTGTGAATAGGTGAAGAAAAACTAATCAGGTGTATTATATATAAACCTGTGTCAGTGTTTAACATATATACACTTGTGACGTGTTTAATCAAGTTTACAAATATAGGCAGTTTTACTTTTTGTGCTCTTTAATAGAATATACAGGCTTTCTAGCTATAAATATATTCACAAAAGTTCTCAAAAACTTGTTAATGCATCAATTTGGGTTGATTAAAACGACAAAAGTAGGGAATGCGATTGTCAGGGTGTCTCTTGAATTTCACCAAAGGGATATTTATTATAAGTGCCTCTATGAATTACTTCTATTTTGTGATCTCATGTTTACTTACGGGTACAGTAAGAGCAGATGACACATTTTGAAAGCCCCTCCCTCCAGCCGAAAAAAAGCTGATTAAGAAGTAAAAGTAGAGTTGCTATTTATATATACAAGAAAGTTAGACTTTTATTCCTTAATTGTTATTTATACTCAAAATAGCTATGAAGGGCTGGGCACCCTCAGCTGGTGTGAGGCTGTAGTCTGTTGCATATATTCTCCCTTGTTATTGCAGCACGATCCATGTCAACCCCCTCACTTCATCCATTCATCATAAACGTCCCACTGGATGGTTAATGTGCTGACTGTAGATCCTTTAAACTTGTCAACGTTCTTGCATCCTAGATGTTTTCAGACCTTTAACCTGGACTGTATACATAGAGTTCTTTATTCCCTAAGAAGTGTCAAGAGCCATGTTTACTGATCTGGCATATCAGCTTGAAGCTTCGGAGTGTTTCTCCACTGCATTTCTTATGGCCTAACATGCTAGGAATCAGAATAATCAATACATGAGACAATCAATGGAAGGTTCAGTTCTTTTGGCCTGTCTTGTCCTATGTGCAGGTGTCACTGTATTGCATGGGTGAGTAAGCTCTTGGCAGATGGATGAGTTGTATGATGTTTTATATATATATATATATATATATATATATATACTGTAGCAAGAGATACATTTGGTTAAAATGAATTCTATGCAGTCAATAGGCTAAGATAATAGACAGTAAACATTACATTAAATTATAAACCGCTCAAGGTTGTTTCAGATAATCACAGAACAAAATTATAACCATGCAGTTATACTACACCCCTGGATGAAATGTGCATCACAAGTAAATTTGATGCAACTTATGTACCATGGTCAATTCAAACGCAGCACTGCTTGATTTTTTCACTAAAGCTCCATACGCTATACCAGATGCTGCTACTTCACGAGTCTATATTTATACTGGAAAAGTCCCATTAAGGAATGCCAGGTAATAGTAATAAAATACTATGAATATGTGTTTGTGAGGTAGTATGTTCTGGTAAAACCCTCATACCCTTTATTCTGCAGGCACTTCTTTAAGACTCACATTAAATAACTTCTCTACACCTTTCTTTTCCAGATTCGGCAAAGCAACATTGACATCATCTGAGAAAGAAGCATGGCTTCACACAACACACGGCGCAGTTATTCCATTATACCCTGCTTCATATTTGTAGAGGTAAGCAGAAGCACACTTTCTATTAAAACGTATGATCAATGTCTGTAGCAATTCATTATCTGAGCCTAAATGTTTTACAGTGTTGTGTCAAATGTACGTCTGTAAGGGAACTACATTATTTATGTATGTCTTTCTCTATGAAGGAGCGCACACAACAAGGATTTAAGCAGAAGTTTCCCAATAATCAAAAGTTACACTTTACAGGATAATCATTATCATTAGGCACAGTGATGAGGCCATGAGTTATTAACAGAAATTAAGCAATGATATCAGTTACCAATTTCTGGAAGAAGCATCGGACACGCCGCTGCAGTGTGTTCATGGAGGCTCTTGATGCGTCTCAAATGCACCTCCATGTACCTGCTGTTTTATAATTTTACACACCTTTGCTTAAAAAGCTTAGTTGCTGGCTTATCTCTATGTGTCAGCAACATTTTGACCAGACAGCTCCTGCTTGCACTAGGTCAGATGAGGTCAGTTTTATTTACACTTTCTCAGTCAACACAGCTCTCTAGTGGCCTCAACACAAGATGAATTTGCTAGGAAGTGTTTCTGGCCCTTATGCATTTTTCTGACATTTGTCTGCCACCCAAAAATATAGTTTAGTTTTTAAATAGGGTGGTGTTAACAGGACCATGAACATACCTCAGACATTAAAAGGTATATTCAAGAATAAAATATATTGGTTAGGTTTTTCATCATGCTAAATCCTATATAATACACATTTATAGCAGATCAAAAGCCCCAAAATTTCACTAACATAGATCATTGTTTGCTTATTTTTGCAATTTATTTATTTCATTTAAAAATGTGTAATTTCCAATATGTCCTTGGGGTAGCAAATACATTTAAATACATCCTTTTCAATACAAAGGCATACATCACCAGCAAAACATATCAATTACAAATAATTAGGTTCAGCAGGTGGTACATTAGTCTTATCTTAAACACACTAACATTGACAGCTGCCTTCAAGTCAGCAGGAGTTTAGTCCATGATTGAGGAGTCCTGTAAGCAAAGGATTTTTCACTGTCTCATTATTCTGGGCATCCTGAAATTCTATTCCTTATACGGTAGCGTTCCAGAACAAGAAGGTGTATGCATTGTATGTTCCAGAACGGACATAGGTATTAAGAAGTTTGTAATACAGTCAACCCTCTTTATACCACCAGGTGAGGGCCATGGGCAAAAGCGGGCAATAAGCAAGGGTGGAGTTATAGCGAGGGTCAACAAAAAATAGCACACACAACCTTCTATGTTCACAATAAATTCAAACGTTTTATTTTTTTAGTTATACAATTACAGTATTTCCAATCTTTTTTAAAACTACAGTACTAGTTCTTAGCACAACAGTAGGTCTACTAGTGACCTTTTATCATCTTTTCCCATCTGTATGAAACATACATGGTTACTTTTGAGGAACAGTTTATACTTAAAAATAAATAAATAAATAAAAACTAAACACTTATTTAGTGTCAAATCACCCAAACAACAGTTCCATAAAAACAAAACATACAATTTCAAAAAAAAAAAACATTTTTATTTTGCTTTACTGGTCATTTGAACTTTACTGTTTGTGTCACGACTGTAAGCCTGCTGAATACTATCCCCCATTGAACAATGCTGTCTATTTATTTTACAATGCAATTTAAGCTCATATATATATATATATATATATATATATATATATATATATATATATATTAGCTCAAAGAGCCAGCTGCCCAACGTTTCGATATGTTGCACATATCTTTCTCAAGGGAGCCTGTGTTTGAATCAAAACATTGGAGGTATTTATAGGTTTTGACGGCATGACAACTACTTGTTATTGTTTACATTCAAATCTATGATTTATTCTTACATGATGTAATGCTCTTCTATATATTGTGACATCATTTTTACTTCTATCTTAGAATCTGTATTAATTCTAATAAACATTATTTTATATAAATTTATATTTTTATTATATCATGCAATGCTGGCTCTGAGGATCAGTCTAGATTTGGCCTCCCCAGCGCATCAGCATGCACAATTTTTGAACAAACTTTGTTTATTTATTTAAATGTTATATATCTATTGAAGTTAATTAGTTCATTCTTTTCTGTTGAGTCCGCTGGCATAATTGTATTCAGTCTATTTATCCATTTACTTTCTTTTATTCTTCTATATGTTGCATTGTCTAATTTTAGCTGTTCTAATACTACAAACTTTACATCATTTATGTCATGTCCTTGACTGGTGAAGTGCTGTACTATTGGTTCATTCATTTTTTATTTCTAATTAATGAAAGGTGGTTCTGAATTCGTTTATATAAAGTAGTTCCAGTCTCTCCAACATATTTGATTTCATCACATTTTTCACAGGCTATTCCATAAACAACATTGCTATTTTTACAGTAGGTATTAGTTTTTAGTGGATATGTGGTGTTCTTATGTTTAATTATATTTTTACTTTTATCTATGTATTTACACACTTTACATCTACTGGTGCACATGTTCAGTAGAACCTATTTTGTCAATTATTCTTTTATGTTTACTGTGAACTAAAATATCACCTAAATTAGCTTCTCTTTTGAATGCTACAACTGGGGCCTTAAGAAATACTTTTTTAATTTTTCTGAATTATGTAGAATCCATAAGTGTTTCCAAACTATCTTAGAAATATTGGGCAAAAGTTTAGAGTAAGTCATTATTAATGGGACTCTTTTGACCTTTTTATCTCTAGTTTTATAATCTAGTAGATCATCTCTTTTTAGTTTATCCACTTTTCTTAACTCCGTCTCTATAATTCTTTCTTTGTATCCTCTTTTTTTAAGATTTGTTTTTAATACATTTCTTTGTTTTACATAGTCACTTTCTTTTGAGCATATTCTTCAGTATTCTTATTCCTAGACCCTTTGGGATTGCCCTTTTAGTGTGTATCGGATGTGCAGAGGACATGTGTAAATACTGGTGCATGTCAGTAGGTTTACAGAAGAGGTCAGTCTCAATTGAACCTTCTTCAAGTTTTACTATGGTATCTAAAAATTCTATTTCTTTCCTTGACCATCGAAGGTCCACCTTAATATTACTGTGTATTTCATTTGCTATTTTATGAAACTGGAAGAGACTCTTCTCCATGTGTCCAAACCCCAAAAATATCATCTACAAACCGAATGTATTCTAAAGGTTCTCTTTCCGATTTTCTAAGTAATTGTTCTTCCCATGTTCCCATGTATGTACTGGCAAAATGCATTCCTAATTTAGATCCTATTGCTGTACCATCGTTTTGTTTGTAATTCTTATCAACAAATGTAAAATAACTGTTTTCTAAAACTACGTTGATCATGTTCAGTACTTCTGCTGTTGGTATTGATTTATCTAGTCTATTATCTAGTGCTTTTTGACAAGCTTCTAAAGTTTCTTTACTGAGGGACACTTGGGTACAAGGATTTTACATCCATGCAAAATAAAATTGTATTCTCTGGAAGGTTGTGTTTTATTGATTTAAGTCTTTTTAAAATTGTGTTGTATCCTTAACATAGCTTGGTAATTTCTCAACGTCGACCTAAGTTGTTTTCTGCTATTTCATGCTGTTTACAAAACTGATGCTTTAGTTTAAGCCAGCCTTCATTTGTGCAAAACTTGCACGTAAACAAACAAACCTCTTACCATCCTTTTTTTTACATTTACTGTGGTTTATAAAAGTCACTTATTTTAGACTCAAGCCTTTTTCAGGTTAAATAAATCAACCTGTTCCATCAAGGTAAGCCATTTGCTTTTATCCATTAGAATGTCTCCAATTGTCCTTCGATTAACAGTATATGCATCATTTAGGCGAGAAAACATTTGCAATGTCTTGCTTTCTTATTTTCAGATGCATACATGCAGATTTGTTTCTTTTGCTCAGGTGTTAAATGTAGGGTCGACTCGCCATTTTGTACTTTCTGTTTTGCTTTGGGAGTGGGAGTGTTGATGACATTGGTATGAACGTTCATTAACAACGAATTAGGAGGCGCTACAATGAGGGAAACTACAATGCTTATATTTACGTTTGCTTGGCTTGGGAAGTTGGTGGGTGGCGGACAGCAGGGTGGCAATATAACGGTTAAAAATAGCACTGTTTTTATATTGGTGACATTTGTTCAGAGATAATAGCTGGCGGTATGTGAGGGTGGCATTATAAAGGGGGGCGGTATAATGCAGGACAACTGTATATCTGTTAGACAAGCAGTCTCCCAATTTAAAGTAGTTAAATTGTCTAACATGCTGACTCGCGTCACAACACTTTTGGCCTGACATTTCCTATGAGCAGTGTCAGACAGCAGGGAGGGGGTTAATTCCTCCCTGCATAAAGCATGTGTGTATGCACATTTTGTTTAATTAGTTTAATTGTTTCATTGTTAATTATCCCTGCACCTGGTGGTAATTGTAAATTAGAACCAGGTGCAGGGTTTTTAAGAGAAGCAGTCAGTTTGCTCGGGACTGCTGTGTTGAAGGAAGCAGAAGGCGGTGTGTTCTGTTTCCAGGCAGTCACCCTTGTGAGTACGGGGTTGTTATTGTGTATTCTGTTTATGCCAGGTAAACGGCTTGGCCGTCCTGCGAGCTAGTCAGGGACCTGCATACTGTTTAGTTAGTGCCCCAAAGGAGCTAGGTGTTTATTTTGGTTTTTGTTTATTTTGTGAATTAAATATTGTGCATCAGCACTGGAAAAATTCAGTTTCTGTGTCCTGGGTCTGTTTTTAAAGGGGCAACGAACCGTGAGTGAGTGCAATTGTTTTACAGCAGGTTCAGACAGAACTGTGCTGCAGGGACGAGTAGACTCTTGGCAGATGGATGGATTGGGATGCCTGTCCTTTATTCCTACATAGCAAGTGTTACATAAGGTTACAATTGATTTTATATACGCAATAGGCAACCATAATAGCTATGTACAGTACATGTACAGTATAGCCTACTGTATACATCTAATGAGCATGTAAATACCATATTCCTTCGAATTTAAACACCCACGGATTTAAGACGCAGCCCAAATGTATTCCCCTCAATCTGAGGAAAAAATAAAACATCAAATAAATATGCATTTACAAAGATACAACCTCAATTACGCTGTTGTATCGTAAAAACTGACCGAAACAGTGTTGCTGTAGATTAACCACAGAGCTTGTTTATTGTGCTGTGTACTATAGTGCTTAAGACAACGTCTCTGTCGTGCACACACCACCACTCACTTACGGCATCACGTATCCAGGCAACAGCAAGCACACCACAACAGCATTGATCGCATTGCAAACACAACAGTCAGAACAGTATGCACAGTACCCACAGAACATAACATATGCACACCTGTTTTTCTCCCAAATACGAGGGTCTGATCAGCATTTCCGATATGTCCAAGCTGGTATTGTTTTTCAGAAATGCTGAAATTGTAAAAGCTTCTTTGAATTCCTTAGGAAGCTAATGACTCTTCTTTGAAAATGGATGATTCGAGATCGGGCAGTAGCATTTTGGTTCGCCTTTTCTCAGCAGTAAGTCACGTTGCTGCTTATGTATTCGGGCAGTGACGTGTTTGTTCGCTCTTTTCTTGGAAGTCAGTCACGTTGCTGTTTGAGTACTTGGGTACACTCGTGGTGATTTTAAGACACGCATCACTATACTGTACTCGAATTTAAGACGCAGGCTATTTTTGAGAAGCAAAAAATGGTTAAAGTGCATCTTAAACACGAAGGAATACGATATGTTTGATAATATGCTTGCTATTGTAAACTATTTCAGAATACCTGTAGCAAAAAAACTGCCAGCAGACAGCAGAGTGAATGCACAGAATTGAATACTATCAGCACACCAAATAGATTTGAGCATGTCAAGCTGGTGCAGCCCTGAAGATACTTTTAGGCAATTCCTCTTACTTTCTCAGAAGTGCCCTTATAAAAGCTTACTGTGGTATAAAAACTAAGCATACTGAAAGCTTAGTTCAAGAATGATGAAAATATAGTTAACTGAAAAAAACTAAAGCAAATATATCACGACAAGTTATAAAAATAAAAAAAAAACTGTTAGTCAAAATCCTTTCAAGTTGCAATTCCTTTGATGGTGTTTCTCTTCTCAGCGGTTACATTATTTTTAATTCCACTTCTCTTCAAAACACTTTTAATGAGCCGCTTTGTGAAATGAAGGTGCCCTTCAAAGACTACCAGATTCTCAGGCATGAAGAGACAGCATGGGACTGTGACTTTCACAGTTACTGTATTGTCAACTGGGCAGTTCTATGTGTTTATACTAAAATGCATCATATTTTTTGGTCTAACCAGTAATTTTTATAAACCATATTCCAAAACAGCAGAACCCATAACAAGTGGGTTGTGAGTGAGTGGCTCTCTGTTATACATTATAATGCTAATGTAAGAATAACCAATAACAGGCTACAACATCCCCAAGCAATTGATCATAGTGAATAATTAGATTTGGTAGCATACTGGACTCATACATTGTGTTACCATGGTACTGCAGTTAACCACTGTGGTGCCATTCTGCAAATACTGTAGCTACCTGTGTGTTACTATTGCTCCCAGTATAGAAATGCATTGTTATTATAGTGTAATTGCATTGCCATTCAAGATAATTTAGGAATGGTTCTGTATTTCACATGCTAATGGCGTGGCGTGGCGTGCTGAGGGATTCTTTAAATGATTGATTGCAAATCTGGTTCAAATGACAGACAGATTACTGTGGTCATCTCATCTAAGTAATCAATTATACACAGTTTTGTGCTTTTGATAATCGATAAATGTATCCCTGTCACTGGCAGCATGGCTAATTCAGTAACATCATCAACATAACATAATATAGACACCTACTCTTAAGCAGTATGTATGGTGCTGTACTATACAGAACAGAAAAAAAAAAACAGTACGTTCAATCAATCAATCAATCAATCAATCAATCAATCTTTATTTTATATAGTGCCTTTCATAGTGGACCACCATCACAAGCGCTTAATCAAAAGTGGTATGTGTGGAATGATGGAGTGTGCGCTACCCAGTTCCTAATTTGTAAAGCTAAATATTTACTCAATAAACTTCATTTTTAACATAATAAATCAGTTTGGTTTAACCTTCTCAGCTCTTTGTTTTAGGGTCTGTAGCAAGGCAGTGGTCCTGTGATACATCTACAGATGCTTCACTGCACATACAAATCTTTTCCTGGATTCTGTTTCTTTTTTTTTCTTCTTTTTTTTTTTCAACAGAATTCACGTGCAACCAGCATCTTTGACTGCGTGAATGTCAATGTGTGGAGTATTCGAATATCAAAAAATACTGCTTAAATAACTCAAGTAATTATCCCAGCATTAAATTTGTGTAACCCCCAACAACCTAAGAGGAGTTGCATCACATTTTAGTTAAACAGAGCAATAAACGTCAACTATGTGACAATGATTTCCCTATTCTGAGAAAGTAAAGACATTTGAATTTAAATGTGACAGGTAGAATTGAGCCAAGTAAAGCCAAGTTTGGATATATAAAATAAAACAGAAATTAAATAAGACAGTAGTCTAAAGCACTGTGAAAAACATTAAACAAGTACAAAAACTGCCAAGCTAGCATAAAGGGTCCAGTCATGTAAAATGTGATATCTACGAAAGAGCCCAAGTAGATATCACGTCTTCATATGGCTGGATCCTTTATGCTAATCTGGTACATCTGAAATGTTCTTAACAGATTGTTAATACTGTAGCTGCTTTATCTCTTCATACTCATATATTTATTCATGAGCTCTTTTGAAATCTCTTGTTTTAATATTCATGGTCCACAAATATAAAAAAATATCAGTTTTAATATCAAGACTATACTAAAATATACATTTGTGTCATAATTCAGGCAATTTGATGTTCAAATATCACAATGGTATTGCATTTTACTGCCAGGTTGGTTCTGTGAAAGCAAGATATTGAAAATGTTACTTTGACCTTGCTATAACATTGTCTTACTTCTGAAAGTGATCATGTACAACACTGCATGAAATGGTAGACAGAAGTCTTGGCCTCTGTACACCTGCTTTTGTGTAAAAAAATGAATAAATAAATAAAAATGGGAAAAATATATCAAATTCACTGTAAAGTTAAGCAGTGTGCTCAAACGTTCAGGAGGATAGTGGTGTGTGCCTTTTATGTTCTGTGTTACTGAAACATTGTACTGGTTGTATAAACAAATACTCCATGTAGGTTCATAGTCTTGTGGTGTTTTTACTCATGAGTATAGCTGTAAACATTCAGGTTGACCCTTTCGGAGGCCTGTAGGTTATGTGGCTGTCATCGTTGTGGAATAACTATAGTACTCTATGAATATTTATGGTGTATCCTCTAAAGTATGCTCAAGGTGAACAAAAATGTAGTTATTAAGAAGGCAAGACAGAAATGCACAGTGCATACTAGCAGTACCAAATATGGTTTTAATTGACATTCAATAATTGTTCCTTTGTAAATAGGAAACTATTGTGTGAATGGAGCTCACATACATTAACAGATTATGAAACTCTCAATAGCTCTCAATAACCAGTATAATCATAGACTAAAACATTAAAGGCAAGATTATAATGTAAAACTTTTACCAGTTTAGAACTCAAACTTCAATGGATATTATCATTAACCACAAACAAAACATTATCTTACACTTCATTATTTCTTGGTTTTAATTTAAAAAGTGGACATCTGACTTGCTTTGAGATTACTGTATGTATACATGCTGTGTGAATCCTCTTACAGTGTATAATCTTATTAGTATTATCAGTATGTGTGACATAAAATAATATGATTTCATATTTAGTCAGTCTTAACTGAATACATTAATCATTAATTTGCTAGAAGTGAAACTATGCTGATCTTGTATTTTAGTGACAACCAAATAAAGTTTTTAATATCAGATAGAGTATTTTGTTAAATTGTTAATTGAATACAAGTCCTTATAATGCATGTAAAATATACAGCTCTTAACCTAGCATTGAGATAGGTGATATTACTTTCAATCACAACAAGAAGAAAAATTGTATATTTTAGCACATAGAAATTGATGGTTAACCTATCATGAAACAAATATACATTGTGTCCAACAATATCAAAAGGAGTCAGGATTTATTAAGCATCTAATTACATTTAATAAATGTCTCAAGGCAATTCACAATTGGGGAGCAGCAGAATACTGGCATCCAAACTGAATTAAGCAGTTATTATTCATAGGACTGAGGCCAGGTTTTCACCAAGATTTAAAAACTATTAAAACTATTAAAAACTAAAAACTACAGTAGATAATGTAGCTTCAGATTTGACTGTTGTGACGTTTGTAATCATGCTGAGTGGTTCTTATAGCACTTTCTCAAAGCTTCTCTTCAGTTACAGTTGCCTGCCAGATACGTGATGAACAGGACTGCAGGCTTGATCAGCCTTTATATTAGTAAGTACCAATCTAGCTTGAATTGGTAACTGGAACTGAAAACAGCCCCTAAACTCAAAACACTGAAAGCACAAGTGAAATTGCAATAAGAAACCACTCGGATCTTATTGCAAACAGGAACAGTAAGTGTGATCAAGGTTGATGGTTTACCGAACCAGCCTCTGTGCACTAGAGAAGGAGAGCCATGTTGAGTCTGGACAGACAGCATGTCAATGAGAAATGTCGGGAAACAGGCAAGCTCTGCAGCTGTTTAAATATGAGCTTGAGCAGGAGAAAAAAAAAAGTGCAATACAGTATCCAGTAAAAAAAAAAAAAAACATGAAAACATGAAAAAGGTACCCTGCATGGTTAATGCAGACTAGCAGTTCATATAAGCTGTGTACCTGCTGTTTTTACACATTAAAAAAATCTGCGCTGTTGACAGGCATTTAGATTCAAGTATTCACCGAAAGAGAAAGGCGGAAATCCAGAGCAGTACTGAGACTGCTTTAGTTGCAAAGAAACAAAAAATGGTGACTTCCATGTTCCAAAAGTCCACTGAAAACCGTGAAGCACGAAACACATTAAATTTTGATCTGACAGAAGCATTTGTTTGCACAAATATGTTTAATAAATAAATATGTTGATAAGATCAATAAATAAATATGTTGATAAGATCATAAGTACTAACACCCATAGCAATGTAAAATATGGTATGACCAACTTTAAATTTATCACTTTCTATTGCATGTACAAACGTTTTGCACAAACCTGAGGGATATCTTTCGCCACTCTTCTCAACAAATCTGTTTCAACTTCTCAGTACTTGAAGACTGTATTCTTTTCACACACCTCATTAGCTCGATCCAGCAATGCTCAACTAGATTTAGAAATGTAGATTGGGTTATGTATCAAAAACCCCAGGAGTCAAACATTACTCACAGTGAACATGTATTGCATGGATAATATTAAAATGAATAGAGGGTATCAATCGATAGTAGTATACAGTATAAGCCTTTGTGAGGAAAACAGTGTGTTTTGTGCTTCATGTGAAAGTGCAACAAAAATGTTTGACTGTTTGGTATCTGAGCAGAGAAGAGTTCAGTGTTGTGGTAGTCAGCAGTGTTATTTAATATATATTCTGTAATATCTGACCAGTACTTAATTACGCTCATATCTTATTACCTCATCTTACCAACAGGGGCTATTACCTGGAACAGTGTTATAAAAAAATAATAACGCCGACTACACAAGCTAACACTGCATTTTGTATTCTATAATTCAGAATGTATTTATAATACAGTTAATGTGATTTTCTTGCCTCCCATAATTATATGTATTCGTACACCTACAAAAGCAGCAACAAGAAAGCTGTGTTCTGATGGTGTCAATGACTGTCTACTTTGGTTGAGCAATTGTATCAGCCCACCTGTTTTGATGATTCATATACCTAATTCAATAGAGTTACACCATAATTATACACCATAATTATACAGTATTGTACCTCATAAAGATTTGTAAAGAAAAGACTCCTGCTGTCCATTTAAAACACACACAAAATAAAAAATATACATTAGTTTTACATGATAGTTTGGGTAAGGGTATGGTAAAGGTATAAGTTGAAATCCATCAGTTTTTCATATGTAAACTCATGTCATCAGATTCAATGTTTCTTAACCACTAAAGGTTTATTACATTGCTCGAACCAGGGTCTTACTTGCCTCCCACATGTTGTTGTTGGATTTTGTTTACAGCATTCTGCATTAGCTTAAACAGTTAGTTTACATTCCCAAGAACACTTCGCTTAGGTAACAACCTTGTGGTAAAATTGAATTTTCCTTTGTAAATGCTCCGCCCAAAGGAACAGGAGATGTGCTTAAAAGAACACCTTCTGGCACGATACCAATTCAAATCTGATACAGGACTGTTTTGTAACATAATAACTCATCATCATCAAATTCAAATGGTTGATTCAATCATTCCAAAACTGACGTGTCATCACAAGAGTAATGTAGCGCTGCTGCCTCCAGCGTTTATTTACAATATTTGCCAGCAGACCCGTCGCATATTGGAGACCAGCGATTATTTGAGACCGGCGTTTATATTAGATCACTATCTTCACATGCTTCATGCGGTCATTGAGAAGCCGCTAACATACAACGTATCATTATCAAAAATAATTCATTGTTTAATCTCAAACTTGTACATTGTTAATACAACAAAACACGTTAAGGTACACCAACAGGTTTGTATCTGGCCTACTTTCAGCACGCTTAAAATGATCAAAACCTTTAATAACGTAATAACTGCATTAAACAAATATGCATTACTTGTAGGCCTACCTTAATTTACGTTTTCTATTATTATTATTTATTAATCGTGAGAGTCACTTTCATCGCTGTCACTTATTAGCAGTTCATTACGCTCAAGCTCCTCCTCATCTTCCTCAGATTCAGCGGCAATGACAGATACCCGGCGTTTATTTACAATATTTGCCAGCAGACCCGGTGCTTATTGGAGACAGGTGATTATTTGAGACCCGGGAATTATTTGAAGTTTTACGGTAGTATTAAACTATATGGGCACTGAACCATTCACATTTACTTTTTCATTATTTTCTCTCCACTGAACTGACACTTTTGTAAAGGTTTTTCTTCCCTATTTCAATATATTGATACTGTTGCGTATGAATCAACACATGTGTGTGCAAGCAGCCAACCATGACTCCCTCAGTTTCTGCAGTACCAGCTGAGCCAACCCCCACAGGGCGAAACCTTGGGCTATGATGTAGTACAACACCAGAATGATCTACTGCAGGCATCAAAAACTTCTTATAAGAATGCCAAAGGGCTTCTCAATCAGAAATTGTGTGGCAGCATATGAGTCAGCGGAATTGAATGCCCCCAGTATTTAGGAAAATGCAGCTGGAAATACAAAATAGTATTTGTTCGGGAGATACTTCTCCAAAAGGTTTTTGCTTTTTTTGTGATTTGCATAATTATCAATTTTAGAAATTCTCACTAATTATAGTTCTTTGTGCAGCAACGAATTACACATGATTTGCATGAACAAATAAGGATAATGCTTTGCTCCAACTGGTATACTTGACTGTTCATTTGCAAACAATGTGCCCACTGGCCAGCATGTTGCCATTATCTCCCTCCAGGGAAGCATGTCCCTGCTGGGGGGTGCAGTGCAGGTGAGTGTACAGCAGTGTCGTGCCATCAGGACCTTCAAGGTATTCTCTGCTGACCAGACAGTGCCAAGTAAACCGTCAGTCAAATGACATTACGTTGCCTCACTCACTTGCATACAGTGTTCTTGCTTATACTATGAAGCACACTACTGTAATTATTATTTGTTCATTTGTCTGACGCCTTTATCCAAGATGACTTACAGGGTTTACTAGATGTTTTTTTAAGAGTCTAGGGGTTTCCTGAGGGTATTCTCCGTTTCAGTTGAAGGTCCTGCGTGAGTTTAACCAATAGGCGAGTCAAAACAATGTCCTTTTTTTTAGACAGGTGACCAATCAGGAGTGAGCAGAGGCAGGCCATAAATCTCCCAGGGTATTCTCTGCCTCATTTGAAGGCCCTGCTTTAGCAACCAATGGGAAAGTCAAAGTTCTGACAGCTGACCAATCATTAGTAAGCAACCCCAAAACATGAATATTCCTTGGTTAGCACTGCAGTTAGGAGGATAGCTGTATTTAGCACAATATTGCTTATAAATATACATTGATAAATACAAATACCTTTACAACATCTAATTATTTAAAATTGTATTTTACACTAAAATAAAAAAAAATGTGAGAAAACAGAGACATCATAATTGATTTAATTACGAATCCTTTTCAAGGAGAACTTTCTCTGAACAATTGGAGATTGTTAAAAAGGATAGCAGTTGAATTACAATTGAAAAAAACAAGTCGCATAAAACGACAAAACTGCACCAAACGCCCTGCCTTGCTATTTACAGTATTTCTGCCACAGACAAGCAGTGGTCGTGCTCTTCTTTTCCTGCTCGTGTTAACTAGCATCTGATTTGCTGGTCTCCCATTTGCTGGTTCTACCAGCAAATCAGTTTTGAAAATGCAGGTACGCCTCTCTGTGTATACGCTAAGTTTGGATTGCTTAACACATTTTATGAATACACATTAATACGTTACTAAAACAGAAACAAACCCTCATATTCAATTACAATACATTCATGATGTTGTTTGTAAAATATGTTTGTAATTTATTGTGTAACTGAAAACAATAAACAAAATGTTATAAAAAAAAGAAAGCACTATTTACTGAGGTGTCTATGCAGTAGTTAACAGTGCGTCCCTAGAAAGGGCTGCAGATTGCCCTGTGTGTGCTAGTTATGAAAGGGGCATGTGTTTATAGGGTTAATTTGGTGTGGCTCCACATACGTACACAACCTTATGGCAAGAGCTGACCGTGTTTTCATGCACAAGAACTGCAGGTTCATTTTCTTTTCATACAAGTTTGACTGCCACTACTTTGTTAATGGAATTGGTCCCTGATTGACGATGTATTGAGCAGTCACTTGAGGTGCAACTGTGTCTAAAGTTTCAGATAAAGTACAGTGCTTTTTGACAGCTTTTTTTTAATGGAACTTGAAATGTGTACCCTTAGTATATTTAGAGAAGTTTATGCATTCTGTAATTGGGAAATTAGGGGCTAAAACTATAACGAGTTATTTAAATAATGTTTTTTATTATAAAAATATTTTTGTTTTGATTTATAGAAAAAGTTTTATGTTCATGAAAATATTTTAGGTTGTTGTTAACAAGAGTATTATGCTGCGCTGAAGGTGCAGAGGAATAAGTATAGTAAAATCATTCCTAAAGAGCAATAGTTAATAAACTATGAACTGCTTACAATAACCCCTGCAGAAAGTGGTATTTTGCTGCCATCTGCTGGAACATGGTAATATTGTGTGATGTTGTTGAAGTAATACTGCATTGCTGTACAACAAGTGCACCTTTTAAAACTCTAAGAATACAACTTTGCAAGGTTATAATAGACACATCTTGTATATGATACAGCCGCAAACAATAATGAAAATAAATAAATAAATAAACCAGCCAATAAATAAATATGTATCACTTGTCATGTGTATCAACACATGAAATTAAGAGAATAAGTAAGAGAAAAGCAATAGGCAATTGTATGTTGTAACAAAGTGTGCAACAGCAGGTATACAAGTCTGAGAATGACCAGAGCTCTGTTTCCCTATTAAAGTGGTTTTGCTGCAGTACCAGTGGACTAACCACTAGAGTGCATTAAGGTATGGGTTTGGCTCAGGATTACCTGATTTAAGGAAATTGGTAATTATTGGAACAGGTGCCAATGGTTACCTGGTTAAGAACAGGTATAGAAACTCTATTCATCTGCTCATGATGGGGGTTGGGGGGGGGAGGGGGGGGGGGTGCTCAGTGTTAATATAGAAGGTCCTAACATGGATTGTTGAAGGGGAAGAACATCCAGTAGTGTACCTGAGCAGGAAACTCTTGCCTAGAGAATAAAATTATGCTATGGTAGAGAAAGAATGCTTAGCAATAAAATGGGCGGTCAAATCTCCCGATATTATTTGCTGGGTAGGGAATTCACCCTAATCACAGACCACGCTCCCCTAAAGTGGATGTCCCAGAACAAGGAAATGAATGCAAGGGTCACTAGATGGTTCTTGTCACTACAACCATATTGTTATACTAATGAGTATAGAGCTGACTCAAAACATGGGAATGCAGATGCATTACCTAGGGTACACTGCCTCACGGCTGAGTCTGCTCAAAACTGTAGCTTTGAGCTGAGGGGAAGAACAGGTATATAAATTCTGTTCACCTGATCAGGGGGTTGGGTGTGAACAGGTCTGTGAAGGCAAAAGGAGTGTGTGCAACCTGTGTGACAAGACCTAAAAGAAAGGTATTTTGAGATTGGTATTGTGTTTTGTTGAATCGGTAAACGGTTTAGCTGTCCAGGATTATAGTTTAGGGTTTCTTTAAAAGTTTAGATAATACTCCAAAAACTGAGTTAGGTTTTGTTTTGTTTGTGTTCTTAACACTAGAACCGCCAGATTTTTGAACTACCTAGAACCGCCACGTGGGTCACTGTGACCCATACATTTTAAACTGCTTTGTTATGAAAATGAAACACATACTATCGGATACAACTGGAAAGTTTTATTCATGAACATCATATCTAACATTTGCATCGCAGAAACACTGTATTTAAATGGAAAATTAAACATAAAGCCTTTATTTTTAAAATGAGCGCATTTACAGCATGACTACAAAAGAAGCGGATATGTACATATACCAGGTGTATAGGTACAGGTACATGTAGACACAAAACTATAAAACCAAAATCATTGTTTCTAATACTACATAAAAAGAAAATATAACAGTACTTCCGGTATGATGGCTGCATTGTACTCTATGGAGTGTACGTGTCTGCCAGCTGACTGTGCCTGCATCCAGGAGCTGTGTTGTAAACACAGATGCAGTTCCATTGAACACTGTTGTGTAAACACGTGTAAACTGGTACTTACAAACCTGTAAAACCAAAATGTTTTTTTCTAATAGTAATATAAAAAGAATATATAACATACATTTCATATTAGGCACATAAGTTGCTATCCTACCTGTCATTTCAGTTTGCAGTATGCATCTGAGTGCAGCTTGCCGTATTCCAATCAAAATTACTACTTTCAAGATTAAATATTTCCTTCTGATATTTTCCCAGTTGCATTTGTGGAACAAATCGAAGGATTGTTGTCTCCAGGTACATTGAAAAATAAGCAAGTAGGCTTTCACTGAGTTTGTATCTTGACAAATCCACAGTCAAGGCAATCTCTGTCTCGTAACAGTCTACAAACAAAGAAAGGCTTGAAATAATAATAAAAAAACATGTGTGCTAGGGGAGGGTGTGTGTCTTGTTTGCTGCATTTACAAAACAAATAGAATATCTTACGTTATATTAAAAAGACGTGTATTGTAATGCATGGGTCACATTGACCCACGTGGCGGTTCTAGGTTAGAACTGTTTGTAACTTTATCATTTTGCGATTCTGGCTATCAAAGCGCCGTCTGGATATTTAATTCATATATTTAGGAAAAGTCAAAAATGGGCATACACATACGATTTACAATGGAAGAGTAATTAACATTTTAAATCCAAAATGGGCCAAATTGACCCTCATGGCAGTTCTAGTGTTAAAGGGCCAGTGGCCTGACTGTCTTTGAGTTAATAAAAGTGTGCAAAAGCACTCAAACTACAGTTCTGTCTCTGGGTGAGTGCTATTCCTGCCGTTGTCTGCCTTGACAACCAGTCACACTTCTACAGTGTTAATAAACTATAATAATAAAGTAACATACAAACTAACGTTAATAAACAACTGTCAAACTAAATTAACACAGCACCGCTACACACGTTAAAAAAAAAAACAGCAGCAGCTCTAGATGAATTATGAATACCTGCACAGGTGCAATATTCAAGACAAAATTATTTAACAAAATGGTGAAGCAACTCACCAGAGCGGAAAACACCAAATTGCTCGGCGACTTGTGTCTGATTCAGGCTTTTATCAGGAGCTCCAACAATTTACAACCTTTTGTAGCAAGAGAAACAGCTGCGTTTAAGCCATTTTACATGCCATTGTGTAGCGATGAGGTGCACTCGTGGAAATCAGAATACAAAGCGAGTCAATCATATGGCGGTGGTTCTAGAAAGATTAAATAAATCAATCGGTGTGCCTCAAGATACTCTCACGATGACAAGTCACATATGGAAAGATTGAATAAACCGTTTGATGATGATGAGTTATCAGGTTACAAAACAGAACTGAATCAGCTGTGAACAAATCACTAGTGGTGCCAAAAGGGTGTTCTTTTAAGTGAAGTTCCTGTTCCTTTAGCTGGAGCATTTACAATGAGAGAAATCAGTTTTATCACAAGGGTGTTCTCTTAGGCGAAGTGTTCTCTTAGGAGGTGTTCCTATATGCGGAGGCTACTGTACCCTGAACAACCCTGTGGACCCCACATAACACATTTCTTTTGGAACCACATCAAATATCATTTACAAACAAATGCAACAAGAGCAGAGCAGGCCTGCAGCTACAAACTAAAGATTGCAGGAATCAAGATTTACCTGCTCACCTCAATACAATTAAGATACTGCATCACTGGCAGTGGAAGCAACACTCAAAATAGCTATTTCCTGTAATGAATAGTGACACTATACAAATCCCACTAGGTATCTAATGAAGCCAATTATGTATGATCTGGTCTCGGTATTTAATTTATACAGTTACCATTTCAGTAGTCATTCTCAAACTGGTTCATAATACACATAAATGTAATTCAGGTCAACCCAGAACATTGTAAACAACTCAGCAAAGCCCGATACATCTGGCTGTATTGTTAGAATTTATATAGACATGTAAGGATAGGCGTAGTGCAAACAAATGCAGCTGCAAAATCCAAATTGCTTAGCGGACAGGCAATTATTTTGCACTGCGGCCTACATAAGCTTAAGTGCAATGCAAGTTACTCAACACGCACAAATAATGAGCTGCAATCATGATAATAAAGGTGCAATGAAGCCACCTGTGCATCGGGTATTTAGCGGCTGCACTTACAGCCCAGAGGTGAGGTGAGTTAGGAGTAGAGAGCAGTAGAGAGAGGAAGGGCAGCAAAGTCCTCTTGGTGCACAGAAAAGAAAAGTACAGTTTTCTGAGGAGGAGCTGAGACTCCTTACTGCTGAGGTCACTCAGCATGAAATTTAGTTATTTGGAAAAGCCTCAGCCAACATTATGCTACCAAAGAGGCCATATGGTCCTCTATAGTAGAGAATGTCAGTGCTGTCGGTGTTACCAGGAGGACAGTCAACCAGGTGATGAAAAGGTGAAATTCAGCTATTAGGTCTAGGATGACCTGCGGAGTGAGATGATAGCGCTTTACCACCTCATCCTCCGGCATCCCAAACAAAGTGACCCTGGGATTGAATATGCAGGGTCTTCTTAGTCTTGCCCTTTTCCTCCGAAGGTTTTCCTGCCGCCCTCAGCAAGAATCAAGCGTTGCCTCATACCTAGAAGCCCTGCAGCGGCTTTTGACGGCTGTATTCAAAACACTGTAAATAGTATAACGAAAGGAGAAACAGTCGCATGTAATTAGGAAGCCATTCAACTTTTACAAGTATATACTGTATATTGCGTTTTAAATGATTGTTTTTGGTTTTATTATTAGTTTTACTTGTTTAGTTGTAGTTTATATAGTTTTTAATGAAAGCTAAACATGGCAAGGTACATGGTCTTTCTATAATGAGCAACGGGAGTGAAGTTGGTTTGGAGGATTTTGATACCGGCGACAATGATGCTGACTTATCACTTTCGGCAATGATGATGAAGAGGATGTGGAGCTAAGACCAGTACAAACTGTACAAACAGAAGACCATGAAGCTACTTTACAGGTAAACCAGCTGGAAACGGGAAGCTGTTTGGTTTGAAATGGCAGTGCTGTGATGAAATACGAGCAAAACACAGCACTGGGTACAGGCAATGAGGCAGCCAGATCCATCACAATGCCTGCGCAAAGTAGCTGTGTACATGCATTTCTGACTATCCCTCCAACTCAAGGGAAGCAGAGACTGCAACAAAGGTGCAGGGTCTGCTACGAAAATGAAAACAAAAGACACAAGAAAAATGTGCAGTGGCTGCGAAAGCAACCCCGGGTTCTGTTGTATTGAACATTTCAATAAATGGCACAGAGCAAGTCAATAATGGCACACGTTTTGATGTTGTTTGATTTTTATTTGATGATTACTGTTTACTGATTATTATTATTGTTATTAGCAGCGTTTTTGTTTTCATTGTTAAAAAAACAACAAAAAAAACAAACATGTTTCATTTTACATCTGGAGTTGAAGTGGTTAAATGCACAGGAAAGTATATTAAACTGAGGTCAAACATAAACTAGGCGATTTTATACTTTTAAAACTAAAGATTCTGGAAACTGCAGGGTTTCCTCAGGCAAACAAGTTTTCAGTACTTGCTTTGAAATTCATGTAACATATTACTTCACTAAATGAGATGAGAATCATCTGCCAACGCTGATGCATCTCTTATCTGTGAGAGCATGAAACTGGCAGATTCATAAAAGAATCGAAATATACTTTGGGGAGATTCAATCTAAGTTGTCAATGTCTATGTATTATACAGCAGGTGCCGATACCCTGGATTTTTTTTTAATATGCTTTTATTCTGATTTCAGGTATATACAGAGGGCTTTGAAAATGGTTAGTATTGTTGACGTCATACTGCAGGTAAACAGTCTGTCAAAGCCTCATATATCCCAGACCATTTGAAGTACTTTTAATAAGGTCGACCATTAAAAAATACTTCATTTTGCATTTAGAAACCAATGTTATATTAAAGCAGAAATTAGAAAATATACACACACATGCACACAGACACGCACACTCACAGTTGCAGACAAAAGTATTGACACCCTACACTTAATATAAGATAATTGAAGAAAGCATGTTAAATACAAGCGTTAAGTGAACATTAGCCAATAATTAATATGACAAAGACTGAAATACACAATTTGTGGTAATTTAACTAACAATCTTTATTAAAAAAAGCACTTAAGCAATTTCAAATATTTGTTCATGACAAAAGTATTGGCACCTTAACAGTCAGTCTATTTAAAAATCTGTAACAATTTAATATAAGGAATTAAAAATATATGTTCATTGATTGAAAACCATTACACTGTAACTGAGCTGCATTATAAAGTCAAAGCCCTGTCTGCATTCACTAACATGTTACATCCCTGGGCACTGCCAGATGCTCTTTTGTCCTGCATATGTTTTCTACAGTATGGCTGTAGAGATTGGTATTGAGGCATTCTGTACGGCAGCATCAATGCTCAGAAAAGACTGGGGTGTTCTGCACGACAGATTTGTGAAGGCCTTTGAGTCATCTTCAAACAACAATGACAAGTTTAAAGGAAGGATATGAATCTATCATTTTTAAGCTGTCAGTGGAATAGGTGTTATGACTTCCATCACAGTAGTTGTTGTGTATCATGTTTTGAAAACAAAATTCTCCTGCTGGCAACAAAAATAAGATTTTATGATATCATGGGATAACATTTTAGTGAAAGTACTTGATAAGTCTCACATTTTTAAACCAACAAAAGGTGCTTGACATTTAACAGGTAGTTGATCCTGACTTGGTAGGTACAGTACCATAAATACTGTGCAAAGGGGTTACATCTTTACTTATTCACCTACCTACATGTACAAGCCACTTACTTGCAAGCATAATAACACCAAGTGTCTGATATACAACTGATAGATACATTTACGTAAGTGGTAAACTTACATCACCTATTGATCTCTTTAATAACGCTTTGGGGCATTGAACTAAGGTGTCATTACATTGCAGCTGAATGTTTAGATATGTAAAAGAAATGTCAACTTGAAACCTTTCCAGATACAGGATGTGACAGGCTGTCAATGCAATTTCACTGTTCAAGATTTAACTGCTGTGAACTTATGAGATGTGGCTGTGATCAGCATCATTCACAGCTGCCTTAGTTCTCCCTGGTTCCAACTTGTGCCTTATTTCTTTGTCTCTGGACTGGAACAGGCACTAAAAGCCAGTCCTGTGCTTTCCCATTGGAAGCAGACAGATAAAACTGTAAAAGGATTGTGGGTTGGGGAAATTGGTCTGTCTGAATCGCTGTGGTGGAGGACGTTCCCTCAGCATTCAACGTGAAAGACGCTAGAGGCAGAAGTATGACCTTTGTTTATTATCTGGTTGCATATTTTAAACTTATGATTTCAGATGGCACCTGCAGCAACTCTAGCCTTTTACTGCCTGGTTTAATAGCACAGCCAGAAATGGCATAGGTTTGTATCTGAGGCAGGACTTTTAATATCAAGTGAAAAAAAAAAAAAACACAATTCCAGGAATTCATATAATGGCCAGACATATTCTCAAAAGTTCATCGGGTAGATTTGCCAACTTTAATCTCATCAGTGTGAAAGCCTGTGCACCTTTATCAGAAGAAACCACAGGGTAGGCACTTTGTATTTGGCTAGCTTTTATCTTGGGGATCATTTAGCTCCTTTTGATTACACTATGCATTCTATATACTGTTTATTATTATTATTTATTTCTTAGCAGACACTCTTATCCAGGGCGACTTACAATTGTTACAAGATATCACATTATTTTTACATACAATTACCCATTTATACAGTTGGGTTTTTACTGGAGCAATCTTGGTAAAATGGTACAGCAGCAGTGTCCCCACCTGGGACTGAACCAACGACCCTCGGTCAAGAGTCCAGAGCCCTAACCACTACTCCACACTGCTGCCCTACTCCACACTTATTCCAAGGTACTGACTCCTGCTTAGCTTTTATATATGGGGAACATGATGTCAATTTTGCATGATTATTTCCTATAATATTACATTTTACATACTTTGGAAGGAGGCTGGAGTGACCTACATGTAATTTGTTGTTCATAGGGTTATTTTTAGGTTGTTGCAACACTCCTTCAATACATCTGTGATATTATTGCTATATTTAAAATCTCAGTAAGCACTAAATATTTCTGCTTTGTAGTATGTTTCACGGGAATAACTCAGATTTAGACCCTAAGGCATACTTTCATTTTTCATTAAGAAATGTGTTTGTTGGCTTGAAAGCCTGGAAAACAAAATTAAACACTGCATCTGCTTAAAGCTATCTTGTCTCAAATATGCTGTCCTCCTTTTACAAGTACAACCATCTAATAAAAGGCACCAAATTGGATGTTGTATTGTTTACCAGGTTAATAAGAAGAAGAATAAGAAGAAGAAGAAGAAGAAGAAGAAGAAGAATAATAATTCACAGTATCTCCACACTCAGGTTGAAGAAAATAGGATGGATTAGAAATTGGATTAAAAATGGTTTGCCCTTGGTTAACCTAAAAATGGGCTACTCATACTGATCTGGGAACACATATACATTTCGAAGACAAACTTTTCATCTTACAGTACAGTAGTTCTGTAGCTAAAAAATCTGACTGTAAAACTGCTTTTTTTACAGCCAAGATATCATTAATTTAAGTTAAAGGTTTCACAAACAAAGTTCTCAATCTAATCACTAAAACTGTCCACAAGCTCTCATTAATAAAAAAAAAGTATTTTGGTACATACTGTAAATACATACTGTATGTCACACTTACATTTTACATAAACCTAAAAATATAGCTAGAGTACGCAGTGTGGGTCATGGTGATCTACTTCTTCATGGTAATGATTGCTCTAATTTTGTATTTTTGTGGTAAATTCTTACTTTATTAAGCCAGCTTGTGCTAAAGCAGTGATGAAGAGATTCATATCTTGGAATCTCTGTTTATTTGTAGGCACCGTTCTTCAAACTCTGTGTAGGTTTTGTTTTTATTAATTACTTTGTAACTGGCTGAATTTGCACCGGTAGCGCAATTAATTAAACAAGATAAAAAATGACAATATAAATTAATAATGAGATTTTTCAGGAACCAAACTTGATAGGATGGTTCCCCCATTGCTGCTAGACAGAAGATCATCATAGTCCTTGAAGGGACAGATACGGCACAGTGATTTTCTCTGTGCTGTTTACATCCCGTTTCTCCATTGCCAGCGGTGACTGTCAGATGACTTGGCAAGGGTGGAATAGCTGAAACAGTACTGGAGAACATCAAGGGCACCCATACTTGGCTAATGTAAAGCCAGAATGCCTAATGCCCTAATGTTTGTCAGCCTTTTGAAATACGAATCCTATTGCAATTGTGCCTGAAGTGCACAATGTATTCTGTGGTCTTTCTTTATCACAAAGATGGAGAAGGTCCTACCAGGTCACATGATGTATTCTCTGTGTACACTTTAATGATAATGTACATTGGAATCTTGAAAGATGAAAGACTAGTAAAGTACACATGATCAGAGATTATTATTTGTTTAAGATTCTATACCAAATTGACCACATGCAGTGCTTGCCAGCTGTGTGATATAGAAGTGAGTGGCTTCTCTCTAATGTAATATGACATGGACTTGACATGCACAAGTATGTGAAGGGAAAAGTAGCTATTAACCAGACAATAGGTCACCATTCGGCATGCCACTGCCAGATGTTTGCTCACCTGGATTTGCCTTTACATACCTCTTTCGCATTTGTGTATTCCTTTATAATACTGAAGGTGCTTTAGCATGTATAAAGACAACAGAAGCACTGTTGTAGGATTCATTGAACTACAGTACTGATACACCAATTTATGAATATACTAAAATAAATAAAATTTCTTGAATGTTGCAAACAGACTAAAAATAATGACAATACAATGTACATATCAGACAGTGGCGGCTCGTGACTTTTTGACAGGTGAGGCACAAATCACTAAATAGTTATTACCACCCCCACTCAATGGCTAATGTACAAAAAGTAAATGTACTTTGTTCACTGAGAGCATTTTAATGCATTCAAATAACAGACTGCAGTTGCTGTGTAAAATATACAGTGCTGAGCATCATTAGCACTGTAAACAACACACAAGTTACAGAATTGTGGATACAAGCTTTTATAATCAATTCGCAAATCAGAAACTTAACCCATTGCGGTCCATTGTCGGACTGGGTCCGACATTGCAATTATTCCTATCAGGTCCATTGTCGGACCCTGTCCGACATCATCAAAAACTCAACGCATAAAAGTTGTTTTTCTCCGGAAAAAGCCGAGAAAACCATTCAATGGCCGAGTGGGAGTGACATGAGCGAGACAAGCCGATAAAAAAAGGCGTATCTCATGATAGTCATACTTGCCCCTGGCATCAGATAGGGCAGTCATAAGGAAACAAGCTGGGTGTTACTGTATCAGCACACAGAGACTATCACGGACATTTGCAGAGCTTTTTGAGATATTATTGTAATAAAATAATGACTTGGATTGCATTATTGAGGAGTTTGGTGATAAAACGTGTCATCAGGAGATGATTGATCGGTATGTACGACTACTATTATTATTATTATTTATTTGTTAGCATATGTGAAAGCGATAGCGAAAAGAAAGGGTGGGGCGGGGCTGGAGATGCCTAGTGAGTGCTTTGTTGATATGCAGGGCCATTTAAACCCGTTTGACTGTGGAAAAAAATACTTTTAAACAGCGCGTCTAAAATTAACTGCGGCGTGTGAAAATAAATTAGACTTGCCTGACGCACAATTAATAAATGGACTGCAAAGGGTTAAAACCACGTTTTATTTAGTTCTACAAGTCATTACATGACACCTGCGTGGAACATTTGCTATAAAGACATAAAGACAATATCACAAAATCATTAATTTAAAAAAAAAACCAAGGCAGCTTGTCATATTGTGGCAAGAAATTGACAGAGATTAATCTTCCTTATTTAGTTGCACTAAGGAAACATGGCCAGCAGTAGTTTTTTCACAGCGCTGCCTGCCATTTTATGCACTACTTGACGCATTTGTTTACTGTCTTAAAAATCTCCAGTGCTTGTGTTATTCTGCCGTCCTCAAAATGGTCTCTTTCTTGGGATCTTACTGTAAAACTTATTTCTCAGGTCATATAATATCAGATTCAACTAAAGACAAAAATTAAATTCACAAATTGTAACTGCTACAAATCCAGTGGGTGCCTCACCAAGCTGTGGTTACCATAGCAGCGCCTTCAGAAAGAGACTCCCCAGCATGGTGAGTTGCCATGGGAACAAGCAGCTTTGTGAGGCACTCAAGGTTTGTGCGTCACACAGCAGTGCGGCAGCACTACATTGTTCTACATTTCGGCGTTGCGCTTTCGCTACCGGTGAAAGCGAGTTGTGACTTTTAAAAAATGTCACTAAGCGTCTGTGGCCTTTAGTGTGTTTAATATGCTTAACTGTGAATGTGTTTCTCAATTAAATAAAATGTTTTTAGCCTTTAGGAATTATTCTCACTTGCCACGCCTGATGAGCCGCCTGTGATATCAGACCTATGCAGTCTTCTCCTGAATTTTCACACCTAGTTAGTTTTACCCTTTGATGTGGATTGAAGTGCGGTTCGCTTGGAGTTATATTAGGGTGGTCAAACGTATTTTTAGATTTCAACAAACAAAACTCAGAATAGGTTATTATCAATAGTTTTTACTTAAACATATCTACAATTAAAATACAAAAAAGTGTAAAACATATTTTTACGCATCAAATTCGACTACATTTCCTGTCCAGTGGATATCTTGGATTTTACGCTTCAACTGGTCCTGGTTTGTGCAAGAACGATCCGTGGCACTTACACTGTTGTGAACAAGAAAGAATTTTTTGTTTTAAACTTATATAAATGTTTAAATGTGCTGTACTGTACTTTCGTTTCTTTCTAGAATAAGTACAGTGTGTTGTATGGAAAATACCAATATACAGTGCTTAATGGAAAAAAAATAGATACAGGACAAGAACTAAAAATCACAAATCAGAACGACCACAATTCGAACTGAAAGTATGTCCCCAGGCGTTCGAATTTGCGACATTTTACTGTATATGTGAAACCTCTGAGAATCACGTAATTGCACCAGAATGCACATCAAACCAAGTGAACTGAGATCACTTGAAATGGTCTTCTCGGTTTGCTTGGAAGTGGACGTGGTATGTTTGCCATTTTACTCCGTTTCAAATTTTTGAAATGTGAAACCTAAATGTATTCCAGTTCACTTGAAACAAACCGCTCCAAACAGCGATGTAAATAGTGGAAGTGTCGTACTTCAGCAGCACCAAGGAAAGTGTCTCTCCTTGTTGCACGTGCGCAATGCAGGGCATGTCAAAAACACACACATACATATCTGACAAGAACACCATAATGTCACATGTACACAACAGCACATTGGGGTTATTCAATGATATGACGCTAATACCAATGTTTGAGATTTACTATTGCAGCATGCACATTCTTTAAGCATAATAGCAAAAATGTCACAAGGCAAAGGCACGGGAAATATCTGAAATGACAATTGAATAATGATTTAGTACATGTATTGCGTCTGGCTTTATTGTAGTTGTGCCATATACACTCGCAGGAAAACATTGTTCCAAGACAAAGTGTTGCCTGAGTTTAGTAAACCAGCTCCTGTTAAGAACATAAGAACATAAGAAAGTTTACAAAGGAGAGGAGGCCATTCAGCCCATGTTGCTTGTTTGGTTGTTAGTAGCTTATTGATCCCAGAATCTCATCAAGCAGCTTCTTGAAGGATCCTAGGGTGTCAGCTTCAACAACTTTACTGGGGAGTTGGTTTCAGACTCCCACAATTCTCTGTATAAAAATGCCTCCTATTTTCTGTTCTGACTACCCTTTATCTAATCTCCATTTATGACTCCTGGTCCTTGTTTCTTTTTCAGGTCGAAAAAGTCCCTTGGCTCGACATTGTCAATACCTTTTAGATTCAATTCAATAGATTCAATTCAATTCAATGCGATCGATTGCATGCAATGCGCAATCGGATTGCACGAAATTGCATAGTGTATCGTGGCCTTAAAAGAACAGCAGGTGGAGCAGGAAGTAGGAATAGATTGCTTCTCAACTTAAATCTTCATTTGTCTTCTACCTTGGCAGAATGGTATTTACCATAAACCCATATCAGCTACTGTTTTGTTTGATTGGATTTTATGGTGCTTTTGTCCTTAATATTAAGTAGTCTGTTGATGTGAGATCATTTGACATTAGCTTAAATTCAGTACAGTATTATCTGTTGTATACCAGCTCAATATACTCTGCCTTCAGAACAATATTAAAAACATGTTTAGCTTAAATTGATTTTATGAAAATACATTGTTCTTTTCACAATTTAACATGCACAGTATAACCATATAAACCCATCTAAAATAATGTCAGACATGCCCTGTTGGTATCTGCTATTGCAAATGCTGAAGTCATTTTCATCTACAGAGTACTGTATCATTTAAAATAAAAACAATGTAATAACAGCTTGTGGTGTTTAGGCAATCCTACAAGACTCATTAAACTTAGAGTACTTTAAAATCAAGCATCACTACCAAACCATTGAGAAATTCCATAACAATGATTTATTAGCTAAAGAGACCCAGTATGCTATTAGAGCCAGAAGTAGAAAATATCATTGCCAAGCTCCGAAACGTCTTATAGCTTTCAATGACTGCAGAGATACTATGCTGTACACTTTTTATAGAAACTTGTTTGAGGTAAATTAGAGATGCAATGAATGGTTATACCTGACTAACTTTCCAATGCCCTTGTTTCCAGGTTGCTGTGTCTTTTTGATTACTTACTTATTTGGCAGTGTTTACCCCTACATTTGAACCCACTCCCTTTTAATAGTTCTGCAATCTTGTCACAACTTTCAGGCATGGTTCATTACTTGGACTTCACACTGGGCTTTAAGGCGGTAGTGATAGTGCAGTCTCTACATTTCATTTATTCATTTCACAGGCTCACCTTACTCCAAAATGAACTATACCTCCTACCCCCAGAGATAGGTTTGATACCAAATTAATAACATCCAGAGTAAAAAAAAAAGGATTCCTAAAGTAGTGCATGAAGGTAAGTAAAGCACAGTAAAAGATTGTGAACCAGGATCTACATTGCACATCTACATTGTACCTTGCCTTAGCATAAACATCTACCTCACACTACTTGTTTTTCCCAGTGTGTACGCAGTCATGGTTGAAAGCTGGGACAAGGTTTGGGAATTTGATTTGAACCCACCCAGTATAAACAGCTGCACTTTGGGCTTGATAACTAATGTGAAGGTGAGGAACAATGGCATATTAACTACAGTAGACAAGAGCTTGATACTAAATTGCATGGTGTTGTGTGTGAAAACAGTATTAACTTATTTTTTCACATTGTAATACTGGGTTTCACCTGCCCTTGTGTACTACTGGTATATAGGCAATTGCTTAAAGTCAGCTGTCATGGTGACTCCTCCACACTGTACAAGCAGGTTGGTTGAGAACAAGCACATTCGGACATCCCACTGGACTAACTACTAGATATTAATAGCTGTATGATATCTTCCAGCTGTGGATTTACTTTTCTCAGTAGCTGTCCATTTAAGACAATAGCTATGCCAGTGTAGCTCTGTTAATATTGTACTTTGGGTCAAAATTAATCAAATTCCAGGGACAAATGGAAGAATCATCTTACTGAGACAAAAACAAACTGTCTCAGATGGTTCAGAGACGGCACTGAACCATCATAACTGCCTGTGTGAAAGGCTATACCGCCACTGAAGTGCTATAGTGGGTGTGGTTTCAAAGTCAACATGCCACATCAGTATAGCGTAGTGCTTAATTTGTGCCTGAGCTTGAGTCATAGTGACGGTACCTATAGTTAAAAATCTCATAAAATGCTTTCTTTTTAAAATCTCAACACAGTTGCATTACGTCTGCAAGTTCTTGCGTGCGCGTTAAAGAGAGACAGTCCGCTGCCACGTTTGTAGCCTAATTTAAATTACTTTACGATTTCAGCTTGAGTGCCTTTAAGTAAGATGACACTGGCTGCAGCTCTATTCTCGTTTTTTATACACAAATAAGCTCACTTGATTTGAAAAACATCATGAACCATACAAGCTTCTTACACTACTTGGTTTGATTAAATGAGTAGTATACAACAAAATATGAAAGCTCAACATTAATTTCAACAAAGAACAACGACAACTTTTTAATTGAAAAAATTGTAGCCTACTTCAATAGGAACATTAGCCTGCTATATTATATTAAACCAAAACAATAAAAATAATAACAATCTGGTTCTCTTGCCTTTTCAATGAATATAATTTAATTAATAGAGAATAAAACATACTAAGTTAACAACTACCTAGCCTAAGTTTAATTAATCGTTTTTGTAATCTACCAGCAACTTCTGTTGCATACACATCGCTGATAATAGTGCAAACCGTGGGTCAAACCAATGTTCGTGTTGGGGTGTGTTTTTTCGTCAATATCGTCCTTCTGGACTTTTTTTTATTTTTAATGTAGAATACGTGATTGTAAACATCTAACACAAGTATGTACAATACTCTTTCAAATAAACGTGTTATGATTTTGAATATGCTCTTCTTAGGGTCGGTATTATTGTCATTGCTTGCGTCCCGGCGTCTCTTTCTTTACAAATTAAGCACTGCGTGCATGTGTTAGGTCTTGTCAGTGAACAGTCTGTTGTTGCCATGAGAACAATCTGTTGATTGACAGGTTTGAAAGTTGTACTCGCGCGATCTCTTTGGCTGTGTGAAAGGGTTATGACGGTATTACACCAGCATAGATTGCGCATTCTCATGCTGTGTGAAAGGTTATTTTACACACTCATTAAAACGTTTCAGAGACTGCACAGTAGCTGCATTTCTGTGTGAAAATGGTATCTTATTGGGTTATCTCTTACTTGGTAAACCAACACCAGACTATGGTAGATATATAGAACCACAGCCAAGCCATGTTAAGCTCTTACAAATGTTCATTGTCAAATCTGAGTTTTGGAATATAGTTATTAGATAACCAGTAATTAATGTACAGCGAGGACTAGTATAAAATGGTACCATGGTTTACTGAATATCCAAACAATGTATTGGTTTGGGATGACAATATCTGAAACTTGGTTGGATTTCTGACTTGAATACTTATATAACAAATAATTTTAATAGAATATAGCATCTACGTATTCTTTTAACAGACATGAATGCTGAATGCTTTTAGCACTTCCCAGATTTTTGACTGCTGGGTATATTGAGTAGTCACCTGCTGCCAAATCAATATCTTTATATATAAGTAGCATACAGAGTACTAAAATCACAAATAAAATCGACTGAGCTGTCTGCTGTGTCACAATGGGTGGCTCACATTGAGGCAAAGCAAGAGCCATTTTATATGCATGCCTTCTATTTTCAGTGTTGATGAAGTGTTTAAAAAATGATGTCAATAATGCAGAACAGACCTAGAAAACGTTCAGCTATTGCATTGATAAACTAGAATCATGTATTCTGGTATCTGCAGCCTTACCCATTACCCTACACATCTGCCCTACGCCTTGCAAAGAAGGATGTACTTAACTGCATTTGTATATAATTTAAGTCAGATTAATCAATTCTACCCCTACTGTTTTGAAGGCTGTCAGGACGCATCTATTTATTTTTTTGCTTTTTAATTAAAATCATTACTCATACTATATAGTATGATAGTGAAGCTTTGCTGCTGGTGCATATATTGGCTGCAGAATGTATCTGTTGTGTGTGTATAGAATACCAGTACATTATGAGTGCAAGTTGCACACTGCCTGTGTCACTGAACAAAGAGCAAGCCATGGCTCATACAATTGACTTGCACTAATCACTGATACAACAAACTGCATTCTTGGGAGTGGTTGCATTTATTTCCCTCACCATATTTACACATTGTATGCATGCACCGTATCACAGTCTTAGATAACTGTTGAGCTCTTGTATCTCAGCAATGTAAAAGAACGTCCCAATGGAGAACTGCTATTTATTATTATTATTATTTGTTTATTTAGCAGATGCCTTTATCCAAGGCGACTTACAGAGACTAGGGTGTGTGAACTATGCATCAGCTGCAGAGTCACTTACAATTACGTCTCACCCGAAGGACGGAGCACAAGGAGGTTAAGTGACTTGCTCAGGGTCACACAATGAGTCAGTGGCTGAGGTGGGATTTGAACCAGGGACCTCCTGGTTACAAGCCTTTTCTTTAACAACTGAACCACACAGCCTATTGGGAAAGCAATACATGAGCTACTAACCTCTGGAATGTGCTCACAATTGTAGTGAGAATGCTGACAATATCATGATTTATACAGAACTAAAATAATATGTTAATATCCATTTGTTTATATTAAACTGCTCTGACATAGTTAAAGTAATTGTGTTCGCTCTTGATATTGAGCTATTGCAAAACCAGAGACAGCCACATTCTCTTTAAAGATTTTAAATAAACGTTATATCATATGGTAATATAATATGTACAATAAGTATAATATATTTTTTTATATGAACAGATTGCCAATAACAATTGGTCTAAATTGTAAAGATGCTCCCAACTGTTGTTAGTAAATTATTATAAATACATGCATTAAATGCAAGTAACATTCCTATTGGCTAAAACAATATAGATAGCAAATGTAAGAATAGTTTTAAATACAAAATTATCAATGATACAATTTATTTGAATCCGCTATCATAATTTTTTATATTATTAGTGTACTGTCTCTTTTGGGTGAATTTGACATGATTACAAAATCATGTGAACATTTATGCTCTTATCCTGGTGCTTTTACATAATAACTTTAATTTTAATATGATGACTGTGGTAAAACATAAACTACATATATCTGATCAGTAATGCAGTAAAATTCTGAACATAAAGGAAATCAAGTACCTCTGTCTTTAGTATATTAAAAAGTATTGTTTATGCTGCAGGGAATACTGACCTGAAGCTTGGTGATGTGTTAAATCGTGTTGCTGCTTTGCCCAGTGATGGAACTCTGAGTGTAAAATGGCTGTTTAGTGTTCTGTGGAGCCTAAAACATTAATGTCAGATTCAGACGTCGGGTAACAGCCAGGAATGACAGTTTTGACAAATCAACCTGCATTTTATACTGTTGTCTCTAAAGGAGTTCACAGAGATGCAAATAGCTCCTTATCAATCATCGTTATATCTAAAAGGGGGCTTGTTTTGTTGTAGCAATTTCTTGGGTACCACAAATCAAAAATAGCACAATGCATCATTTTGGATCTGCCAGCCATTAAATAGCTACTTACTCACATGCTGGCATACCATGGAACAGAATTATTTGATTCAAAATGGCACCATTCAATTACTGTCAGAGCCATTCTTGTACATTCATGTCTTGGCCATGGTTTTAAGAGCATAAGAACAGTATGAAACTAATTTCACTTCAAACCCAGGCCTCGAGAAGTGAAAACTTAGTCTAGTGTCAACCTGTCAAGTGTAAATTTGATGAGTACAAAACTCATTTGATTTCAAATCCACATTGATTTGTTAACCGTGGTATTGTCACTCTTGTGTCCTTTGATAAAGTTGTTGCTGAAAGCATCATTCCTCTATGAGTCATTTGTGGTCCATCTTTGATTTGAGACGTTCATTAGAGAAGTCTGCCAAAAGGTTTATATAACAGATGTTACAAAGTAGGGAGCAAGCTTGAGAGAGAGAGAGAGAGAGAGAGAGAGAGAGAGAGAGAGAGAGAGAGAGAGAGAGAGAGAGAGAGAGAGACGAGAGAGAGAGAGAGAGAGCAGTTGGCAAGGAGATGGAAGCAGGGTGTACTTTGGGACTACAAAAGATTTAAAGCACCGCTCAATCTGATGACAGAAACTAATGTGCCCCTGTAATCATGCTGTACTTTCAGCTTGTCATCATGGCTGGGACTGTGCTGCTGGCTTACTACTTTGAGTGCACAGACACCTTTGGAGTGCACATCCAGGGTTTCTTCTGCAATGACGCTGACCTGATGAAGCCCTACCCAGGTGTAGAAGACGAGAGTTTCATCCCACCACTCGTCCTGTACTGTGTAGTTGCAGCCGCCCCACAGCTATTGTAAGTAAAATCTTTCACCTACTGTATTCAGCTATTGGGGGTAACTTTTACTGCCCAGAATGAAAATTGTTTAAACAGTGGTTTATTATGTTCTGTTGGCTGTTTTTCTCTAAAAGGGGTTAACTTTTTAATGTGGTGTTTTATAAATACATGCTGAAGAAACAAAAAAACAATCATGGTTCTATATTGGTTTAAACATTCTTTCTCAATGCTAGTGCTTAGTTTAAAAAAGAAATAGCACTTTGCATTGTTTCAACGGCACTAATAAAAAAAAACTAAATAAATAAATAAAAATAAAAATATTAATAATAATTCTAACAGCAACAGCGACAACAACATTTTTTTTTTTAACGAACCCTTAACTACTGGGGTGAAATAACATAACTGACAAAGATTAAGGCACCATAATCTACAAAGCATTTTGAAAATCAAATAAAAACCAAAGAAAACTAATGAATTAAACAAGTGTTTAATCCTTACAGTTATTATTATTACTTTTGCATACATTACTTTCAAATTACTGGTATGCTGTAATTGTGATCAGCAATACAGTCATTCTAAAGCCAGCACCAGCCTGGAGTCAGTTTTATGCTCTATATGACATTATGAAAGAAAACATGACATTGTAAAAGAAAACAAGATAATGTCAGTCCCCAACAGCCAGTTTAGCTTGCTTCTTTCTTGATTAGTCTGTAATATACAGCAGAATTTAGATGGACTTTTTAAGATTGCTCTCAATGGAGACCTCAATACTGGTCTGCAGTGTTAAAGGATGTTCTATTCAATATCTGGTCAAGGCAAACTTGGGTCATGGCATGACATACCCACCAGACAGATAGGTTAATAAGAAAAGTAATACTGATACCTGCATTGTAAATTATTATTAATTAGTCATTTAGCAGACACTTTTATCCAAAGCGACTTAGAGACTAGGGGTGAATTATACATCAACAACTACTGCAGAGTCACTTACTATAGGACCTTGATGTTACATTTCATCCGAAGGATGGAGCACAAGAAGGTTAAGTGACTTACTCAGGGTCACACACAGTGAGTCAGTAGCTGAACAGGGATTTGAACCGGGGACCTCCTGGTAACAAGCCCCTTTCTTAAACCACTGGACCACCAAGCCTCCAATTAGGTGATTTGAGACAGAGAACGAGAACGAGAACCTTTGTAATTTTTTGGCTGATTCATTTACCGGTCATTTTAAAGCCAAAATCTGCAGGCAATCGAGAGCTTTAATTTAATGAGCAAGTTGCTTCAATGTCATTTTTATTTATTTGTTTCACCTTTCCGTTGTATTGTATTGCATTGTAATAATTGATGAGTTATTAACATGTTTCTCTATATCTGTCTTTGCCTGGCTTTGAACTTGCTTTAAGTTTGTTTGAAAAATTCCAACTGCCCAACACATTCCATTCAAACAATGTGAGAAAAAATACTTTCCAACTGCTGGCCCAACATACTGCAACCTATCTACATACATACACATAGAGAGGGTGAGTTGGTGGGACCAATATGAAGGTGACTTTATCACATTTCGGCATTTAGACTTTTCCAGAACAGCTCAAAGAAAAATGATTAGAACTTAATATTGGATCAACAAAGCTCATAACTTGGTATTACCATTATTTAGCATTTGATAATATAAGATTATATAATATAAATAATATAAGAGTATATAGGTGGGTGTCTGTTCATCCGTACTACCCATCTGTATGTCACACGTACTTACATTTTTTCCATATGTCTGGAAAACCACTCCATCAATTGTCATGAAACTTGCTATTGACATTATTAGCATGCATGAGAATATCAGATGCTGGATATATGTGGTGTTTGGCAGTCCGTACATCCATCCATCTTTATGCCAGACTTTAAACCTCTGAATTCCATATATTTGGCCCAGTGTTTTTCATAAATAATAATGGAATGGGTGGTAGAAAAAATACACATGCATAACACATAAGAATCACTGCAGTAGAAATAACGTTGAGTATATACTTTGTTTTGTGTCATCCTGGGACCTACTGAATCCTCAACATTTTTCTCCAGACCGCATCTACATTTTCTTAAAGGGCAAAAACATTTGACTATTACATATTTTAAGTCAAGTATCACAGAGAATACCTTTGCACTTGTGCAGCCTGGTGAAACTACTTTTAGATTGTTCTCTTAAATGCTTCAGGGAACTGTTTCTCATACAGATGTCCTTGTATTTGGAAATACATATCAATTATATTTTACTGTTCCAGAAGATGTGGATTCAGTCAAAGAGTATAGCAACTAGATTATCCTTCTATTCTATGGCAATATAAGATTTTTCCAGTGGCAAATATTAATGTATTTTTTACTAACACATCCATATCAGGCATGGTCTGTTATGGAAGATTCATTGAATTGTGCCAAAGAATAAAAACTAATAAAAAAACAAGGACATGCCCATTTTAATTTGGTCATTGTAGGGCTTTTGCACTGTAGTTGGAGAATTTGCTTCATCAGATTAGTATATGAGTTTCAAGCTGGTCATCGCAGTGTTTTCTTTTAACCAAGTAGAGGCTGCAGGTCCAGTGTTATCCACAGACATTCAAAATTGTGTTGACACTGTTATTTCCTTAACAGCTTTGCCTTAATGCATACAATAAGATGACAGATTTCAGTGGAGCCTGAACTTAAAACTAGTATATCATGATAGGGTTGGTGATTGTTTTTAATTTCACTGAGAAGGAGTGAGTTTTTTTAGACATGTTACTGTTTAAACGAATGTTCATTTTACAATCGCTAGGGAGAATTACAGTATCTAGTAGGCAGAAAACAAATACAATCACTTTAAAAATGGCTCACATCTGCATCAGGCTTGAAAATGTAGTGTAAAGCCTATTGATTATTAATTTATTAAACTATTAGTTGCAAAATTGAATGCCATTCTTCTTGTTGAGATGTATTCTCCTGTGAGTCAATTTGTATTTTATTTATTAGTAGATAACATCTGTAAACAGATAGAATGCCAAAATCAAGCCTGAAGGTAAATAAATTCCTTGTAATTCAGGTGGGGCTGAATACTGAAAACTCTTCAAGCTTTCATAAGATGAAAGAGGCAAAGGCACCCTGCTGGCTCTATTGGAGACGACAACTACACTTCAGCCTCAAAAGTTCTGAAACGGAGTCATGCATATGCAAAGCACAGTGGGATTTCTGCCTTGATGTTGATAATGATTGAAATGGTGTATGATTCTTCAAATGATAACACCAGTTATTTACTTGTAGATTACCTTGCACTGTAAAAGAAAGTGACACTGTAAAGTGAGTTAAATCAGATTAGCGTGTATTGTTTCCTTATCATGTGAATTAAGGGGCTAGCAGTGCGAAAGCAGGTTGCGCAGTGTAGCTGCAGTCTTGCAGAAATGATTCTCTATTTATTATAATTGCACTATAATTAGGGCGCTCCTAGTCACTTGTTACAGATAGAAATCAAAGGCTAGATTTACATATTATTAATACAAATAATACACAGTGCCCCAGATATATGGAAGGGAATTTGAATAGCAAAATTAGCTTTTCTCAAAGGAAACATCTACATTGGCTAAATATGTCCAGTTTACTGATTTATTATTAGTTTTCATATGTTATGTTGGTAACATGGTTTGGCAGCATCTTTAATATTTAAAAGTGGTTAGCACAGCCAGAGAGAGTACGCCATTACCCGCTTTCACTCTAGGGCTTGACTCCGGCCAGGGGAGCACTAGGCCAGGAAAGCAGCCAAATCCTTCTCATTTAGAAAATAAATTGATGTGTGGAACCCAGTTAGTCACTTGGAACCATATATCCAGAGGTGACAAGGGATATCAGCAGAAAAGCTGCATATAAATCTGTTTTATAACAATGGATCTGTCTTGGTTGAGGTGTGCTTTGGCTTTGCATTTGCAGTTGTATCTGAGTATGCTGTTGTTGTAAACTGCAGACTGTTCTAATAGTACAGGAATGATATAACATGACTGTTTATTTCCGTTGCTTTTTTCAATATACACTGAAGCTGTTTTTATTCTTTTATCTTATAAAGACTCACATGGAAACTAATATTAATTAGCTAGGTGGGTTCCTGTTGGCAAGGAACCTTATTTTAAAAGTATTCCAATGTTATTAAACTTGTCATGTAGGTTACATATTTGTCTGTGCTTACCACTGGTCCCTGTGTAAATTGTTACCAGGTGTTAAGTCTCTGTAATTGTTGAATATAATCAATATAACGCAGTTAGTACTGTTTGCTAAAGCATACACTATCCGTACATTGTTTTCTTGATCTGTACAGTATGCTGTTTTTGGGTTGTTTTTTGCTATACAGGCAGTCCTATTTAACAGAAAGGAATGTCATTATGTGAAAATGCCTTCTCAATTGACTAACTCTGATTAGTACTGTAGTCTCATCAATAAAAGCCAAAGCTTTACTTCTGTCCTTCACTGAGTCGAGACCAATTTCCCAAAAGCACAATCAGGATTTCAGCTCAGGAGAATCTAAATGGTATCTTGCAATACAAGGTGGGAAGTCGACAATCCTGGGTTTAATGATGTGTCAAAAAAAAAAAGTAATTGTAATTTAAAATCTTCTTTAAAATAGGTCAAAACTGATTATTATCAAATGTGTTATCTCTGTTCCCGTACCTTGAAATATCCTTATAAATGACATCTGGGTATTTGGTTTTATATTCAGAATGTGTATAATTGTAAACAGTGACTTGCAGTCATTCCTTCATGAGTATGTTTATACTTCTGTGTGTATGTGCTATAAAGGATATATTTAATTGCTATGACTTCAGTGAGAGTTATTGTTGTTTTGTCATAACAAAATAAAAGTGTGTTCTGTGAATATTGATATGCTGGGGTCTGTAACAACCACCAGTCTGGTAAGAGGCAATCCAAAGCACATCATCAATGTATTGACACATTCAAGTCAAGGTATGACCTTAGATCAAGTAAGAATCATGCATGCAGGCGTTACACAAGTGAACATGCTGGTACAGATCACACTCAGAATCTGTCTGCATGTTGCTCTATAACAAACACGGTTTAGATAGAATAAAATATGCTAAACAGAAAAGGTTAAGAAAATCAGTCAAATATGGGAGAATGCTACTTTAACACGATGGGATAGAGAAAGATACATCAGCAAAAGCAAAAAAAAAGCTATTTTAAATACATTGAATGAAATGCCTTTCGCATCTGTGCCCCATGTACAGTTGCACTGTATATACAGTACCATATCAATTACAAATTGGCAATAAAAGTTGGAACAATTAATCACTGGCAGGTTGAAATACTATTGCTGTTTGTAGAGAAAAGGAGAAAAAAATGTTTCAGGACAGCTGATTAACTTATCCAAAAGTATGTTCGAAGAGTATCAAGTAGAGTTTGTAGATCATCTACAATGTCTTCTAACAGGTTGTTTTTAACTATAGATTATTCATGTTTCAGTGCAAAAGTTGTAATACCCTTCAGCATTTTTTAATTTCACTTTTGTATGTCCTAGAAACAGCTGTACTAAGTCTAAACTAGAGACAATATTAAAGATGACATTTAATCAGGCTGCTTCTGAATAAAAAAACAAACGAAGGAGACAGATACAATTTATTTTTTCTACTCATGTTATTTTTTAACACAGAGCAACAGTAGCAGATCTGAGAGGTATAAGGAGTATTTCAAGATCACATCAATCAGAGCTTGGCTGAAGCTGGTGTTACAGTAAGATAAAGACTCCCAAATTGTTGCTCTCTGTGTTCCACCTGACCTTCAAGTCACTTCTTTCTCAACTAGTTTCTCAGAAGAAAATGCCAATCTGCCAATCAGGTTGCATACAAGATTTAGATGCAACAGACGCTTGAGTCAGAACCTTAATTTCACTGTAGGGGTTGTGCGGAAGTGCTGAACATTGAATGACACTCAAAATAGCATCAGCTACTGAATTACTGCCTAAGGGAGAAAAAATGAAACACACTGGTAGACGGAACTGTAATTAAATATAATAATAATAAAAAAGTAGTAATTATAACAGTAATCCACGTTATTTCCAAAAGTAGTATTTCCAGCAAAATTGTTAGCTGCTTAATAGTTTCCTTGATTAAAAAAACAGTAGTAATCAGTATGGCCTAATCATTGACCCATAGCAAATGTGCCTTCTGCATTAAATAATGTTAACTTCTTGTGGTGCTGTGGCGAAAAACTAGGTCTCAGTGTTCCCTGAGGGAACAAACAGTGTGAGGAAGCAAATGTTTTTATGTTTTTTTTTTATTTAATAGTCAATGTACATATGTTACTCATTTGATATGATTTATGCCTTTTAAGCTTGCAGTGTAGAACAGGTTTGATTCTTTCATCGAAATAAGTAGTACAGGTATTTGGTACAACAAGTAAATGCTTGGGGCACAAGTCTTGTGGTCTGAATCACATGTTTAGAAAATGCTTTAGTAAAATGCAATGAGGGGCACAAAGAAATGCATATAGGCAGCACTCCATATAGGGTTTTGGGTCATTGAGTAATTTATTCTCCAATTTAGACACTACGCAAGTAAAATGTATTTTATGTGAGTAAAATGCAACATAACCTTGAAGTCATGAGTACTATAAATACAGTACATACTTTAATGCTAACATGGGGTATGCATTAACTACAATCTTACAGTTTAACTGTAATGTTACATTGAACTACTGTACAAAAACCTGGTCTTACAATAAAACAAAAACAATTAATATTCTTATTTGTTTTATTGACCACAAAAATATGGCATTTTTAAAAATGGAATATACTTAAAAACTATACATTTCTAAAGAAACGATATACAGTAATCCGTCGCATATCCGCCCATCGCATAGCCGCCCTATCCATTTATCCGCCATGATCAACCTCTTCAGCAACGTTAGTTTATTATTGAACAGAGAAGATTAGTTCAGATTTTGTAGATCCTACCAATGTTTTCGTACACTGTGTTGTATGTGCACCGCATGCGATGCCATTGCTGGCAGTGTCACGTGAGCTGCGTTGATATGTAAATAAATCCTGTTCACCTGCGGAGGTAGCAACTTCAACCGCTGTCTCGATTTCCTGCCTGTCACTCAGTAGCGAATGCACGCACGAACGTATCTTTCTAAACAAGGGATTTAGGGAGCTCTCTAATAAAAGCTGAATCTCAAAACAACAATTGTGTGAATATAGTAATTGTTACAGCTGTGTATAATGCTATTTAAAACAGGATTTATTCATCCAACTTTTTACATATCTGCCCTCACTCTGGTCTGACCAGATATGCAATAGATTACTGTACTGTATTCCTGACTAATCGCATTGCTATAGCAATACAAAGCATTTCGACTCTCTTCAAACACAGAATATTGTATTTATTATATAGATGTACCTTCATTTTATGTTTGTTTCAGATTTTCACTGGTGAGATTTCTATGTACTTCATAAAATCAACAAGAGAAAGCCTTATAGCCCAGGAGAAGACTATTGTGACGGAGAGTGCTGCTACCTGAATCCTCTTATTCGGAGAATTATACGATTTATAGGTAAGTTATTACCATGCTTCACTTTAATGCAGTCCGGGCAGAAATCTTTTTCAGGAATGATACTTAGGTATCTGTGGGACATGTCCTATTGTTATATGTAGCCTAATATAAACAAACCAGACATCTTCTTGCTAAGACTCACTTTCTCATCGATGCACCAAATGAACCTAAAAGCCATGCCTAAAATAGACAGCGACATTTACATTTGTGATTACTTCTACTTCTTCATGTCATAGAAATGTAATGCTGGTGAACAAGTGAACTAACAAAGTGTTTTATAGTTATGTATGAAATACCACACCTTTCCCGAGTAGTATCTATGGACTGTTGAGAAATCTACACAAAGGAGATTCTTGCAAATCTTAAATAAAAAGATTCCTGTATAAAGAGTGGTAATGTTTTACAGTAAATAATGCCAGAACATCGTGCTGGATTACAGTCGCTCTAAAGTAATCTAATACTGTACATAAAAAAGTTTAAATGACAAAATTATTTAAACACTTTAAAAAAACAACAGTTATTCTGTACATACAGAGTATGATAAACACAACAATGCTTCGACAACATCTTGACCTGTTATTATCACAAGCCTGTTTAGACCTTTCCCACAGAAAGATGTTCACTTATTCGTACAGGGTTCATGTGCTTCATTTTAAGTAGGCATCTTTTATTTTCAGAATGTCTGAAGTGTATTTTCACTTAGCTTTTTTGTGTTGGTTTTGGTAAATGTTCAGCTTTTTTGATAAGCACAAATTTCTTTCAAGAGCTAGCTCGTTGTGTGGACGTTTAGACATTCTGTTCAACAATTCCACAATTCAGAATGGTACCGCAGGACATGTGAGTATATATGCAGCGACTGGCATTTGTTTCATTTTACATTGATTTTAGGCAGAAGAGACTTAATCATGCCAGATTCCAGAATAGACAGGTTCTGTATTGTAGTGGGTATCACACAATTCATTTCAATAGCGTTTGGTCGGGACTCAAAAATCATGCAAAATTATACAGAATGCCGGTCTGTGGAGGGGCTGGATTAGACAGGTTTTACTGTAACCAAGGGGACACTGCTTTATCCATTGCTTGTGTAAATTACAAATTGAGTTACATGTATTGATTCTTTCCCTTACCTGTATTGTTCTGTTATTTACATTTCTATTCAAAGATGTATCTTAGTTTTAATAATATTCTTAGGGTTGGCATACATGAAGTGCTTTGGCATTGCAGTTCATTAGCACCATTCTTGTGATGGCTTCCCTTTCTCAGTATAACACCTTTGAGGTAAAATAACAATTCTTTGCACCCGTACCTATAATTGCTTGCCCATTTTTTTATGCAAACTCTTACAATCAACCTGAAAAAAATAAAATAAATTTAGAGAGATTTTATAGAGAATTGGTTTATAGCATACAAAGTGTTAGAAAGCTTGACCATAATACTGTTAATAGATCCACCATCAGCAGTTCTAAGGGAAATGTGAACATTGCTCAATGATGAGTGCCTTTAATTCCTTCAGTTGTCATGGTTACAGAGGCAAGCACCTACAGTACTATCATCCCTCATTCAGAGTATATTACATCCTAAGGACCAGGAGTGCCCCCAGAAATCTTTCACATGGTACACAAAACTGAACCACAGCAACATCCCTTCTCATGCCCATAACGATTCTGCATAACCGCACTGTAAAGTGTTTCAGCCAATCAGTGCTGCATTTTTGTTCTTTCCTGAGTTTCACAGCACCTACACTGTCACCTTAGAAAACTGCAATCAAATTGCATCACTGTTTCCCTTTCTAAAAATGCATAAACACAGCGTACTGCCATGGAGACAGAACAGCAACTACAGTGACAGCCAAATATTCCACAACAACAATAAAAGCTCCAAATAAACCTATCTGAAATACAGACTTAAACTAGGGGGAAAACTAGTTCACAAATCTTTTATGCTGGTTTATTTTCTAATCGTTTTACTCTCACAATCTCTACAACTAATCTTTACTCATCCTCCTAAGCATGGTGTATAAATATAAACTTTTTTATGTTACACTTGACAAAACAGGCAGTAAAAAAAATAAAAAATCAATAATAATAATATTAGGAATAAATCTAGGGGCAAGATAAATGACGAGACCGAAGGTAGAGTATCCATGTCACCAGAAGCCCAAGATACAATTACAGGGTTTTTATTGCACACCTTGGTGTACTTTATTTGTTATAATTATTTGTAGCCGTTTGCAATAGCTTGAAAAAGCAGCACACATGACCATTTTCCTTCCCTTGTTTTTTTAATGCTTTTGTTTTGCACTGAACTTTGTTTTGTTTCTGTGAAGTCTGATTGGTTACCGTAGTAAATTGAACTTTTATATTTGTGTCGTGTTAAATACCTGTCTTTGCTTCCCAGTACACCATAATGTTGTTGAGTTGCTGTTCTGGCATTTGATGAATTTTCCTGTCTTTTCCATTTTCTTTCAGGTACGCTTTTAGTAAATTTATATTACTCAACGTCTTTTTCTTGTGGCAGCTGTTTTCTTGATTTTCAACAACACGCCTCTGTTTTCATCAGTAACATTTTGAAATCTGGTCATCATTTTCATTAAACTGCCAGTTTGTGTGCTGTGGTGAAGTCAGTTAAGATGCCCACCGACCTGTACATAATAAACCTTGTAATCTTACAGCTGTACATAATAAGACTGTAAACTCCAGGAGTTCTAATATAATCTATAGGGCTCTAAATGGCTACTACTGGTTATAATAATGCTAATAATAACACAACTTGCCAATTATGTGTTAATGATTATGAAAATGTAAGGTGCGCACAGTGCGTAACGTGCATACGACTGTGGGCCAATGATAAGGACCACCGCTGTTTAAGAAAATCTCACAGTTGTGATTTGAATATTGCAGCTTTCTCAATCTTATTGCCCACCTTTTGCCAGTGAAATAAATATAGTCGATAGATAATTGTTGTACGTGCTAGACTATCCATAGAGCACTGCAAGTAGACTACACAGAAAAGAGTCTGTGCCTTCCAGCTATTCAAGTATTTATATAAATCAATTGTTAGGAAACAGAAATGTTTAAAGAGCTCATATTATAAATAAATAAATAAACAGAAATAAATTGTGCCAATGCTCTTAAACACAAAACAGAATTTGTGTTTAGATCCAGACACATTGACAGAGCAAATAAATGTCAGAAATGTTTTAAAGGACTTATTCGCCCGTAAGGCAATTCCAGTGGTAGCCTACTTCCAGGACAGATCTTGAGCTTAGTCTTCAGCACACCCCAAGTTCCTTCAGTCATTGCATTACACAGAGATGAATGTCTTCCCATTCGCCTGCTGTGGTGTTTGCACAGTTTCAGAAGACTTGGATGACAAGGTTGTGTGTGGGGCAGGAGATGCAGAGACTAGATGAAGCATGAAAGACGTGTCTTTGAACAGCTCATAAAATACTGCATGGAATTAATTCCAAATGTCTGTTTGGAGATTTTAAATGTCATTCAACAGTTAGAATAAATTACTGTAAACACTATGAGGAGTCCTTCTATAAACCATGTCTCTTTTTTATGGGGATGTGTCAGGATGTGGGTGGTGCGGTAAGGATACACTGTCCACAACAGCGGGTGTATTTACAATGGTCCTTTATTTTCAATGAACTATCTCTTCTACCAGCAATGGCTTGAGGTCCCAAAAATAATAAACAATAAATACCGTTCCATGGTGCAAATGCCTGTGCTCCGTGGTGCTGTAACAGGTTGAGGTGATGTGCAGGCGATGTGGGTAGCTGTGCTGGCTCCGTAGCTTCAGCTCCTGTGATGTTCGTCTTCTCACAAATATCAAAACAACAACGCCCGGCATCTTACTGTAGCGGAAGGGCCAAACTCACATAGCTGCGTCCCCTTTGTACTGCTAAACTCCCTGTGATCAGTACGGCACCATGCTCTATCCAATCACTGCGTGCATCACAGCTGATCACAGTAGAGCTGTTCAGCTGTCTTACAGCTATGCCCTTTACCAAGATGGCTGACTTCCTGTTACGTCCTACCATCAAGTCAGCCCATCCCTGTGAAGGTGCGTCACTAACCTTACTTAGCCCCTTCCAAGTCGGGAGGTGGATTTGCAGTTCAGATTCATTCTCTCCGTTAACAGGGTGGTATAAAATACTTACTTGGCCAAGTATATCCCATTAATCTTGTTATACTGAAAAGCTGTACAGTGACAAACAAAACTTTGCGCAGACGATTTCAAAGGATCATGACTCTAAATTGTGAGCTTTTCAAAGACATTGCAAATCCTCTCTACTTGGCAAACACCAAGTCACCTGCTGTCAAATATTTATGAGCTGAACATATAATGTTCTCTTTCATGTGTTTCTAGTCAATTCACAGAGGCACAGTGTAGGTGGGCACTGTATAAATTACTTGCAGTGCATTTGCATTTTTACTTTGTGAGTACAGAGTGAAAGGGGAATAGTCCAGAAATGAAAAAAGTATATGTTTTATTTTCTTCTAGTCTGTCTTACTTGTAAATTGCAATATAATGGCATCACTAGTTAAACGATGTTCAGAGGGCACTTTCACGATTAGAAAACGATTTTTCGCATTATGAGAATTTTTTAGCAAAATAGTCCAGCAAATTTTCATTAAGAATCAGATACATAATGAGAGAAAAAACAAATAGCTTTATGAAACTTTTTACTTATCAGAGTTGCTTATAGTTTATCTGAACAGTGTCAGATATAATTTTTTGTCCCGGTCGGAAACAGTAAAATTGTTAAATTGTCCCTGTTTTGCTGTTGTATTCACATTTTTTTAAAGTACCAAACTGTATCAGTCTGCTCAGCAAGTTATCAGAGTAATTTGTTAGGTTGTGTTAGCACCATTCAAAAATAAAATAAAACAATCTGATGGATTATTTGTTTAATAATGCTGATTATGTGTACATAACATGTTTAAATGTTAACCTATTAGTGTGGTTCAGGGGGCAGGAGCTGGGCTCCACCCTATTCTTTCATCTCCTGTCATCAATTAAATTTACTTCCTATTTAAACCATTAGTCACACGCTATGCAGCTGTCTTGTGTTTTTCGTTTTTGGTTCTGAACCTAAGCGTATTCCAAGACCCCTAGCTGATTTCTTTCAGATAAAAGCTTTTAAATCAAGTATGGAGTACTTACCGCACATCTCTTTCTCGGATTCGGAGGGTTTCGAGGATAACTTCATGTCTGTATCAGAACATTCTCCGACAGCATCAATCCAAGTGCCGATCACCCGCCACTCTTCCCTTTATCAGACATCTCTGCAACATGTGAACAAGTGCCTCCTGAGCAGGATACCATACCATTGCCCACTGTTCAAGGAGTTAATCCTCGCCAATCCAAACAACTCCGAACCCAGGATATCTCTCCTGAGCGTCTGTACTTTAAGGACTGGAATTCAACAAGCTCACAAAGACCCTCCTCAAAATGGCAGTGCAATCCCAGCAGGGAGCAATCGAGAATCCCTTTTCATTTTTATTGTGAATCCATCTCAGCAGAACCTATATTTCCACCCAAGAAAACTCCCAAGCTACGCTCAGCTGTTCAGCGGCCCATGTCAGACAGCAGGCAGATCGTCTCAGAACAATCTAATCTCACTGCCAGCACGTCATCACACCAACAGGCAGCCGCTCCAGCCACTGAAACTCAACAGGAACATTCTTGCATTTTCAATGAAATAAAAGCATTCATGTAACCATTATCCTCAGTTAACACCAAACTTAGCAATTTGGATAAACAGGTGTCCAACATCGAGCAGGAGAAGCAAGGTTATGCAGTTTCAGTATTCTCCTTCATTCCTGCCATAAATGCAGCCGCTGCAACAGCTACAGTCACTTCTGGTTATATACCAACCCCAGTCCCTACAATAGAGCCTCCGTCTACAACCTTGCATCTGCAACAGCATATGGTTCTGCCGCCTCAACCACTGCATGTTGTCACTCAATATCCCCACAGATTCGAGCAGCATAATTGAAGTTAAGGGCGTTAATCTGGTTTCTCTGGACCATAGAGTAGTGGATTGCGGAGATTTATCAGTCACGCTGAAGTCCAGAGACCCCAGATTACTGAAGAATCTTCCCCTGGGGAATTCGTCCTTGCCTTCGCTATATTTAGAGATGTGCTATGTTCTGAATCAGATCCACCAGCAGAAGCAATCACCAGTCTTAAAAGTTTATTTTCAGAGGTTGGTGTCCTGCTTTCAGAAGAAAAACAATCGTCCCCTTCTAGGAATCATACCGAACACTGGAAGCCAGCCTCCCGCATCTAAACTCGATAATATTTGTTCCTTATTCAGAACTTTCAGATCAATAAAACGATCAGGAAATTCACACTGCTCTCATTGCTGGGTCATTTTAATTTTGCAATTTGCATTATCCCCAAGGTCTGACATTTATATCTCGATTACTTGCTGTTTCATTGACAGCAAAAAACTTGGACTCCTACATCAATATTTCATCAGAAGCTAGGAAAGACATTAAAATGTGGTCGGCTGTCATACAGCATTTGAACGGCTTCTCTATGTTCTATGAAGATTTCATTTCAGCTCTGCACGAACTTGCTTTATTTACGGATGCTTCATTTAAGGGATTCAGAGGTCTTTTAAATAATCAATGGTTTTCTAGTGCATGACCACTAGAAATCGAAAACTTATCACTGCATCTAAAATCCACAGCTCTTGAAATGTACACAATAGTCGCAGCACCACATCTATGGGGTCACCTTTGGTCAAAGAAATCACTATTTTTCTTTTGCGATAACAAATCTACAGTTCATATTATCAATAAAGGCCGTTCCAGTCCAGTCTCTTATTATGCAAATACTGTGGCGGTTAATATGGATTTCAGTATCAAATAATTTTCTAATCCAAGTGTGCCATCTACTGGGCATTTATAATAATGCATCTGACGTTCTTTGCTGTTTACAGAGTTCCAGATTTCACAGTCTGGTCCCTACAGCTCTGCCAACTCCAGCAGTGAGACCCCAGTTCAACCAGCTAATTTTCAATTGAACCCAACTATCAGCAGACTACTCAATACAGCGCAAGCATACATCCTAAGCTTTCTGCAGGTTTAGGCCTTTGTAATTTGGACGTACAGAAAGGTGAAAAAATCCTTCCTTTCCTTTGAGATTTCAAAACCCAAAACAATCAGGGCTGAACTAAGATTTGCAATATTTGCTGCATAAAGTGTCTATAATGCATCGCCATTGAAACCAAGAGCCAACCATGCTCGGGTTTTTAGTTATGTGGGTGGAAATATCCGTGCTTGGAAAATTGGCAAGCGTATCATTTTACAACGGGGATGTAGCCAGAGGACGGAGCAAGCTTCACCCAGTGCTCCCTCTATGGCATAGGGGCTTTTTAATCTAAAAAGTGATGATTGCAAGACAGGGATAATACTATTTTCTTAATAGACTAATACATCACATTTTTAAAAAGACTTTAACAATTGTGTTTTGATATATGTAAACAAAATCCATGCCCTTAAAAGTGACACCTACGCATATATCTGCAGTAAGGACTTGCAGAACTGCTCTGCCCGTTCCATGCCGTTCTTGACAGTCTGCCCACAGGGAGAGGTGTGTTTTTGGGAGGCTTGCTTGTATACTTAATACTTCTGATCTTTTCATTTAACACCATCATCTAGCTTAGAATTTTATTTTTGTTTTATTGGTAAAGTATTGATCTATTTGCAAACATATTTTATTTTTTTTTAATTATGAAGGCTCAAAATCAGTAGCGGGCGAAACTCAAATTCCTGATGGCCACCGTGCAGAAAAAGTAGCTGAATTTGATGCATTAAAATACATTTTTACATGACTAAAACACATTTCGGGGGCATTTTTATTTCAGATATGTTTAAGTTAGTTAAAAACGATACCAAGATGCCTTCCAGGATACTGTAAACATCCGGTTTACAGACCATATAAACGAACCGAGTGCACTTGCAAACTGCGTTGTGAACACAAACAAACTCGGTCCTGAAAAAAGTTGGAAAGAAACCAAAAAAATGAACTTTAACTTTCAACAAACGAACTTGGTCCCTTGGCTTGCAGATAAGTGTGAACAGCAAGCAAAGTGGCATTGTTACAAACTAAACGAACCAGACTGTCCGTCTGAAACAAACCCAGTGTTAAGCCTTAATTAATCTTGTCATTAATTCATCTTCGCATGTAAAATAATATTTATTTAACCCCTACAAAAATGTATTGCAATATTACTTTAGTTGTTATACAGCAGTGTGGCGGAGTGTCCTGCCCCTATGTATTTATTTATTATTATTTGTATTATTGTTTGTGGGCGGATAAAAGCGCCGCATCTTTTGTTGTTATTTTTAAATTCTGTCTCGCTCCTTCTCCCCATACCTCCTCTCTGTACACCCAACCTCGCAGCACGGACAGCTGCAGGTTCTTATACTCTGGCCGGGGGTTAACTAGCTGTTAATTATCTTATTACCCCTCGGCCACAGTCTGCATGAGTTTAGTAATGATGCATGACTGTCAGCTAGTTAAATAATCAGTAGCTGATCAGCCACGCATCCTCACAAAGTTTTTATAAATACAAAAATAATAACAAAAGACGCAGCGCTTTTATCCGCGCCGCAAACAATAATACAAATAATAATAAATAAATACATAGGGCGGACACTCCACCACAAGCAGATACGGTATTTTACAATACTTCAAATACTGCAGTGCTTTTTTTTAAAGGAAATCTTACTAGATGTCTTTTGTATGGTGCCATTTATGAATGTATGGAATTAACTGCCTATTACCTATTTTATCTTAAAATTAGATGCCCGTCCCAATGCAGGTAATTCTTGTAAAACAATTTAATAAAAAAGAAATACATTTGAATACTTGAACTGGCACAATACACCATTGTTGTTTTGTTTCGTTTTTAAGTTTTTTACAACAATTTATTAAGATTATAAAGTTATGAAAGTGTTATGATTTTCTGAATTTGAAAATGTAAAAAAAAAGGATGTTCTAAAACTATTAACCCAGCTCTTGGACATCACAATAAAGTAAAAGACTATGTTGTTGTTACTTATCTTCAAACTTTCATGTACTTTGCTTCTACAGGTGTATTTGCTTTTGGACTGTTAAGCTACTGACATATTTGTGAATGCTGGCCAAGTTGTAACTGGGAATTTGGCACCATACTTTTTAATTGTTTGTAAGCCAAATTACACGGAACAGAATGCCGCTTTAATCACCAGTTCATCTCCAATGGAAACATCTGCACTGGTAACCAAGGGGTGGTTGAAAAGGCCAGAAGATCATTCCCTTCAAAAGATGCATCTTTAAGTGTTTACTCTGCAGTATATGTGACAGTAAGAATTGTTTATGTTCCTTTGTTTTATTGTTTTTTATAAATTAATGTAAATAGGAATGAGTGAGATATATTGTAATATTTATATTTTATAGCTTTAATTTAATGTATTGTTTGCATTTAGCAACGTTCTATGTATGAAAACATGTAGTCCCGGAAAAATGGTCGAATCAAATAAAAAAAACCTGGAAAGATGGACGGACTTACGTGACAGAACCTTATATTGCTGATTCCAAATATATTGCAGAATATATTCTTGGCCCACTGGACTTATTTGTGATTGAGAACTAGGTTAAGCCATCAGTGAAAGTAGGTAATGGCAATGCCTAAGTCTAACTTGACTCTGAACAAAACACTGGAGCATTATAATTCTAATGTGGTAAGTGGCCCTGTTAAATGTGTTTTTTCATTTCAGATGTACATCACAAGCACTATTAAAACAAAAGCAGTCGGCTGGCCAAACCAGTCCTTTGTCTTGGAACCCTCTGTGCTGCATTCCTGACAGGACTCAACAGAGTTTCTGAATATCGAAATCACTGTTCGATGTGATAGCGGATTCATTTTGGGAAGTGCAGTGGCTTTGTTCTTGGTAAGCACAGGTTTCAAATTATTTAATTGATGATTAAGCACCAAGAAAACTATTTGCAGAGCATGGAAGGATATTAGCTAGTCCTGAACACTTTGTTATTTAATAGACAGGATGAAAACAACCTTTTCACATAGCACACAATATCATACATACATTATGTAGGTGCAGTTAATGTATAGATTTTTCATTTGCCATTATTAAATGAAAGTAATTGGAGGTTACAGAGTAAGTGAGGCATACAGATGGCAGTTGGATAAACAGACATACAGAATGCTAAAGAAGGTCCTTAAGCCACAAATGATGAAGTATGACCAAATAATTTACTGAAACGTGTATCGTCAAGTGAAGTTACAAATGTTCATTCCTTGAGAGTGATGTTCACATAGTTTTACTTTTTTAATTATGTCTCAATCCTAAAATTCTAGGTGATGCTAAACTTTTGGCCATAGCTGTAAGGTGGTATATATTGTTACTCATTATAATTGTATGTTCTATCTATGAAACATCTGAAAAGAACACTATTGGCCCAATGGTTCCCAATACTCCTTTAAAATCATTTAAGCCTTCTTTATTACAGCAACAAATAACACATAATGACATAATGTTGCAACTCCGTAGCTTTAAAATGAGAACATTTGAGAATGGTAAACATGAACAACAGTTTAGGGTTCCAAGAAATACATTAACCGAAATAGGCTTTTCACTGCTTGTTTAGATGTACAGTGGCTGTTTAGACAATGCTGTTTGTTTGCAGGAATCTGCGTGGTTCACAACTTTAAAGGAGTCCATGGAAGCCCCACAAAACAGAAATCAGAGGACCACCGTGGGCTGCCAATGATGACATTCCCTCGGGTGGAGAGCCCCTGGAAACACTGAGTGCACAGGTATCACATGAAATCCCCACCACTGCTAAGGCAGTCCTGTAGCATTGTGTGTTTTTGCTTCCTCTCTGTAATAAGAGCCTAGTGGTCACCATGGTAATAAGATACCAATGTCCATACACTGGTTTCTGTTTGCTCAGGACACTTTTGTTTAAAATATTTCCCAAACAACTGTGGTTTTAGAGTATGATTCTAACTGAATTTATTTCATTTTCAAAACCCTTCTGTGGCAGTGAGGCAGAGTGAAAGCTGTGCCGTGTGTGTGTGTGTGTGTGTGTGTGTGTGTGTGTGTGTGTGTGTGTGTGTGTGTGTGTGTGTGTGTGTGTGTGTGTGTGTGTGTGTGTGTGTGTGTGTGTGTGTGTGTGTGTGTGTGTGTGTGTGTGTGTGTGTGTGTGTGTGTGTGTGTGTGTGTGTGTGTGTGTGTGTGTGTGTGTGTGTGTGTGTGTGTGACTATTCGGTGGCAGGGAGGGGTTAAATTCCATGAATTGAATAAATGATTCAATGATTAATTAGGCTCCAGCCACAGGTGTATAAAAAGGGTGATCACGGGTGTTAGTTTAGAATAGTGATGGTGAAGGAGCGATGCTTGTGTACTGTGTGCTTGTTTTGTTGTTTTTGTGTTGTAAATAAATGCTCATGAGAACTTAAACTACTGCATTCGGGTCTCTGAGTCTCCTTGAGGCCGCTACCTGGTCACAGCTTCCCTTAACTGCGTTTCGAACTCTGAATGCAGTTTAAAGAATGAAAATCTCTATATTCTATAATACCGTTATGATGCTCATCATGGTTACTAAGACACAAGTTATTTCCAACATCAGTAAAGGTTAAAGCTCTCATACCATAATTTCTAGCTTAATTTTATCGTACAATACTAATACTAAAAATAGCTTTATTGTAATGCCATACAGAAGCATCTCTAACAAATGCAATATCCATTTTATATCTTAATCATTTATTAGGCACAACACTTTTTAAGACATGTTTTTTTTCTTTTTACAATTTTCATGTATAATACCAATACTGTGAGAGTTTTTAAAATGAATGAATAATATGTATCTTTTATCAGTTGTGTAGGCTAATATTTTAAAGTACTGTACGAAAGGGACAGAGAAGGAACTGGCTGACTGCTCTGTTTAAATTGCCAAAGTGTAGCCCTACGCTGCAGTGGAGCATACAACCTGGGCTAGAGTACTTTTCAGTTTTGTTTTTTGTAACAATTAACTTTAGTACTGTTGTCTTTTTAAATTTTAATAGAAGACTAAATAAATGCTTAAGTCTTCAGGTATTAGAAACGTGTATTTCTCAGCATCCACAATCATGTGTAGCATAATGACACTTACATACTTTGTCAGTTCAGGCTTTATTGTACAACAGCTGTTACACTCTATCCTGGACAACAGTTTAAAAGTATTGCTCCCTACCTTCTAAAACTGACATTAACTAAACATTTTGTCTTGTAGAACCACTCTGCATCAATGTGGAAGTGACATGACTCGGAGGGCAACATCAAGTTGTTTTTCTTCACCTCAACACCTCTAGGCACACACTTGTTTTGTACTCAGTGTCAAACTGTAAAAAAAAAAAAGAACAGTATTATGTTGTACCTAGTTAGAAGCTGATGTTTTTGTACATTTTGTATAAGAAAGTGATGTAGCTTACCCTAATGTTGTCAGCTTTGAACAGTTACACATCAGGATCTATTCATTCCTGTCATGTTTTATAAGGTATAATGTTATTTAAACATCAATGTTGTTATGTGGTATTTGTACAAGAGAATACTTTTTCTGTTTTCTGTAATACTTTGACAAAGGTCATCTTTTGTAGCTTTTGTTCTCTCTCTACAATATTGACTACTCTGCCTGCAAGTTTTACAGGAATGGTTTAGTATTCATATATTTTTGTTTAAGAAAGCCGCATCACTTTGACACATTACTGGCCTTTTTTTTTACTTGCCCTTTATTCAGCATGAGAGTAAACCAATGTGTTTCAATAGCAAAGCAAAACATGTTTGAATAATGTTTTATTTGAAGTTTTAATCGTTTAATTTGCTCTTAAATGCTGTATATTTTTGCTGATTTTAATTGTCCTCAGAAATAAATACAAACTGTAGTTACTTTTTAAAATGTGTGTTTTAAAGGTCCCTAGATTACAGATTAAACCAAATGCCACTACCTGATTATTTAAATAAGTGTCTATTATATAAGATTAGGAGGTCATATTGAAAAAGGTCTTGTTTTTATGATGAAAAAGGAAAACACCAATAGCTTGTATATTAAAGTTATTGATGTGTTTTGTTCTTTTAAAAATAAAGATAAAAGAGCACTGTTGGGATTATGTAGTTGAATTTAATCATGTGACCTATGATTTTGCTTTGAACTGTTTTAAATGTATTTATTATTATTATTACATCAGGTACAGGAATAATTGTCAGAATGTGAATTGGAATCTGATTCTAGTTTTCATATGTATATAGCATTATCAGAATGAAGTGCACTAGAAATTAGAAGTTCCAGCAAATTGGAGGAGCTGAAACATATTGCAAATGAAATTAAATGTTCCAAACCTTAGTACCCTATTCACACTACTAATGAAGAATGCATGATCAGCATGCATTAAAACCATGTTATTGCTGTTCACTTTATTCACAATTACATTTTCAAAATAAGATGATCACACATTATTTAGATATTGTGAACTGAGTACAAGTAGGCTCAAAACAAACACAAACGATGAGTGATAAATTGCATTTGGGGGGCTGGTCAAAAATAAACACAGAAAAGTTTAAGCAATTCTTGTACTAAACTGTTCAAAGCATTTTCCTAATTCTTAAAAAATTAAAACGAATTATCTGAAAAATAAAGAGCACACAGAACTTCTCAGAATGGTTGCAAATATAATTCTGTAAAAGGTAAAAAGTAAAACAAAACAAAAAAACACCTGTTGAAATGTAATTTGAAGCTACTTACCACACTGACTTACCTGGTTGCTTTCAGAGAGCTTACATTATATTGATTATTTGTTTGAACAGTTTTGTCAAAATGAACAGGTGCAATTAAAGATAAAACACTTTGAAACAAACATGTCAGTGGCATTCTTTACTAATGCCCTAGGGCCTAAACACATATTGTGTAATCGATATGCTTAAAATCAATATTACTTAAGATAACTGTGATATTTCCTACCTATACATTGCCTTTTTACATTAAATTATTGAATCCCCTAGTCAGTGATCGATTCTTGCAACTCATCTTTCTTAATTTCAAGAAATCACTTTGACATTATCTTGGAAGGATTGTATTCATGAATTGGAGGCTCCAGATGTTTTTCTGCACACATGATTAGTTGTTCTCGGCTTCAGACATGTTACAGTTGATACTGTGCACATCATAAATAGGATGCGAATTTGATGGTTTTGTTATTTGGTTCTCCACAGGTTGCCTGATGCTGTCAATGGTAATGTGCTTATATGGACACTAGAGGGCACTGAGTATACGCTCATGGTATTTGGTCTCTTTACATCACCATATCTTGAATGTGGAAAGGAATCATCTATTTTTTCTCTCTTTATTGGTTTACCAAAATACATGAATTCCTACAAAATTAAGATAACAGTTTTGCAATTAATTTACCAGTACGACTGATTAGTGACATGACCTTTTAATCAATATTTAAATCCATTGCTAAAACCGATTAAAATACTAAGCATGAGCATTGCAGCTCTTTTCTTCCAAACCTTAGGGAAGCAAGAAAATAACAGTAGCAAGTTGTGTGGACAAGGCATTTACTTTGCAATACAAGGAAACTAGTTGCTTTCATTGGTACAGGCAGCTGGGCAAATTATACTGAACAGCTTTTCTTCAGAAAAGGTAGGCGAAGCATAGATGGCAGTATAATTTAAAGAAGTCACAAATTAAACAAAATCTTAAAAATTAAATTATACCAACATGACCTTCAAAAGTAGACATTTAAGTGTACATAGCCAAAAACAACATTATGTTAACAAGGGAAAGGCTTGCTAATATCGACTTACATATTATGGGTCCCTGGAAAAAGGACTCCTAAAAACATTCTTAACATGACATTAAACTGTCTTAAGTAAGCTAAACATGTACCCAAAACAACATTGTGTTTGAAAGGGCGACTACTGAAGAACTCGATTTCAACCCCTGAGTATGTGACTCTGCTGATGCTATTTAAAACACTGTACTCTTGGCCTGCAAAATGCCTTTAGCAATACAAAGCAGTGCTAGACTGGTTTGACTTTAAAATCTTTTTTTTGTTGTTGTTGTTTAGTTTTTTCAAGCCTCTAATAATTACACAAAAGTCACAAATAAAAGTGTTAATGGCTAAAAATCACTTCTAAAACTTCCAAATGTCCAAAACGTTTGTCTTTAGCAGGTATCAATCCCGTAATGATAGCTTTTGACAACTGAGGGGGTTGAAGCCAATGTATGCTTTTTGAAAAAAATGGTGACATTTTTATTTAGCTTGAAATATTAACATACCTTCCTGCAAAAGTACGACAGACACTAGAGATTTTTTTTTCACAGCTCATGGTATTTTACTTAAGTGCTTTTTGTATGGTCTTAGCATGATTCACTGGACATGATCGAGGGCTACATGAAGGAAGAGACCTCGTGAACTGATAATAGAAGACATGTACTTATAACGTAGAGAAGAGTAAGGAGATTCCCCTTGGCTCGCGTAGAGCTGCCCTCACGGAGGTGAGACCGAACTGTTCAGTCTCCAAGGCTGGGAAGAAACTGATACTTCCCCTAAGGGAGATCTAGCGGAGAAATGGGAAGATGACAGCGATAGATAAATTTGGCCAGAGGTCCCCTTGAGTCATGGAGAACCTTCCTCGTGGAGGACGAAGCCAGCGGCGGCTGGGTTTCTAAGGTTGGGAAGAGTTTCACTTACCCCCAAGAGGGAGACTGTTGCAGAGGAGGAGCCAAATAGAAGAGAAAAGTATAATGGGGAGGATAGTGGAAAATAAAAAACGCAAGACAGAGCAAACTCAAGGCTTGGGGTTTGAATAGGGATGAGCAGATGTTATTGGTAGGAAGGAAGTAGGGGAGGAGCCTTGCTCATGCCCCCGAATAACACAAGTTTATAAAAATAGGCATCATTGTTTAAGTGCTTTTGATATCTGTGGGTTGTGCTCCATTTTATCAGACATTTAAATAGCATGCATATTTTGGGCACTGATTTATTCCTGATAAAACCCATATCGTAACAATTAAACCATATTATAAGTTTTTTAAAAACTGACTCTGAAATCATGGTGCAATTACAACTGGAAATGTATCGTCAGATTCATACAAACCAATAAAACAACAACAGTGCCTTTCATTATGAAAAGACAGCCAAGCGCATCAGCATCCTAGCAATTCTTGATTAACAGCTGGACCACATCTTTAAATCCATCTTTAACAATTGACTTAAAAAACATTTCTGTTGATGATGGAGGCACAGTTACTGTAATTTCAGCTCCACAGGCATCCTTTTTGTGGGTGGTGGTGCCGACATTCACTTATGTACTGCAATGTACGCATACATACTGGATCGTAGATGGAAGCTTTCAACTGTGTAGTCATCAAAGCTGCATTTCCAATACCACCCACTATGGTTTTAAAAGTCTGATTAAAACAAAAAGACGTGTGTTAGAAACTTGAGAACAGAAGACCTTTGTGTGTTGGGCTAAATTCAACCATTGTTTGTTTTGACAGCTCCTTAAAAGTGCATTCCTTATTCTTGTGCAAATCTAGGATTCTGTGATCTTATTTATCCGCTGGCATTCCTCCAGTTCATTTTTCCTGTTCATGGCCAGCTGGAGCTCTTGTTTAATGAGCTGGATCTGTTTCTCCAGTTCTGTCAGCTCCTGAATCACTGAGCTCCTTGCCATGCTCAAGGAGTCTGTTTTACCGTTTGAGGTGGGTGAAGCAGGGATCTCTCTCTCACCTGAGGGAGAGGGATGTCTTTATATTGTTTCAATTCTAAGTCATTGTGCCTGTTTTCTCGAAGCGGAAACTTCCTTCTGTTGCAGTTTGTGTTCCCTGCGGTATTCCACACAACTTGTTGGTTATTTCCGACATTGCACCTTAAAAATAAGATCAAGAAATACAATTGGACAAATCAAATGGACTGGTATTATTTATACTGGAGACAGGCACTTGATTTTGCCTCTATTTTTAAGGAAGGAGACTAGCAAAACAAAACAGACAAAAAACTTGGGTTTAGGTAGAAGCAGTTTTACAAGCTTTATAACATTTACATTGTTTTTGTAATTGTCAAAATTGAGGCAACATTTGTGCTGGTGCCTGAATTGTTGTCTTCTTGCCTTTAATTTTCTGCTCCCATGCTGGTTAAATTTAGTTTGCAGTACTACCGTGGTTGCTAAATCAGGAAAACCTATACCAGACAATGGTATATGACCAGATGTTGACCTATCTGCAAGGTTTTCACAATGAAAAAAACCTGAAAGCTACCCAGGTGTGATCAAAGAAACCAAGCAAAACAGCTCTTTCAGCTCCGTCACATCCTGAAAACAAATATTCTACCTTTTTCCAACTTTGTCACCTTCTGCTGGAACCTGTCCTCATTAAAAGATGAGTTTAGCGCACAATGTAATCTCTGCAGAAAAACAAACAAACATATACAGTGTATATAGTGTGCCATATTCTTTCTGTTAAGACTACCAACTTGGGAAATCATGTAGTTTGCTAATATTTAGAATATTAAAAGTAATACAATGGTCACAAGATAGTCAATTAATGTTTATTTTAGAGTCTACCTTAAATGTTTTTAGTTACCTACTTATTTACTAACACTTTTATACAATTGGGATAATCTACTTTAAGTACATACCTGACTTGTATGAAGCCAATACGTTAACTTGGATTTCTTTTTAATTCTTGGGATCACCAGCCTGTAGACAATGTGCTCTCCTAATGTTGTAAGAAGGGACAATGCAACTCCAACGCACAACATTATAAAAAGCCCTAAGAAATGTTTGATTCCCATCTGTAAAGTCTGAAAAAAGAAAATGTTTGCATCATCATTGTCATGAACACCCTTGACTTGTAGATTGTTAAGTTATTATTGTGCAATGACACTATGGTAGGGAAAAATCCATTTCCATTACAGTTGGAATGCAGTTGCTGGTGATCAGGGTGGAAGATTTCAAAGCCATCCAACATTGCACAATACCAAACAAATAATAAAATAATTTCCTGGAAGCAAATACTGCAGACTAGGTGAACCCAAAGAGAATGGAAAATAGCCCAATTGTCAACAAACCAGCATGGTAGTCTTGGGATAATAGACCCTAATGGTAAAGGGAAACAGGACTTAAGGGCACTCTAACAACCTTCTTAAAAGGTTTTTAGAAAACGCTGAATAAAAAGAAAAATCAGCTTACTTGCAACTAGGATTGTGTTAAACTGTGATTGCGTTATGTGAAAATGTTTACATTTTGTAACCCTTGCAAAGTGGAAAGGGTGAACCCCAAAAATATACCACATGCACTTTGAAGAAGGCTTACTCCTGTTTCTCAAGTCGGACGAGGGCGTTCTTGGCGTCAAAATAAAGGTAAAAGATTAAAGTGTACTCCAGTGTAAGGCTATCCCACGATCTTCTAAGAGTTATGATATCTGTCCATTTTAAATATGCTTGGGTCCATCTAAGCCCTTGCTGCTGACAAGGGCAAGGATTAACAATGCTTTTATAGTTTTGAAATTCTAATGTGTCATTTCAATTCCTGTTGTGCAATCATGCATTTATTATGAAATTATATGGGATATCTGTGATGGAGTGGTGATTTACTGTGCATTGTGGAAACCTTTTATTATTATTATTATTATTTGTTTATTTAGCAGACGCCTTTATCCAAGGCGACTTACAGAGACTCGGTGTGTGAACTATGCATCAGCTGCAGAGTCACTTACAATTACATCTCACCCGAAAGACGGAGCACAAGGAGGTTAAGTGACTTGCTCAGGGTCACACAATGAGTCAGTGGCTGAGGTGGGATTTGAACCGGGGACCTCCTGGTTACAAGCCCTTTTTCTTTAACCACTGGACCACACAGCCTCCTATATATATATATTACTTTAAAGAGTGCTTACCTCTGTCACAGCAAAACTTCTTTTGGCACATGGTACAACTTTATACCACTTGTCATGCAGCATGTCCATGAAGCCATCAGATTTGAACTGACTGATATACTCTGAAATATTTGAGGTTAGTGGAGAATTCTGTGGAAGGCCAATTCCATATCCTAAGGGGTTGATAAGATGTCCAGTTAGTGCAAAAACCTCAAACTAAAAGTGAAATAAACATTTCTGATGTGACAGTCCAATGTTTAACTTTTCTTTCTTAGAAAGGTTGTAGAAATTATCAGGGGTCGTTGATATATCTGCAGTGGTAAGGAAACACACCCAAAACCTGACTACATTAAACGCCTTCTAACTTATAGTGGACTGTACGATATATGATATATTAGCTAACCCTGCATTAGCTACCCAGCTTGGTTCCTATTACTATATGTCACATTGCGACTGCATAAAACACAGTAACATGTAAAAAAAAAAAACAGTCACACAAACAGTCCTGAGTATTTAAATATAGGCCTAAATATAATAATGTTTTTATTTTGCTGAAATATAGACCTAGTCACTCAAATACAATAAAATACTATTATGTTTACTGGGATGTTCAGCATGTGGTAGTATGGTATACACTAACTCAATACATTAGTTTAAAAAATAATAATAATCTGGTAACCAATATTGGCATCCTATAATCTCAAATGGCCTTTTAGATTTCAAAAAAGACAAATAGTCAGAATGCTGCTCGGAGATGTGGTTCATAGCACTCAGCTGTAACCTGTGTAACAGGGCAGAGGCTGGGCGCGAACTGGCACGAACCAGTGACAGTTATTCACTATGCACTGTGCCAAAGGTTTTAACTTAAATTTAGTGACAGGGGTCAAAATCTGTAGCGCCAATACACTCCCAGTACACTCGCCTGCCTTGAGCGATCAGCTATGAGATTGGAGTCACGGCACCAATTATTAAAAGCATGAACCCTAACCGTATGTTTTTCTCTTCAAAAATGTTCTTACATTATGAATTTATGCTGGTGGAGAACTGAACTAGTAGTCTTGCACTGGTGTAGTAAAAACAATATTCACCCTAAAATTCCCTCAGACAAATTGGTATTATTAAAAACCCATCACCATGATGTTGTTAGGAGTCTTATGAATTAATTTGCTTCAGTTACTAGAAAAAATATAAAGTAGCTAAATACATTATCTTAAGTAAATGGTCAATACATTCCAACATACTGTAGTCAAGGAAGAAAGATCATGAAACTGCAACTGCATTGCTTTAAAAATGAAAATAATTCACAAAATCCTAATAGAACACAATTCAAAGTGTATATATTCAATTTCTTTCAAAAAATACCTTCAATAGCAAATTGCTTCCCCACTGTTAGTAGTTTGCAGTCAGCATCTATTGACACCTCATAATCCAAAAGCGCTTTGTCCATGATAAAGGCATCTAGCTTCTGTGGATCATCCCTAAAAGAAATTGGTACACGTTAGGATTACAGTACTAAGGGAAGAAAAGCAGTCACAGGGCATGTTTCAAAAAGTATGAGTTTTGTTTCTTAGAATTGTGTTTCTTGTTCTTTCAGATCTTGGCTGAGGACCCACAGGGTTTTGTCCAATTAATTTGGCTTTGCAAGTTATCTCTGGTTTTTGTACCGGAGGTGAATGGTATGCAAGACTAGTCATTGCAAATGAGGCTTTGGTCTCAGTGAGTTTATTCTTGGTTAATGAATAAGTAAATAAATAAATCTCAAAATTAAAAAGAGTCAGTTAAGTTCCCGTAGGGCTTGAAAGATCAAAAGGGCTCCCAAAAGTTGAGTGTCTAGACAGTAGAAGTAAGAACATGCTTAGAAAATACATTTTCCTGCGGCGTGATTCATCTAGGTCAGGAAAATGGCTAATTAACGTGAAGCACAATCTTAAGCACACACCTCTTACACACAACAACTCTTAATTGAACTTTTTAAATACCATCTCCTCTTTCACTTAGAGAGGACATTGTATTTTAAAATGTCGACACTGCATCATGATAAACTAGCAAAGCAATTTACTCTCTGAGCATTCATTTGAGTCCAATCAGGTGCATTGTGGACTGTAGTTTCTTAACGAGCTAGCACAATATACTGAGTGCTGGCACAGTATGTAAAGAAAAAAATATTTACGTAAAATAAGCTAGCTTGTTTAATATTGAACAACAATGACATTCAGTCAGTATATGATTGCAATGTAATACAAAAACACACCAGGGATAAAATTATACAAATTTGTGTGTTGCTTAATGTTAATTTATAGTTTATGGATTTTCTAAACGTTTATTACTAGTAAACTAAATGTAGACATTTACATGTTTAAATGTGGCAGCCTTAAAGAGTACATACTGACTTTTTATTTTATTGTGTTACATGTTCCCATGTGTTGCTACAACTGTTTACGTAAGGTGTGTATATTGTTTTATTTTTTTTACATTTTGACCACTTTTTAAACTTTTAAATTCCATGCCTCAAGATGGCTTCCCATGTACCCGCATGGACCTCTCAGAACTACATTTTGCATCATCCTGCTCACTGGTAAATTCATCTCAGTTACAGATGTGATTTCAAAAGTTTCAATACTTTCAGTCAGCTCTAGATAAGGTTATGGGTCTGGGAGTAACTTACCCTCTAATTTTAACACAGAGAGTAAAATGTATTTTCAGGGGTAAAATGTAACATTACCATGAAGTCATGAGTAATCTCGATAAATACTGTACTGTCTTTACTGGTAATACTGTGCTGTCTTTAATGGAAATGGAGTAGGCATTAAAAAGGAGCCTTCCATTATAACTGCAATGTTACTTTGAACTATCGTACAACCACACGTGTGTTCTACAAGGTTCTTTATCGGCTCAGTGCATGTTTTTCGAAGTATCACACAGACTCTGCAAATTAATTACGTTACTTATATTTTAGCATTAAATTCTTAAATTCATTGAACATGTTAAAACTTCACAGTAAACCCATACAGATAAATAAAATAAGGAAATGCAGTAATAAGTTATATAACAGTTTGTTTAATATTATAGGCACCTTTTTTTTTAGCAGTTGCCTCTGACGATGGTTCCAGGTGGATTTGTAGCTGGACTGGGGTGTTTACGCTTCAACCTGTGTAACTTTTTTTAATTTTTACTGTGATTGGCTGCAAAGACAACAGGGCTAGCCAGAGATTGGATAATGTTTGTTGGGTTGGTTTTTCTTGTGTACAGATTCCTATCAACTGAAGCCACTGTATTCTTGGAGATGTAGTTGTTAGTGGAAATTTTAGGGGAGGCAGACAAGCTATGCAGCAAAATTGCTATGCATATTTTTACGCATTCAATTTAAATTTAGCGTGTATTATGGATTTTTAATGTGTAAAATGGCAGGTACGCCATTTCAGTTTTACTTGAATGTCATTTAAAAACAATTTTTTAAGAACTGCTACAAAATGAGAATGGTACTCACTTTAAGTGTTCCACTCCATCTGGTGTAGCTGGCACATTGTATCTTCTCATGTACTCATGCATTTCTGGAAAGCTTTTCTTAACATAATCCTCTGCACTGCTTTCCCGGACAGTCCCAAAGCGAAAACCCTGGGAAGGGTGGTGAAGCTTGAAGAAAGGGAGTGTGCTGTTATGTTTTAATACAATACACTGAACAGGGGCATACAGTTTAGTCTTTACCAGCTTTAATACACCCTTTAATAAATAATTTATCATTATACATAACCGGGGTGCAAATCATTTTGAAAATTGGTGCTTCTTTCAAGCAGTTTATCACCAATTTTCAAAAAGGATTTGCACCCTGGATTATGTATAACGCTAAATACTGGTGCTAAATTATCAAACCCCACCTAATCAAGCCCCCATCACAACTTCCCACATGACATGAACCTTCTGTCCTGTGTATGTGGATGAGTGTGGGTGGGTCCTGTGAGTAGTCCAGACCCAAGGAGAAACTACCACCATCTTACTATCTTACTGGCAGAATTTAATGTTGTTGGTGCTTTATGAGGTACCCTGGTGCTAGAATCTAGCGGCAGATTTGCACCCCTGCATAATACAGCTTCAATAATGACCATGCCTATTTACTGTGTAGTTGTTTGCATACTTTTACTGTGTAGTTGTTTGCATTCTCTGGTTGCTGAACTACAAATAAATTACTATTCTGGTTGAAAATGTTTAGTAAATGAAAAACATCAACCTGATGTCTTGTTCAAAAATAAAACACTTTCCACAGGTCAGAATACTATAGATAAACTTGGTGCCTGTTTTGTTAAACTTCCCCAACTATAAACATTCATTTTAGAAAACATTTGAAGCACAGAAAGGCTTACTACAACGGCGCCTGAGGTTTGTAGTCTAGTATGTTAACTAATTAAAAAGATGTTGAAATTCAATTTTAAAAAGTTTAATTTTGTATTATCAATTTCACCTTTTGAAAACATAATAAACAAAGAGAAGGACTAAATTAAACTGTTTCATTAATATTCAGGAAGAATGCTTTTAATCGCATATCTCAGTGTCTATATAACTCTGAAACTGAAATGCTTGCAATGGAGTGCAGATTTTAAAAGAATCTGGTCCCTGCGCTACTTTTCCTATGAAATGTAAAAGCAGTGCCTTGGGCAACAGACCATTTTCTTTTCTGTCTTTCTTTTTATTTTTAAAGGAAGACTAATTTACGTTCTTTGATGTCTTCAGAATGGTTATAATTCGAAGTATGTTTTATAGTTCTGCTGCTCAATTTTTGGTCAGAGCCTAGACAGAAACCATTTATGTTTTTTGTTATCTAATATATTTGGTTGTTTAGATTGTTTCCAAGCCTGAATTGTCTAAGTCAAGTATGGCAAATTAAATGTCTATTACCATCAGTCACTTCAATTAAAAAAAAAATGCTTACTGATGAGACGTTTCACAGGGAAGCTAGAGCCCTTCTCTCAAAAAGCGAACTCTGCATTATTACCTTGTAACACGGAACAGCAAAGCCATTATCCCTTAATTAAAGTACACAAAAACGGAGTAACCAGTGATAATGCTGCTAATTTTAATCCTGTCTTGAGATGCTTGAAAACAAAGGCCCTAAATTGCATTCAATACAAAAAAGTAAAACTTCAGTAAAACTTTGTAGTTATTGGTCAGATAAATGATTCAGAGCTGAAATTGCAGAAATAGAAACTAGATTTAAAAAGTGTTTCCAAGGCAGTGCTGCCTTTAGCAGACAGCATTAGGAAACAGTCTTGGAACAAATACACTATCAGTAATATTTGGAACTAGGTTGAAATAATGCAGTAGACTTTTTGCCTTAGATGCTCTTTTTTTTAGTTTTGACCAATGTTGAGAGCCCAGAATTACCACAGCCTTTCAGAGATAAATTGTGAATCAAGTTGAGTATTTTTTAATCAAATAACACTTGGCAACTTCAGTGTCTTTTCTGTGAAGCATCAGGAATTTACAGGAGTGAATCAAAGTATTTATAATATTTATTTGGTAGCACTTTAGATTACACTGTACAAATAACCATGTAATTACTGTGTAATTTTATGGTAATAATCCAGTTTTACTGGGTAAAGACCAATTGTTTTCCGTTCTTTCATTGTAACTACTATTGGAATAGACTGGAATACTGTAACTGAATAACTGTTCATTTATTTGCTGCCTGGTTCTCATTGCAATCAGTAACTGCATTAATGAGAATACCACTTTTCAGTTTTTAAATCTCATTAAATGTATTCTTCAGCATGGTCTCCTTTTACAAGGCTTCAATTAGAATACTACAAGGAAAATTGATTTATTTCAACTCAGTAGCAATTTCACGCATCTATTTGGTAATGTAACTGCCAATCTTTGAAGAGTTTACTTTCCATACAATAAAAAGGTTATGAAACTGTGAAATCACACAATTAAAAATGGTGCATCAACAGAATGTCTGCACTCAAATAAATGCTAAAACCAATTAAAGAAAAATACACAGATTTATACAGGTGCTGTATTTAATACAATATTATTATTTTGAGGAAAGCTAATGTACATTGCTGACATGACACACACACACACACACAGTCACACACACACACACACACACTGCACACATATCACACACTGCACAAACACACACACACACACACACACACACACACACACACACACACACACACACACACACACACACACACACACACACACACACACACACACACACACACACACACACAGTTTGATCCTGCCAGGTTATTGTTGAGATGCATTCAATGGCCAATTTGCACACCATTTGGTAGCAGGCTTTACAAATTATAATCACTATATCATTTATATTTATCCCAGATTTGTAATGAGGTAAACATAATATTAACAAATCTGAAGTTACTGTCATATAGAAATACTGTAACTATAGATATACAGTTTTCTTTACGGTTTTCTTTAGGATTACTCTGTAAAGATGTATAATACTATTTCAATTACTCCACCAAAAGATACACACCAAGTTTACAAGAGGCCAGTCATGCACAGACAAATCATCTTGGCATTACAAATACTATCACACTTGTACTTTCTTACCTTAGGATCATGTATTCCAGAGAGCTCCTCATAGATTTTCCCCCACCATCACAGCAGCCAGGTTAGCTGTGTAAGTGGATAGGCAAAATAAGCAAAAGATAGCCCAGAGGTTCATTAGAAACCTCCCTGTCCAGCACTTGGGTGGCTTGATGGCAGCTGTTCTGCCAAACAAGATGGCATAACAGACATTGAGGGCAGATGAGAAAGAAAATACCTTCTTCCTGTTACGACCATTGGGAGTCATGCCAAATGGGCTCTTCCATTCATAAAGGGTGAGGAATATGGCAGTGACATGCAAAGACACAAATATCCCCAACCACATGCTCCAGTGCAAAGGCCACATAAAGGCCCCAATCGGTGCTGCTGTATCCCTAGTCCTTACAAGTATGCCTAAACTGGTAGAAAAAAAAGGACTAGTGAAGTCTATTATTTGGCTCCGAGCAGAGTTAATACTGAATGATGTCACAGCCATGTGTGCTGCCCCACTCATGAGGTCCCCAACCAGTCCTGTCCAGCGGCCATTTTATAGGCACCGTGATTTCCCATCTCCAACAATGTAGAGGTCAAAATGAATGCCCATGTCCTCAGCTAGTTTCTCCAAAAGGTCAATGCAGTAACCATAGCAACATTTCTTGAACTCTATGGGCACAGTGTCATTTACACCCTTTAGATTCTCAAACAAGCTCTCAAGCACAGCTGTATCATTGGTGAGGGGGTCAAGGCACAGCTGGCCTGCTGGGCACTGCCCATCTTCATCCACCTCCCGGTGAACACAAAGGGGTGTTCCACCAGGGTGACCACCCTAAGGTGAAGACGGGATGAGTGCCTACCATTGCCCCCTGCTGAAACAGCTTTTTGTTGGGCCAAATCCCATAGTCCATGACAACTTTCCCTTCCTTCCAGCTTCCCAGACGCGTCCACATAGGGTTTCCTACAGGGTCATGCTGCAGGTTCCAGATGAAATAATGGCTGTCTGAGGTGATCACTGAATCGTCCTGAAGTTTGATGTGACCACTCAGGCCATCAAATGATGTGTTGGCCAAAAATCTGAAGGAAGAAAAGGATACAACTCAAGTAAGAAATTAAGAAATGCTAACATATATCTTACTTCTGCAGTTAAAGATCACCCTTTTGTCCACCATCTTCCAATCAACACTGTTCAGTGAATAATTGATCCTTTATGCAATCATTGCACATGCAATTAATCTTGTTCAATAATGAATATATAAATACAGATACTGTAGGTCTTTGTCACAGGCAGCTTTGGAATATAGTTCCTGTGCTATAAGAAATTAGATCATTTTGCATGGAAGGCATCTGTAGCTTTGGTGTCCGGGTCCTCATTGGGTCCAGATTCAGTTACTATGAATTTACCCACTAATGATATAGATGAAGGAATAGGCTGTAAACATAGTGATATGAAAAATAGTGAGTTCTGGCCCACACCTGTGTTTTGGATGAAGGGAATCCCTCTTAACACTAGAAGGGCGGAGATATACTCATATCTAGAAACCCCGCAGCCGTCTTTCTGATGGCTGTATTCAAAACACTATAAATAGTATAACGAAAGGAGAAACAGTCGGATGTAATTCTTTTTTTTTTTATTGAGTCACAAACATCTGAACAACCAAAGCATATATATATTTATATATATATTTATTTTACAAATCAATGTAAATAAATAAACACCTGAACAGACATTGGTTTACATACCTATTTATAAAACTGAAACAATAGTAATACATTTTAACTTTTCATCAGCAATCGGTTTATTATCAAATGAGCAAAAGCAACCGGACAACGTAGATACATAAACTTAGAAAAACACATTTTACAGAAGCACACAGCACAAGAGGTTATAAAAAGTCTAATTTATTTTGCTTTTTTTCGACAAAAGGGTATTCATTTACCTTGAGTCTAAGGCTGTTCACAGTCAACACAGATAATGCGCTTCTCCACGTCGCCTTTCTGCACAGGCACAGCTGTCCAAAGTTTTTTTTTATTGCACTTGCCAACCTGGCATTGGCGTCTCTTGCGGCTCTCAGCGGGGTTGCCAGCTTCAGCTGTGGGTACACACTTGGCAGTCTCCTTCTGTTCCAAATGCTTCTTGCGAAGTTCCTGTGCTAACTGTAAAATATATTCTCTCCTTGGTAAATTCTTCTCTGTGCATTCTTTGTATAGTACGCAGGAGTTGATGGCTGCTAGGTTCAACACATTGTAAAACACCTGAACAGACCACCGTCGGGAGCCAGCTTTCACGGAATACTTCCATATCATCTGATCCAAAACATCAACTCCAGTCTCTGTAAAACTCCAGTCTCTGGTATTTATTTTCACTAGTCCCGATGCTAACTGACTGACCAAAGCAGTGCAGCTGGCAAGCAGGTGCCAGCCTTCAAAGGCTGATTGAAAACATCGACTAATCTGATTACAGCTAAACAAATTGCGGACTGGTAAATAAAAATAATAAAGTAGAATACCGTTCTGTATAATCAAAATACAATTGTTTTCTGTGTGGCTGTCAATGTAACTGCTCCTGGGGCTTTTAGGTATAATGTAATATATATCCTTTATTTCTGCACTCCCGTGTTTCATGCTTTGTGAGAATATTTAATACATATGGACAGAAAGGTACATGAACCTGCAGCCCCATATGTGTTGCACGACTGGAGAAAATTACATTTTGTAATGTTTGGGGGGTTTGAAATCCAAGGTTTCTATAATGAGTGATCTTTTACATATAAGAAATACCTCCTGTTACAGGAAAGGGGAGTCAGTGGTGAACTATATATGGCATTAAATCATAGAAATTAATGAAGACCTGGTAAAAACAAATGAGGGGAACCATACATAGGACCATGTTATGCCATACGTCTGAGAAAATGCTTACAGAAGACTCTTCTATTAATGATGGATGACCTCAACAGAGAAGCAGGTGGTTCAGAACTTGCCTGAACAGGATTTTTGTAAAAACCAGAGAGAGGTCAAGTTTAGTTTAACCCTTTGTGGTCCTATGTCGGACTGGTCCGACATTACAATTTTCCCTTTCGGTCCGATGTCGATGACGTAAAAAGGTCTCTAGTCATTTTTCTCCAGAAAAGCCAAGAAAACCATTCAATGGCCAAGTGAGACTGAAAGGAGCTGAAAAAAGGGTGCGGATCTGAGCAATACACATTGCCCCGCACCACAGAGATAACACGGACATAAACAAACAAGATAGCTGCTTCTGCATCCAGCTCAAAGAATCTCACAGACATTTGCAGAGCTTTTGAGTTGTTATAGTAATAAAATAACGACTTTGATCGCATTATTGAGGAGTTTGGTGATAAAACGAGTGATCAGGAGATGATTTATCGTTATGCACGACTATGAAGAGGTATGTGAAAAACACAACGAACAAGGATGGGGCAGGGCTGGAGATGCAGTACTGAGTGTCTTGTTGATATGCAGTGCCTTTTAAACCTGTTTTACTGTGAAAAATACTTTTAAACAGCGCGTCTATGGCCCTGTCCACACTACATAACCGATCTCGAGAACCGTACTTGAAACCGCTCTAATTAATACAGCTCAAAGCGTCCACACTGAAGTACCGTTTCATGTATAGTCAGGCTTAATGCATCCACACACCATTAGAATAGTTCAGTTACAATTCCCAGCAGCGCAACAAGCCGTGGAAATTAATACGATAGTATACCACCATGCACTGTATTTTATTTTAAAATAATGTGTTATGCCCCATATTAACCGAGGTCCATACTGCTAAAAAGAAATAAGTATTGTGGAAAAAGTAAATCCGAACACACACACACAAGTAGGGCTTGAAGTTTTCAGGTTTTATTTTTAATCAGATGAAGTCCCTTTAAACAAATTGAGCTGATTCTGTTTTATAATTAAACTCAGAAAAAGCTGTTAATTACAAAACAATCTTTGTTTTACCTTCATATCTTGCCTGAGCCTAATTCTGGTCTTCTTAATTTTATTTCAAACAGAGCTGACAAATTACGTAATTTGTTCATCCCCATCGTACATTTAAATCACATTTCATTTTTGTAGTCGCCTAATTTAACGTTGTGTTTTTGTTATTTTCCCCACTAGTTTAACAGAGATGTCCTGACAGATTTTTGAAGCATAAAATGAATTCCTAGTGCGGAGTGCACACTGATAGCAAGTCCTTCAGGCCTGCTCTGAGTATTTCGCCAAACATACCACAAAGCATTTTGGGATATTGGAGGATACACACAAAAATGTAGTTTGGTATTACAGCGTCCACACTTCTGATAAAATGCACTACCTGATGCGATCTAATTAGAAAGTGATAAGCAAAGGGATAAGCACTGAACAGATAAAATGGGACATATATTTTGACTGTGTTCTTGATAGACTGGATTTAAGTGAGAATAATTGGATATATAGTTGCATGCTTAGACATTTGCTGTGGACCTTCTACCAGTCCCAATTCATTATGTTTTAGTTAATTGTTAAACCACATCTATACATGTAATAAAGCCAACCTACTAAGAAGGATGTCTTTTGATGTTAAAAGGGAAATATATTTTTAACCCAGGATTGGAATAATTAAATCAAAGTAGATGTTATATACTAAACACATCTTTCTATGTATTTTTCATATACTTGCACTGTATTCACATGCATGCTGTGTTCAGGAACTCCCTGGTACCAAAAAGAATAACATCAGTTCAAAAGTTCACCTTACATATTTTGGAGATGTAGGAGAGGTGGACTAGGGATGATGGCTAATTAATCTTATAGACGGAGTTACCGTGTGTTTTGAAAATGTTATTAACTTGAAGGACAGGAGCTGTTAAGGCAGATTAATGTTTGAGATTTAATTGAGACTTCTGACATAAGAAGCTGAAGCAAAAACTCGCTCGACTTGCTAACCAAAAGTTGTTTGGTCCATCCTCTGAAGATTTCTGATCAAGCTGATTGCTGTTGGTGTCGTATTTAGATGTCTTTGCCTTTGTCTTTGCCTTTGAAGACAGTTCCTGTCCTTACAGTTCCTGTCCACTATTTTGAATCTATATCTCTTTTATATTGATGTATTGCTATAAGGCATATGATTTATGTTTTATTCTAAGAGAGTGATATATTGAATGCTCTAGGATTTAGCGGTGGGCGTTTTTAGCTTTATGCATGCATAGCTAAAGGGCAAAACATGTTATAACCATAAACGTAGTGAAGTATTAATACTATTATACCTGTTAAGGCACTGGACTTCCCAGATTGCCTGACAGCTGGGATTTGACGTAGCCTGTAACTACTCAATCCATTTTAAGCATTTAATAAACCGAAGTGGTACTAATACTACTCTGATTCGTTAAAACTTCAAATCGAATGAGTGTGAGTTTCTCTTATTTAAAGTCATCTGGATATGTTGCAGGACGATCCACTTACAGGAGTCCTAAACATCTAAACGTCTCCCCTGAGTTTAAGAGTGCGCTTAGAGTGATATATATATATATATATATATATATATATATATATATATATATATATATATATATATATATATATATATATATATATATATATATATATATATATATATATATATATATATATATATATATATATATATATATATATATATATATATACAGTACTGTGCAAAAGTTTTAGGCAGGTGTGAAAAAAATGCTGTAAAGTAAGAATGCTTTCAAAAATAGACATGTTAATAGATTATATTTATCAATTAACTAAATGCAAAGTGAGTGAACAGAAGAAAAATCTAAATCAAATCCATATTTGGTGTGACCACCCTTTGCCTTCAAAACAGCATCAAGCATCAATTCTTCTAGGTACACTTGCACACAGTTTTTGAAGGAACTCGGCAGGTAGGTTGGCCCAAACATCTTGGAGAACTAACCACAGTTCTTCTGTGGATTTAGGCAGCCTCAGTTGCTTCTCTCTCTTCATGTAATCCCAGACAGACTCGATGATGTTGAGATCAGGGCTCTGTGGGGCCATACCATCACTTCCAGGACTCCTTGTTCTTCTTTACGCTAAAGATAGTTCTTAATGACTTTCACTGTATGTTTGGGGTCGTTGTCATGCTGCAGAATAAATTTGGGGCCAATCAGATGCCTCCCTGATGGTATTGCATGATGGATAAGTATCTGCCTGTACTTCTCAGCATTGAGGAGACCATTAATTCTGACCAAATCCCCAACTCCATTTGCAGAAATGCAGCCCCAAACTTGCAAGGAACCTCCACCATGCTTCACTGTTGCCTGCAGACACTCATTCGTGTATGCTCTCCAGCCCTTCGCGAACAAACTGCCTTCTGCTACAGCCAAATATTTCAAATTTTGACTCATCAGTCCAGAGCACCTGCTGCCATTTTTCTGCACCCCAGTTCCTGTGTTTTCGTGCATAGTTGAGTCGCTTGGCCTTGTTTCCACGCCGGAGGTATGGCTTTTTGGCCGCAAGTCTTCCATGAAGGCCACTTCTGACCAGACTTCTCCGGACAGTAGATGGGTGTACCAGGGTCCCACTGGTTTCTGCCAGTTCTGAGCTGATGGCACTGCTGGACATCTTCCGATTGCGAAGGGAAGTAAGCATAATGTGTCTTTCATCTGCTGCAGTAAGTTTCCTTGGCCGACCACTGCGTCTACGGTCCTCAGCGTTGCCCGTTTCTTTGTGCTTCTTCAAAAGAGCTTGGACAGCACATCTGGAAACCCCTGTCTGCCTTGAAATTTCTGCCTGGGAGAGACCTTGCTGATGCAGTATAACTACCTTGTGTCTTGTTGCTGTGCTCAGTCTTACCATGGTGTATGACTTTTGACAGTAAACTGTCTTCAGCAACCTCACCTTGTTAGCTGAGTTTGGCTGTTCCTCACCCAATTTTATTCCTCCTACACAGCTGTTTCTGTTTCAGTTAATGATTGTGTTTCAACCTACATATTGAATTGATGATCATTAGCACCTGTTTGTTATAATTGTTTAATCATACACCTGACTATATGCCTACAAAATCCCTGACTTTGTGCAAGTGTACCTAGAAGAATTGATGCTGTTTTGAAGGCAAAGGGTTGTCACACCAAATATGGATTTGATTTAGGTTTTTCTTCTGTTCACTCACTTTGCATTTAGTTAATTGATAAATATAATCTATTAACATGTCTATTTTTGAAAGCATTCTTACTTTACAGCATTTTTTCACACCTGCCTAAAACTTTTGCACAGTACTGTATATATATATATATATATATATATATATATATATATATATATATATATATATATATATATATATATATATATATAAAGAGTATGTGCGAATCTGACATCTTAATCACATTCCTTTCAGTTGGCTGGAAATTTGGTGTCCATGGATCCCATTGACCAAATGCGGACTTTGAGATCAACAACCTATAATAGACACTAAAGACATCTACTAGTCCTGTGACTTTTTAACGGCAGTTCTTAGTGTATCCTTTAAGTTCTAGTGTTCTCAAGAGTTTGAAACCTGGTTTGCTATTTTATTCAGAGTTTATCTTTGCAGACTTTCAGATTGTACGAGGTATTGCATTCTACTGTATGTTTTCCTACATTTCCTACAAGATCAATAGCTTTTTGCCGGTCTTACATGAAAAGTGCAATAATCATGCAAGAATGATTGAAAGTTTTTACATATGGCAGAAAATTTTAGTAAAAATCCCATGTTTTATATACTTCAACTCAAATGCATTTTTATATATGTATGATTCCTGAATCTGGAAGAATCTGTTCCATTCTGCTACTTACCTTTTGTTAATTAAAAGTAAAATAAATCCTCTTTATGTATGTGATTCTTACAGATAAATAGCTCTGGTAAAATCAGTCCAAAGCTAAAGTTTTAATATTGCAATTCAACAACACTTTACAAACCATTGGTTGTGAAGCTTTTAATAAACTAGGGAAATGTTTGTTTCAGTTTGTCTTGTATTTTTAATGTGTGTTATTAGAATGCAAGTAATACACAACATTTATATATCACCAAACAGCACGATTCACATTTTTTGCAGTACGCTCAACATAATCGTTCAGTAAGTATGCTAGCAAGACACAACAGTTCTTCTAGGAAATGTAATTGTGTTAGTTACCTGTGTTAATTTCATACCCAGAGCTTTGTAAAAGGGATTTTTAAAAAACCCGACACCTCCTAATGTCAGACAAACATATCCGGTTTAGCGAGGGGCTACTGTATGACTATGAAAAGCTTTTGATAGAAACACATTTTCCTTTGGGCACCCTCTGCTGCAGCAAACCATAACTCAACTCCTGCTAATTATTGGAACAGTGTCACACGACTCTTGCAATAATAATGCTAGAAATCTCACTTAGAACATATTTAATATATCCACCTACAATGATAGTATGTCATCATTGTTCAATAAGTGGAACTAAGGATTTTGGTTAATTTTGGCTAATTTTTGGTCATCTGAAAACTAAAAATTAAAATTGTTATACATGTTGAACAAAAGTGCCAAGTGCTTCGTTCGAGTAACAACCCCAACCCCCTTATGAAACACAAATTAAAGAACAAATGGATGACATTACCTGGAGAGGTATTGGCCTGAGGTTATATTTCTTTCCTCTATATCCATGCAGTTTGTGGTACTGGGAATGAGAGCCAGTTCTGGTTGGATATAGGCAGCCGTCCCCACAGCTCTTGCCACCAGTTCCAGAGCATCCTGCACATAGTGTTCCAGAACTGGCTCGGCCGCTTTCCCATGTGCTAACAGACCCATAGGTAGTCCCTCAGACCGTAACTCTTCTACATTCTGTGAGTCCCCTAAAATCCAGTGGTATTCTGGCAACGTCAGGCCATATTTGGTAATAACCTCAAAGATCTTCTTGATAACCCTTATATCACAGCCAAAAGTTACAACTGTAGATGTTGTTTCCTTCAGTGACTCCAAATGGGCCTGGAAGGAACTCTGAACGTCACTCTTAGAGCTGCTGTTAGTAGTGATGTTGATTATTGATCCCAGGTGAAACTTGGACTTGTTTTGCAGAAGAAAAAGGAAATCTGTAACATTCCAGTCTTGGCACAGTACCAAGCTGACGTCGTACCAGTTGTTCATGGCAAGCAGAGAGAAAACAATGTTCGCTTGTGGGGCAAAAGGGTTCTGCAAAGCCATCTGAAGGTGAAGGGATTCTAAAGGAAATAAAATACAAAGCAAAGTAAACTTTTATTGGGTTGGGTCAACATGGGCTTATAGTTGATAGGTGGTGATTTGAGTGAGTAAAAATCAACTCATTTACACTTACTTAATTAACAGGATTTCACAGCTTGTCAGCCAAGGCCCTATACAAGTATCAGCATACTAACAGAATAAATAATATAGGGGGAGGTGGGTATATGATCCAGGGTGGCAGACATTTTATATTATAAGTTAATACATTGTGTGCAGGTTGTACCTTATTATAAAAAGCAGTTTGCGTTCTGTCTGCTCAAACTGTGCTGATGAGTGATGTATGTTATAATAAGAGACACCCTACACACAATGTACCACTTGTTGTATTGGGTGGATGTGTAGTGTGTCACACAATGTATTAACACATGACATGTTAACTTATTATTAATTATAATATTCTTATTCGTATTATAAATCAGAAAACAACAGCAACAACAACACTGCAGGCAATACACAAAGAGCCTTGCTAATTCAGCAAAAACAAAACCATTTCAAGTGACTGAAGCTTTGTGTTCTGTTTTTTCATATTTTTATAAATAATATTAATTCAATCTCACATGCATAACAGAGGAATAGTGTTGTGGGTTTTGGTCTAAGTATAAAAGCCCTTTACAAGTGATAGTAAGGCAGAGATTAATATTTTAATGATATTGATACATCCTGAGATCTTTGATAATTACAGGCCTATTTACACTTTTCTGTACAAAATATCTAATCAATTGTGTTCTATATATACACAAATGGAACACAAGTTGCCATAATAGTTGTCCTCATATGTCTTTCAAATATTATATTTTCTTTTTGTTTATCAAAATATCCCATTTGCAAAGATGTGTGTTTTTTCAAACTCTTGAATGAGATGTCTACCTAAGGAATGGCAGAATATGAAAGGTAATATAATGATATTATTAGTTTTGTGGAGTTTAAGTAAGCTTTCTAAAAAAAGAAAGAAGCAATGATAGTGTATACTATATATGGAAAGGTACCCCTGCTGACCAGGCTTAAGGAAGAGGTGATTCTGTTTCCCATTTTATAGAGGCATGAGAACTAATTAAAAGTATAGGGTTGAAAAATCAGTTCCAAAACAAATCTTTAGGTCTACCGTATAACTGTTCAATGAAAGGGCAGTACTACACTACACTACACAGCCTTATCTCCAATATATAATATCATCTTTTCATAGACAGAATAATAAAACTGTGCGATAATAAAAAATAAAACCTTAGAGAAGTCACAGTTTAAAGATAATTGTATTATTTCCAGTCTGAGTTAGAGCTCCATTAGGGATTTGGGTTAATATGACTGTTATATTTGCAATATGTTTTTGTCACTAAATATGGTCCTCTATTTAAAATAAACTATTGTTTTAAGAGTATTAGTGTTTCAGTGTGTTTAAACAAAACATGTCTTAATAAACATACGTTAAAGTTGAGTCAATAGGTTCCTATATGGGATGTTCAATGACCTGTGCTGGTCTATTTTATTACTGTCACACATTTTTGCATTTTCTTCCTGACATTTGTCATTTAAAATCACCATATACTGTATAGGTTGTTTGTAAGTAAATAAATTAGCTGAAACATCAGACCAGAACAAATTATGCAAATGAAAATTCACAGCATGAAACGGAATATGGATCTGAAACGCTGGTAGGCATTATTAATCTAATGTTGCATATGTCATGAACCCGAACTATGAATATTTATACCTCACTAGCAACTCACTTAGATCAGACCTTCATGATAGGGTCAATAAATGTAATGCTGAGCCTTGCAAACCGATGTCCCAAACCTAGCAATTCCAAGGGACACTAGTTAAAAGGCTATGTTAAAAAAATCTATAATGATATAATGATAAAGAAAATATTGCATTACCTTAATTAGCAATTCAATCTTAGCAAACATTTCTTTAGTATAGTAGAAATGCTATGCTTTGTTGGTAAAGATGTTTTAAAACTGGCTATATATATAATTTGCAATCTGACCAGAAGATGGTGCCACATACCTGTTTTTTATTTCATAAAACCATGAAATTGAGGTTGTGTATTTTGATAGAAGAAGTGATACAAGAATTACAATTTGAATTGAAAAAAATCCAAGTAACTGTTAGCCTTTACGCTTAAGTTTTAAAGGATATTTATTTTATTTAAACCTTGACGATAATTTTAATGTAAAACATGGTAATAATAATAATAATAATAATAATAATAATAATAATAATAATAATAATAATAATAATAATATGGTGTATCTCAATATATTAAAATATGTGACAGAGGTCTGTTTTAGAAGTACTTTACAATAACATTATCCACATAATACATTATTTAATTGGTCTCCAAGGCAACCCTTTACTCATTTATGACTATGAAACCAAAGAGAACTGTGTTTTGAGATGATTAAAATAAGGAGCCCTTAATTAAGAGCTACATGAATTATTCCAGTAACTCCAGTGTTCTGCATGTATCACTGGTTTTGGCATTTTCAAGCAGTCGCTATGCCTATTTCATTATTAAATAATCGTCCTAATTTGATATCCAAAATTATGTTGATTTACTAAATGATGTTAATATCTGAATGAGCAGTGCTTCTTGCCACTATTTTGTTTTGCATGAGGAATTTAAAAGCAAATCTGTGTTAATTGTCATCATTTATCAGGAATTCATTTGCACTTGGAAAATGAAGGTTTTAATTAACTAAACAGTACATAACTCGCCTTGAAACAGAAATTTAACAGACCATGCTGACGATCCAGAAATAGAGTGTACAGGACCAGAGTTACAGAACCTAGATAATTCAATATTTGTAGTTATGAACATATTTAAGCCGTTTCTATACTTGTGGTTATGAACGAGATTTATTCACTTGTTTTAATCATTTGTAACCTTATGGAACGCTTGTTGTATTGATAAAATGATGTCCCATTATTTGCACTGAACTCTGGATATGTACATTATATGACAGCTGACCTCTACTGTAGATTTTATTTGAATGATACAACTGAAATCTTAGTATAGAAAACAGCATATTAGATATTACAATAAAGTTTCCTTCTGTGATTGCAGATTTGCAATGTGTCCTTGGCTTTTAACATCTGTGTCTAATCCACACAAGAATGAAGAACAGGCGTACAAGGGCACACAGATCCACTAGGAATGTGAGCGAGATCATTGACATGGATTTTGCCTAAACGTATTTAATGTTTTCAGACTCCCCCCACACTTTATGTACAATGTACGCTTTCACCTTCACATGTTTGTATCCATATAAAAAGTTCTTATAATACTGTAAGTGTTCGGTGGCTACTTCTAATCATGGTGAGTTTATTTATCATGGAGGCGAGCTAAGAGTACCAGAGAAAATGCATGATTACAGGAATTCACCAAACAATTAATTATAAACAAATTATGTATTGGGTAGGGAGTTCTATTGTAATTTTAAAAGCTTAATAATGAAGTGTTACATACATGGTATACATGTATAATTTCGCTAACAACTACAAACACAAATGGCACTTCAAATGTATTTCTTTATAGCCTACAATCATACATACAATATACATAGATGGCTTACGGTATTTTTTAACCAAAAAAAAGATTGCAAAATGCACATTAAAAAAATTGTATATAGTAAGCTGTGGCAAAATATCCCCCCAAGAGAGGGTAAATGACTAGTGGGGTTTAATTTTTATTTATTTATTTATTTTTTAAATCCGTGCCGCCCGATTTTTACCCACACGCCAGATAATCGTGCACAATTTTAATTTTAAATTTTAAATGAAGCTTACAAATTATACAAAACATAGATATTCCCATTATTTTTTATTTCCATTTGGCTGCTGCTTGCTGGTTGGAGAGCCGCCTCCCTGTACGCTAGTACTAGTTTCCATAACAGCGAATTATGCTTCCATTCATTTTTCTTGATCTCGTTAACATGCATTTTGATTTACAAGTTCCCCTTATCTAGTCGTTGAGACAGGAAGTGATGTAGATGACCTGCGACAATTAAGCTTTTTAACGAGAAATGCGTTCATTAACAACCTCATCGACTCAATTTCAAAGCATTAACGGATTGATTTAATTTACACATTTTGTTTGAAAGCTCTCATTACTATACCATGAGTTTGATACAACAACACAGTTTTTGAAAATCCTGCCCACTGTGTCTGCTGGTTTTCATTCCAACTGAGCTCTCAATTGCTTAATTAGACCTTTTTATTGTTTTCAGCTCTTAACAGTTGCATATTTCAAGTTAGCTATAACATTTTATAAGTAACTTGAGCTCTGCAACTGTTTAAGAGCTGAAAACAATTAAATAGGTCTAATTAAACAAATCGTTAGTCCAGTTAAGAGTCAAGTTAAGTAATTGAAAGCTCAGTTGGAATGAAAACTAGCAGACACAGTGGGAACCACTGATATAGAGAACAAATAGAAATCCTTTTTGTGTAAATCAGGGTTCACAGTAGAATGTGGAAATTAACGGTAAAACCATCATGATTACATAAGCTCTATAGAGGACTGTCACCCTTTTGTGTTAGATGCTGTTTTTATGTGTTTTTATGTAAGGCTTTTCATTGTCTTGGTTGTTCATCACTTTAATCAAAACTACTTGAATACAAGATTTATTATGGTAGAAAATGATCAACCTTTAGTGGGGACATGGGTAAGGAAAGGCCTGCAACCTTATAGTGGACAATATTTGGTTAATTAATACTGTAAGATAGTTGAATTGCTATAACTTACCAATAAGACAACATTGAAAAATGCCAAAACAGTTCAGTGGTGGAGCAGACATTACCAGAAAGTGGTTGTGAATACCCTATACTAAATGAATTATTCATTACAATCTAAAGTGGGTCCTGGGATAATTGTGTAAATGACAGCATTGGCCTCTGTGACTGCTGTCATTGCAGAGTCTTTAATTAAGAGTGCTCTGGAGCATTCTATCAAAACCTGTTGGGGCAAATAGTTTAAGGCTATCTAAACAACACTGTATTGTGTGTGTTAAAGAGAGAGGGATAGGGAATTTCTATTCTAAATTATACAACAAGTATTCAATGAGATCATTGCTGATTCTTTAAGTATGTGATTTAAATATTTTAGTATGCCTTAAATTAAAAATGAAGGTCAAGATAACATACTCACCCATATCAAATTAAATATATCCCTTTGAAATGCTGCTAGTATATACCTTACTATAGAAATGGTCAATGTTCATACATATCACATTTTATCAGATCTGTTTTTTTAATTACACATGCCATTTTACCTGTACATGCCATTCGTAAATATTAAAAAAGGTTACAATGCATCACGATCTGCTTGCGCTACACATAGCATGCTGCTGAAACAGAATTTACAGTTTTTGCACAAAAAGGTAAGCACCGACAGCCAAATACCTATACCTAAACCGGAACGACTACAAGCCTGCGGGCATTGTGTATCAATGAGTCCACACCCAACGAAAAAGCATTGCTACTTCACAAGGATATTTTCAGTATAGCAAATACCAATGTACTTGTGGTTAATGGCGAACACTGTGTAGTTAAAACAATACTGTATCCTTTAAATGAGTCAGCTAGTGGAGTAATCTACTAATGAAAAAACACCACAACTGTGTGTTCACGTTTAATAATCTATTATGTATGAAGATTATCACTGAAATGTCATTAACTGTTCCTTTGCAAATACCTGAGTTATGAAAAACAAATATCGTCATGGGAATGATGGTTTTAAACAGCTTATTGTCTAACAGTAGTACAAAAGGGAAATGTATCATCTGAAATGTACAACTGTTTAGAGGTGACCATCAGGGACCGGATATATAACCAAAATGAATCACCTGTATTTTGTCCTAAATCAATCGTTATCTCAAAAATTAACAGGCAAAATACGTTTCATTATGCAATGTATTACCGTAATCACCTAATTGTAAAATGTGTTTGGTCGACTGATTTTCGTCTAATACTAATTAGGATTTACATTTATAGTGCAAAGACGAAGAACCTCTTTTCACATACTTAGCCTTAAGCTTGTCAGTTTTCTGCAAGTTAGAGTTGTTGATTACTCATTTTATTAAATATCGTTTTTTTCGAGCAGCTACTGTCCATGGTGCTGAATTTGAATTGTAGGCGCATTAACGATCAAGTTTATAAGAACTTTTAGCTACGCTCTGGTATTTGAATCGTTTAAAATACATAAACAAAAAGTTTCTATTTCAACAAAAGAGCTCACAATACATAGTAAATATTGTACAAACCTTTCCTTACCTTACTCGTTCTTGTAAACTCATTTTGTACAATGCTGATCACCGGGGTCTGTAGTACAGAGGATATAAATTCCAGTTCCAAAACTCTCGCTTTTTGTGGAAAAGCTAGTATGGCAGAGACACCTTGGACAACTACGGTATGGCACACACTTTGCAGGAAAGAGACGGGGTCCGTAAACACTGGTGAAGGCGAGGAAGAGAAAGAAAATGAGGGCAACTCCCCAAGCCCAACTTCCACTGCCAACACAACCTCCAAAGACAAGTTGTAAGGTAAAAGCCCAACCATTCTATTGAGTTGTTCTACGGCAATTAGTAGCGAATCTTTAGGCGCAAATCGGGTGGTCTCGCTTTCCACAATCTTATTTCCAATTCGACTTTTAGTTCCCTTATGCTGTCTGCTGCCTGCGTTCTTAGTTTTGGTGTTCCGGGGTCCATGTCCATTGCCACTTTTAGTGACGATTTCCAAATCCTTCTCCTCTCCACTCTCGGCCCCCTCTTCAGTCTCCTTGTCGCTCTCACTCCCGATGTTGTTGTAAAAGAAACGGGGCTGAAGGTGCACAGCCCCAACTCTAACCGTGTGCCCAATCCTCTTTAAGATCTGACAGGGCTGTGGATGAGGCAGAGACCAGGAACCCATAGCAGCACCAAGGTGCACGGAACAAGCAACAACAGGAGAAAGACCCTGCCAAATGCACCCCGAAAACATACCCCCTCATGACTGTAAACAAGTAATCCCGAGTCACATGAAAAACAAGGTTTCCTCCACCACCAAGCAGCCCGGTTGGAGCCTGCAAAGGAGCGATTCGGGGTTTTTTACGAAATATTTGAAATCCAGGTAAGTTATGCGCTTCTCTCCCTTGAGGCTCTACTGTGACTGAAAAAAAATAGCGAAATGAATCACTTCAAATTAACCTCTAACCATCTTCCCAGACTCATTAGCCAATAATAGATCTATACATGTTGACTAGATTTTCAAGTTTAGGTGGAATACAAATCAACTTTAGCCATATCCATCTTTAAAAAATATAAATACAAATTCTGCCTTCAGTTCATACGCAGTATCAAGATACAAGCTGTAATTTGAAGGAAACGGTAGCTTTAATTCCTTTCCATAGCTTTGGTTTCTTTTTGTATTCGGTAAATATAAAATCCTATATGATATCCATGAAGCGCCCATTGCATTCCACTTTACCAGAAATCCGCTGTTTAAAAAAAAAACAAAGCTACACTTGTATAGATACAACTTGTTCTCCTTCTTATGTAACGCCGTCGTGAACTTCACACGGTCGCTGGGTTGCGCTCAACTACCACTGAAGTGTAACTGAGCAAAGGAAATCCCTGGAACGGGACTGCAGGCGAACCCCAGTCAATGAATTACGGGATTTGTAGCTGGCCCCACCGCACTGAAGGGCTGGTTCATTACAAAGGGAAAAAATTCAGCTGTGTGGATGACACTGGCTTATTTTTAAAGTGACAGGTGAATGATAATTAAATACCTGCACACACAAACAAGTCGACTGCAGTCAGTGAGTGTTAAAACAACCAAAAGCCGAAGCATCAAATGATAAAATCAAGGCAGACTGCGTTTAACATTAATAATGTACCGTACTGGTACCCAAAGACAAACCGTAGGCTACTATTTACAGAAATACACTTTACCCAGTATGCAAAACTACTAATTTACAAATACATATTAAAATAGTGTAAAAAGATTCAAATATAAAAAGAAATCACTACAGATTCTTATAATTGTGCTCTGCTGTTGTTATCTTGCTATGTAAACTGCCTGGCTGATTGTTCAAGCAGACACAGTAAATTGGTATGGTAGATGAAAACAGCAAAGGCTAAAAGTAATTGGAATGCAGCAAAATATCTTAATGGCCTCATCTGGTAAAGTAGATATTGGCCCTAGTTTGCCCATACTTATACTACAATATGTGTGTGTGCACTATGTGTGCGTATATGTTTGTTTGTTTTTAAATTAGTATTACAATGCAATTACATATTCTTTACTACACTTTTTATAGAACTGTATAAAGCATATACTTATAGATTATAGCATATAATTCTATGCTTATAGAGCATATAATTATTTGGTACTGTAATTGATTTTCTGAAACAAGAAATGTTCTGTATTGGCAACACTGGGGATTGAATGTTCTCTCCCTCCACAATGAATGAATGGTGCAAGCAGTGACAAACAGAGCTTGCCCTACATGCAGTTGGTTTTATGATTTATGGACCCTTTGAGAACTATCACATTTAAAAGGGTGTTTTAGGAGGCAGCACAACAATAACAATATTATGTTAAATTATGAATGCATTAAACAAGAAGGACAAACAATATTAAAATTTACACACAGTGACTAACAAAGCATCCGAGGCATAATTGCAGGCTGAATTCCAATGGCACAGTTGGAAAGATATTCCAGACATTGGACGCAAAGGCAATCTGATTAAAATCGGATTTACAATGTGGGTTGCTAATAGCAGAACATAACTGCTGGAAACACATTTAATCTCCCAACTGACAGCTTGAAGCTTCCAGAATTCAAGTATTTCTAAATCAAATGAATGCAAATAGACAGCCTTCTTTTGGGCAAGGATAGCCAATGGTGATTTTAAGAACACTTCATATAAACACACAAAATGATTAATAGAGAATGTTTTAGGCAGGACTTAAAAAGACAATGTGTGTGTGCCTGTGTAGATTCAAGTGCCCTAGGTATAAGTTTATCTTAACAAGCAGGTTTCTCTTTGAGTGTCACATGTACAGTATAATAGTAACCTTGGCATCTTATAAAATAATAGAAGCAAGGTCTTTTGTTCTATAAAAATGCCAAGCTAAACACATTTTCAAAACATCATTTAAATAGCAATTAATATGGTACAAATTCCTGTGTTTCATATTTTAATGTAACATCTGATTTTTCCAGTGTCAGGTGGGACTAATTAAACCACCGTCTGTTTTGGACATGACAGGCAATATTCTGTATTACTTTGAGCAAAGTCATTTAATTTTAAAATCTGCCCGAGTTAAAAGTATAAAACACCTTTCTCTTTGAAAAAGAGATGTTAGATAATCTCTCTTTAAATCAAGTATATGCAGCACACAACCTTAGGTGACAACTAAGGCTTTAAGATGTATTGCATTAAATCTTATCAGCAAGATCTTTGGCTCGTTGCATTTCTGCATTTACATTTATAAGTTAATTTTTATATATATATATATATATATATATATATATATATATATATATATATATATATATATATATATATATAAAGATGATTTTCAAATATAGCTCTGAAAATGCTGCTAATTCCTGGTACCTTATCACTATAGACCAATAGCTTAGCAGCAATCAGACCATGTGACCAGCACAGGAAGGGATTACGTACCAAGAAGCATCCAAAGCAGGGATGGAAATTAGATTGATTGTTCCTCTGATGGTCAGTTCAGGATCAGTTTATGACTGGTGTGGTCAAGGTTTGATCCAGGATCAGATTCTGTATAGGGACTGAAATCTTGTGTAATCCAGAGATCTAGCACTTGTAGGCTGGTCAGCGAACTTACCAGCATTCTAGAAGGTTACACATATATTTATTATAAAGACAAAATTTGCAATAAGATATTGTATCAAATCTGGAGTTCAGAATGGTAGTACAGTATTATTCTTCAGCCCAATGAAAATGGGAACTGTGATAATATTGCTTAGAAAATACAAGGGATTGATCTTGGTCATTATAGTAAATTGTCAACATGTCGTAAATTAACCAGAACTGTCAATTATTAAATGGTGAAATAATGGGGAACAGTGTAACTTATCCCTTTGTCAGAGCTCATATAAATCAATATAATCCACATGCATGCTTGCTAATACAGTCATGTATTTCTGAACTGTGCATTTTCACCTTACAGTGATCCTTAACTTGTTCATTATGGATGCAGGGTTCTCAAGGTTATGCTATTCTGGTTACCTACAATTATATTTCTGTTTAGTAAAACTGCCTGAAGTAGCAATTGTTGGATCATTGCCTGTCACTGATATATGATTCATATTCTGTTATATTGGGGGTCCCCAGAGGCTCACCTTGAAAAGGCAATATTGAATGGAGTTTGGGCTGAGTTAAAATCCTAGTCACTGCTGCATGTGGACCTATAGGGAGCACTGCATTGGCTTTTTAGGCAAGGAAGGAAAATCAGATGGTTTTGGTTCACTATGCATCAAAGTGACTCTTATTATTCAGGCAACAAACAAGTCCAGGCAGAGACCAGTTAGGCTGGATTCAGTAGCTTGACAACATCGGCTGCTTAGCAACCTCCACTACTTTTGTTGGGTAAAAATATGTGAAGGGCTGTACAGCGTGACCAGATATCACTCATTGATCTTAAGCTATTCTGAGCTGAAACGTCAGCTAGGGCACAGGAAACGGCAATTTATTGATGCATTTTCTATATATATAATTTTTACTGTTCTTTAACTAATTGAAGTGATTTGTCCTTGTGTTTATATGTGGTGCTCATAATAGCATGATTTATTTTCATAATAGCAACATTTTATCACCAGGATATTTAGAATGTGCCCAAAGGATGTGACAAATCAGTTATATGACTTAGAAAGGAATTTCAGGCTTGTGATTCAAGCAATGGCTCGTATGTAAGCCGATGGCAGGGTGAAAGAATGGAGTTATCCAGCTGTGACATTCCCTGGCTTAAAGTGTCTTGAGTTGCTTAAGGAGCGAATTTTCTTATAAGGCATGGGGATGGACAGCCCTATTTAGTGGCCTGGCTGTCTCCATGTAATACTGTAGCTTTTTTATGTGCCGTCATGCTCAGTCTATCACCTAATTTTGCTGTGAAGGACTGCCAGGTCCGGGTCATTGAATTTATATCTTGGGATTATATCTTTATGCCCATATTTGATCTTCTCTGTGAGTGGCTAACTGTACGCTCTGGTTTAACGCTAATGGACAGTTGCAGAAACCAAAGCAAAAATTAACTTATTGTAACCTTGTGTGTGATTCAGGGGTAGGAGCTAGGGCTCCTCTACCGTTCTGTCCCACCAATAATATCTGCCAACTCCCTATTTCAACCCCAAGTCATGCCGTTGTTCTCTGTCTTGAGTTTTTCGTTTTCCACTATCCTGCCTTCCTCCTCCACTATGTCGCTCCACCTCTGCCTGTAAGGTAGGGACGCTCACTTCCCAACCTTTAGAGGCCCAGCAGTGCTGGCCTCATCCTCCGTCAGGAAGGGTTCTTCCCCGGAGGTTGACCCCCGGCCAAATGTAGCCTAACTAGTTTTCCTGTTCTCTCTCCTCTAGGTTCCCCTTGGGGGAAGTAACGGTTGCTTCCCAGCCTTGGAGGCCGATCGGTTCAGTGTCACCTCCATGAGGGCGACTCTCCACAAGTCGCAAAGTACTTGTCTCCTATTCTTAATTCCAGAGGTTCCTCCTCCACACAGTCCTTGCTCCTGTCTCATGAATTACAATGAATGCCTTTATTGTTTTCAGTTTCCTTCTGCATACATCAGCATTCTGTTATTTCTGTCATCAGTTTCTGAATAGTTTACAGATTACTAGCACTGTTCCAAGACAAGACTATTGATCCAGTAAGTCCCCTCTCATTGCTTGGCTTCTTCTTGCATATTCTGAAGGAGAATATGGTCATTTTCAATGAGATGGAAATTGGGTGAATTAAACATTTTTCTCAACAAACCAATTCTGTTTGACCTATGCCCTGTGGTGGAGTACTATCATCTTCTAGATAGATGAAATCACCATCCTGATTGAAGACCTTCTGCTGTATCAGCATGAAAATAACTTGGAAAATAACATGTTCTTTCTATTTAACATGCTACATATCCCAGTAGATATTAGTTGGTTAGGCAGGTTCTAATAAAGTACTTTAGTGCTCCAGCTCCACAATTCTGTAGAATGCTTATTTCTAAAGTAAACGATAAATAAGATTACTGAACAAAATAAATGGATGGCATTTAAAACTGCATATTTCTGAAATGATGATGTGATGAAAAGAAGTAAGATACAGTAGTTTAAACTTGAAAACACACCCGAGACAAATTCTAGGAATATCACTCTGTGGACTGTTGAACTTTATCCACTTGGCTCTTTCCTTTTACTAAAAGCCGTTGAAATTCTGTATGATATATAAATTCTAAATGAAAAATATTCTTCAATAAGGATTATAAATATCTTCCGAAGACACATTAAACATATTCAAATGTCCTTTTATGTATATTACTTAATTTAAAAAAAGATAAATACTATTTTAGTACACATAATTGCCTCTTACACATTCCATGCTTAACAATGGTATCTTTCTACTCCCATTCCAGCCGACAGTTGCAAAATCTGCACATTATTATTTTGTCACCTTCAGCTGCATACATTATTTGTTTATTTAGCAGACGCCTTTATCCAAGGTGACTTACAGAGACTAGGGTGTGTGAACTATGCATCAGCTGCAGAGTCACTTACAACAACGTCTCACCCAAAACATGGAACACAAGGAGGTTAAGTGACTTGCTTAGGGTCACACAGTGAGTCAGTGAGTGAGCTAGGAGTGGAACCAGGGACATCCTGGTTACAAGCCCTTTCTTTAACCATCGGACCACAAAGCCTCCTTCCCTTGTGCTCAAATTCTTTGCAGTGTTGTTTAATTGTTTTGTGTGGTTTAGGCATTTTAGAAACAAATTTCTCTTCTCTTACATCACAATTTTAATTCCACAAATTTAATTTGCTCCAAATTATACATTTTGCAAGTGCTAGACAGAGCTCCCATTTCCCTTCAGGCCACGTCTATGGTAACGCCAAGCCTTGACAACTATGACTTCAAGTATTTATTTAAAGTATTTTTGTATAAACCTCCCACATTTCAAAATGAAATTCTATGTTAGCTTTATAATGCTTTTTCATTTTATTTAGTTTTATATGTTGCATTTCATTTTATTTTGTGTTATTTTGTATTTGCAAAAACACGGGCTCTGGGAATATATTTACTGCTTTACTGAGTGGAGTTATCTTTCCTATACTGCTAGAGTGGTGTGCAGTTTTGAGAAGAATTACTTTAGCAGTTTTATTTTCTAAACCATATTGTATACAGGTCTTGTATACAGTCTTAACTGAAATAATCATGTTTAACATATTATGTAGATTATTAAATAGATTATTAAATGTTGATTATTAAATCAAGTCAATTGATCTGATCTGTTTCAGGTTTAAATGGGCTTCTGGTTCCGGCCTCCACTTTTTCTTGTGACTATATTTTCCAAAATATATACACCAGAAAAAGCTCTGATAATTCTCTCCTGCCTGGACCAGGGAGGTAACTAGCTGTCAATAATATTCAAGCCAGATAAATCTACATTTCTTTGCAGTCTTTTTCCTCCACCTCCCCAACCTCCACCACACGTGTCGACCTCATTTAAAGTAAAGTGTGACCTTTTTATATTTTGTTCTATAGTTTTAGACTTTTTCATTGTAGCTGCCACCCTCTCCTAGTCATACTTAGTCAGTTAAGTAGACAATCATTTCGGATAGTGCTACGGAAGAAGGCATTAGACTAAACATGTGTCTGCTTGACAGAGCTTCTTATAAGTTCTACCTTAGAATTTGGATGATAGTCTTTATTTTGATTTTTTTCAGTCCTTTTATTGATCAGACTTTTCCATCCTTCATGTATTATTCATGTCACGGGCACATTCTTCTGGGGTTTTGTGTGTAGGCATTTTTGTACATTTTGCCACAATTCTGTTTTAAATCCACCGTGTCTTAACTGTAATACAGCTTTAAATCTTGCTAACAAGCCTCCATCTTGATTGTAATCTCGTTTTAAATCTCGCAAGCGGAGTCTCCAATAGAAATGTAGGAATGTGCTGTCACTCAGTATTTGGGGCGGGTTTAAAGTATTCAGAACTAATCAATGATAGATACAAGTCAGGAAGGCAGGACATTGCCCAGCAGCACAGGGAAATGTATTTATTATTATTTTGTAGTAGGTTTTATTTTTTTAATGTGAAATGGGTAAAGTCAACGTGAATAGATTAACCATTTCCACAATTTTTCCGGTGTTTCTGGTGTTCATTGGCTATCCACCGATTGAATTGTTTTTGTACCAGGGATGTTTTATCAGGTTTTATCGGTTAAAACCGAAAATCAGAAGCCCTAAGTATAATCTATGTTACATTCTCCACATGAAACATAACTAGAGTACTTGAATTATAGTTATGAAATGTTTGAAAAGTAACTTTTAATGAACCTTGATAAATAACTGAAAAGTTAGACTACTTTGTGTTATTAACATGTAGAGCTTTTAAGAAAACTTACTATCTGTAACAAGTATATTTAGAGAAGTTAGACTGAAGGTTTGAAACTATCTTTGCATAGATTTTGATTTTGAGATTTCTGTTCTTTCATATTTGTTTTCAATAAATTGTTACTATTAATTAAACTCTCCTTGTGTCTAATGAGGGTGTTCATAGTTCCTCGATCTCTCCGAACTTCAGATTGGAAAGTACTCAATTGTTCCTACAACATGTAGTGTTTGTGCGCTACAAGTGTCGATTTATCCCATACACAGACACTCCTGTAACACTCTTATATACTGGTTTATTTTTAACATATTTAACAAGTTAAAAATCCAGCTATTTTTGTTTTCTAGTCCGAAAAAGAAGGAAAACGTAGATGAAAAGAATACCGTAAATCAGGTATTTATTTTGAGTAGAAATTCTATGATATAGTGTATTTAATGAATAAATGGTGGTTCTTTGTGATGTGTTGTGGAATAAAGCAGACGTGCTCTCCAATTGGCTGAAAGATCTTCAGCAGTCTAGAATAGGGATGTGCAAATACTTTTTAACATGTTTCAAGTTGTTAGGTATTAATTAAAATGGAATAAAACCAACTCAGTTTATTGAGAACTAATCAATACCAATCAATTATTTAATATAGAAAACCATCAAAAACAAACATATTTTATCTGTGATTATTTGTCTTACCTTTCTTTTATCCAGTGGGATAAAACATTTTGATTTCACTTACTGATTTTCACTTTACTTGTTTCCATATACATGTGTCAATCTCCCAACATCTCTGCTGTGAATTCAGGGATTGTAGTCCTGGGTCAGTTTTAAACTTTGTTTATTGATTGTGTAGCATCAATACAAGTACTTTTATATACAGCAATCAGCATTGTTTATAAAATTAGCAAAATTAAAGGAGCTTCAATGTAAACTACAATTGATAGAAATAAAATAGCAAGTAGAAAAGAATCATAAATAAAAGAGAAAGAAAAGAAAGAAAAACGTATAACTAAAAACTGTCACATTTGGTGGATAAAAAGAACAGTGAATGGAAGAAAACTAAGATAGCAGGCCTTGAGCTGGTTCAGGGAGTGAGTGGGAGTTGGAGTTAACCAAAAAATGTTAGAAAGGGCTGCCATACTGTGTAGAATTTTCCCTGGATCCCTGGTGTGTGGATTAAATGTTTTCTAGTTTTAGGACTTGTATGACATCCCTTGCCCAGTGGATATGAGGGTGGAGCAATTTGCTTCCAGCTAAACAGTAGGTGTCTGGCCAACAATGCTGCAAGGGCCAAGGAATCTAACTGCAACTTAGACACAGGGATATCATTTGGCACTACACCAAAAGTATAATAAGTGAGGAGGGGTGTTTGAGTAATTTGGGAGAAAGTTTAATAAATGAAGACCCAGAAAGGAGCCAACATAGGACAAGGCCAGAGCAAATGTATAAGAGCCAGGCACCTGCTTACATCTGTCACAGGTTGAATCCAAATAGGAATAGATCTTAGCTAATTTAGTCTTACTAAATGCGATGTAAAATAAAAATTGTATCAGTCTGGCACAGACAGAGGATGAATGTACCGAGAGAGAACAAGCTCACAATCCTTGTTTGAAAAATTGAGACCTAAATCTTGTTCCCACAACAATGTAACTGTGGAAAGTGAAGGACAATACATGGAGAAAATAGTGGTGTCCAGTTATTTTTTTTAATTGTGTCCTTGCAGTTTGGGTTACACTCAAGTATAGTATCAATAGGAAGCTGAGCCACTTTGTTGCTGAAATTAACAGGTAACGATGCGACTAGCTTAAACTGTGCAGCGAGGCAACAAAATGCATAGAACCTATATTTCAGATGACACAATAGACAAAATTGGGGAAACACTAGAGCAACGCAAAATAAATAGAATTGAATCCTTTTGTTGTGATTTGTTGTGCGACAACTAGAGAATTGACCAATCAGAGAACAGCTTCAATGCACGTTGTCCAGCAGGGTGAAGCAGTATTCAAAATGACAGATGAAACAATAATACTGCTGTGAAAGACTACACAGTTTTATGAAGATACTGATTTGAAAGGTAATATGTGGGAGTTCAATTTGAAAGCACTAGATAAGCCTGGTATGTATGATTTATTGCCATACATGTTGAAATACCGTCGGAGAAGACTCTCATACTTACTACATCATGTTGACGAATATGTACCAGTCTTGATCATAGTTTTGTCAATAGCAATTTTGTATAGTTTTATAGGTCTGGCAGTTTTCAAATCTGTTGCATCGCCTCAGTGTTGCTTCTGGTGTGTGGTCATGTCGCTGTGAAAGTATTTTGACACCCAGTGAAAAATAGCATTGTGTCTGGTGTGTGGTGGCCTTATGATGGTGCCATTTTTGGGAAAGCTGGTCAAATGATGCAAAATTATTGTCGATGTAAAGGGCTTTAAGAGACTTCACCTTTAAGGACAGTGATCGTGTTGACATGATCATATTATGGTGTCATTCTGGGCCAGGAACTTTTTGTTTAGAGCAAAGAAAAAATGGGAAAACGCTGTAAATCCAATTTATTTGGGCTTTAATATATATGTTTTAACAACATTTATAAATATAAAGGAACGAGTCTATAGAAGCAGATTATGTTTCATGAACTACATTTATCAGGTAAATTTTGTCCTTATTATTGATAATAATGGCATGAAGAACTATTATTTTATTTATAAATATAACACATTTGTATACATGTATATATAAGCAGAATGCATAATAATAAAAAAATACTTAACGTTAAAAAAATGTATTGAAAAAAAGAAAACTATTGATGGTTTCTGACATACTTTATAGTGTTCCCCAGAGTGTTCTGAGAAAAAGGACACCAATTCCAAGATGCTACTGTAACAAATAGATTTTAAGTGCATTGTTATAGGCAGAGAGTCAAATACAGCCCAACAAACCTTGGTCCTGGTGGAGCATCCCACTGAAAAATGCTTGGTTCTTAAAGGGGTAACACCTTTTTCATGCCAGAAATGAAAGGCCAAAGGAACAGGTGATTGGCATCAACGGGGAAAGCATAAATAGATTACAAGCCAAAGTGTTTCCTGAACTGTGCCTAAATTGAACTAGAGGGTTAGTACTGAATTGAGAGGTGGAAAGAGGTAGGGAGGAACAGAGAAGAGCGGGTAGTGAAACAGACTTCCATACATAATGATACAGGACCAGCCTGATAACGATGGGCATGTAACCAGAATGTAATACTATCAATGTTAGCTGACCAGTAATAAAACTGAAACTTAGGCAGTGCCAGTCCTCCAAAAGGTTTTGGTCTCTATAGGTACAGTTTTCATCTTCATAGAATTGATACAGCAGCAGGAGGTAGTGTGGACCAACACGCAACAAGTCTTGTTTGATACGCTCCATTGATGGAGTCAAATTAGATTAAAAGAGATCATTGTAGGAACGTGAAAGCCTAATTTGGACCTTTTTCAACAGGGAGAACCAAAACAAAATTGCTTTTTAATTGCTCATGGTACGAAAAAACGAAAAGGTTGAGTATTCGCAATTTGTTTTTTCAAACCGACTCCATTTTCCTGTGGATTTCTGTGGGCTACAGTAATTTAAAAATCTTCCATGGGCAAGATTCATCATAAGTCCACAATGTGTTTGTTATATTCAGTTGCTTGCTCATTTTTTCTTTCTGCGTAGCTTTTCTTCAAAAAATGGTGTGCCTGGCCAGGCTTACTGCTGCTAAAAATAAGAGACAGAAGGTGGAACGTTTATCGTCCCACGTTATGAGGTATTTGCTATAGATTTGGCATAGTTACACACATTGCCCGAGACTCACCAGGAAATGGTCGGGTAATGTCCAAGTACTCTACATTTATGTTAAGAAAACAACATCGCCCAAAATGAGCGGCTACTGACGCCAATGACCGGGCACTGTTGTCAGAGCCCAAGAGCTCTCTGGAGAGTTGCAAATAGGTGATTCCACTTTACACAATCAGAGGCATTCTCAGCGTCAAGCAAGACAAGAACTTCTGTAATGGGAGAAGTTGATGGGGAATAATATTTAACAGACGCCTAAGATTAAAATCCAGTCTGGTCTAAGGAGATTCTGGAAGGTACAACTGGCCCACTTTAGCTAGAATCTTAATATCAACATTAAAGAGGGAAATAGGGCGGTATGAGTCACAATCATAACAATTACATGTGATCTCCTGTTCTGGGTAACATTTAACCTCTGATTTAAAATATATACAGTATATATATATATATATATATATATATATATATATATATATATATATATATATATATATATATATATATATATATATATATATATATATATATATATATATATATATATATATATATACGAGGTGCAAAAGCAGGAGAGGATGAGGTGTATAAAGGCCATTTCCCAGGCCAAGCAGGGAGAATGGATGAGATGGGAGAGTGTGGAACAATGCATGATTGGCTGGAAAGACCTATGGTCAATGGAACAGAGCAGGATCAGTTTCCTCATCAGGTCAACATATGATGTTCTCCCATCACCACAGAACCTAAACCTCTGGGTAGGAGAGGATCCCTTTGTGTTCATCACCTGCAACATTAAGGCACATTTTGACAGGATGTAAGGTGGCTCTTAGCCAAGGACGGTTTACTTGGCGCCATAACCAGGTGCTGCGATGTTTGGCCTTAGCATTGGAAGACAAGCGTAACATGACCAATAAGTTGCCACCTGTTTCATCAAAACATTACACACAAAAGACAACATTCCTCCGTCCAGGAGAGCAACCACCAAGAAAAGGTGTTAAAACCAATCCTCGCCCAGGACAACTGGAAGCTGCTAGAGACTGGAAAATGCTGGCAGATGTTGGTCAACGGCTTATTTTTCCACCTGAGATTGCCACCACTAACCTTCGACCAGATATTGTCTTGTGGTCTGGATCAGCACGCCTTGTTCACCTGGTAGAGTTAACAGTGCCATGGGAGGATGCTGTAGATGAGGCGATGAGAGGAAGAAACTGCGGTATGCTCAACTAGCCACTGAAGCGGAACAGCGAGGATGGAGAGTCCGGTTTACCCAGTGGAGGTGGGTTGTCGAGGATTTGTGGCACACTCTACAACCCGGTTTCTCAGAGACGCCAGATTCAGTGGCCAAGAGTTGCGTCGCACAGTGAAGAACTTATCTGAAGCAGCAGAGAGGAGCAGCAACTGGCTGTGGTTAAGACGGAAAGATTCTGGCTAGGGATCTCAAGCACAATAGAAAGAAAGAAACGCTGATGTACAGGTAAGTAAGCTGGGCTGAGTTGAGTGGGGACGGAGGGGGTGATTCTGGGACGCCAGAATCACCGTCGAGCCCTCTTGAGGTGTTGTGGGCTATTGACGAAACACCGAGGATGGAAGGTGCCCACTTGAAGACCCCAGAGATGTACCCTACTTAGCTCAATCCAGATGGTTGTCATGCTGATGCGCTGGGGAGACCGCACTGTGGTTGATCCCCGAGCCAGCATCGCAGCCGCTGTGTGTGCTGATGCGCTAGGGAGGCAAAATAAGCTGATCCCTGAGCCAGCATTACACTTCAGCCATCAACACCTGACAGAAGGATATCTACGTCATCATATGTAAGGAAGTTTATTGTAAAGCTACATCTTAGTTGGTGCTTATCTTGGTGAGAGCAGAGTTCAAATCAGCATGAAGTTTTAACATCTACTCTGTGTAATGGAAATCATATATATATATATATATATATATATATATATATATATATATATATATATATATATATATATATATATATATATATATATATATATATATAATCTTCCAGTATACAACACTGATCAATTAGTCTGAGTGATTAGCTCTTAATAAAGAGGAAATGTATATTTTCTTGTTGAAATTAATACATTTGTTTAGGTTTCAATTAATATCTTCTGACGAAAAACAAGAATTACTGGTAAAATCTGAGTTTCTGAACACCCCTATAATATTTCATACATTATAACTTACTACTTTACAGCTGTAGAAGCTTTCACACACTTATAATACAACCATTCAAAAGATAAATTAGCTATGGTTATTAAGCTTAGTTTGAAGTGGTTTTGAAATGGTATTTAGTTTGAAGAGGTTTGAAATGGTACTTAATATCCATGCCTGGTTGCTATCAGTGTTTGTGCACAGTATTAAAAAGAGCATAGCATGGAAGTCACTTAAGGAAACATTATAATTGTGCAATTATTATATCAATTGTATCCAATAATAGTATTAGTATTAATAATAGGAATGTCAGCAGTCGACAATAAAGGAGAAAATTAAATGTGGCATTACTGTTGTCTAGTTAATGTCAAACAACCCAAAGCCTGTAACAAATTTCACTCCCACAACAAATACCTGTCTAAAAATCACTGCAAGACTACAAGATAACTGAGTGCTCTTTCCACTGTTCTGTGAAGGTTATGTCACAAGAACATAATACAAAGTCAGCATTTGATGAAAGATAAAAGGAGATTTAAAAAAAAAAGATGGATCCTGTGATGCACTGGCCCTGATGATTGGAAATCTTCCTGCCAGGAAGTAGAAATCCTGATGCCAACAGGGGAAATGTTAAAACCTGACAAAATAAACCTGGGCGTGTCACTATTCAATATTCAGAAGTGAAGATGAACACAAACCTCCCTATTCTAACTGGTACACTGGTATTCTAGCAAACCAGAAGGCTCAAAGTAGGCTAGGACATATATATATATATATATATATATATATATATATATATATATATATATATATATATATATAACCAGTCAAGTTAAGGAGATTTCAGGCACACAGTCAGCTCCTTGAGAACAATGCTAATGAAGGTAAGTGTGAATGATGTTGGCTCCATTTACAATATTGAAGAATATTTGGCTGCAGTCATGCAGGGTTTGACAACAGTAATTTCACAGGTAATTTGAAGGTAATTTATTTCCAATATATTTCTTCTTCTGTAAATCAGCTGTGCGGGTGGCAATAAGATTCCAGTTGAAGAATACAGTTGAACTGTGTAAGCTCTCTGTACCTCTTCTCATTACCTTTAGGGTAAAATTAAAGCTGCACATGTGCAACATTTAGGCAGATCCTCTTCATTTCATTATATAAAAGTAAAATATATGCTCCAGGTAGGTTGAAGTTAGCTTGACATTCACATGTAGATCTATTGTTTATCTTTTAAAAATAATAAGTTTGTAAAAAGTACCAAAGGATGCTTCTGAAGATATGACTTTGATAGAGAAATACATAAATAAAATAGTAATAATAAATAAAACACATCTTAAGTTCTCTCCACTGTCTTCTTTATATAATCAAAATAAATGTATCACTATTATAACACATTTATTTTCGAAAAAAATAAGGTATATAAATGATGGACATTGACAAAATGTTTTTGGTTTCTTTTTAATCACTCGATCATTCATCCTTGACCATAACATGCTTGAGTGACCATGACTGAAACATATGCACTTAATCACCTAATTAGTGAGACAGTTGATTGGACACTGGATATGGAGTGATTTCAGCTATTGAATTGAGCAATAAAGAAAATCACAGAAAAAAAACAATATGCCACGCCTGTTAAGACAGCAGCCTTCGTGCAATTGGCATGTTGGAGGCTGGACTAGGGCAGCGTATTGAGGCTTGCCATCTTGAGCGCTCACAGCCAGCAATTTCAAACCTGGCGAGATGGTATAACCAGACACACTCTGTCAATGACAGGCCACGAACTAGGAGACCAAGAGTCACAACACCTGCCCAAGATCGACAGACCATTTTGCAGCATCTTCTTGATGTCAATTGTTAATCAACACAATAAAAAGTCACTGCACCTGCTCTTAAACAGAGTTTGTCATTTTTCGATCACATCTAGTGAATTTTATCCAAATATAAGTGATACGTTCCTTTTGATGCTCAAATATAAGTGATAAGTTTCTTTTGATGCTCAGTATATAAAGTGACCCTTGTTTTAATGAGCCAAGAAAAAGAACATTTTTTTCAGTGGAAATTATTATTATTTTATTTAATTTATTTATTTTACTAGGAAATCACATTGAGATTAAAATCTCTTTTGCAAGTGATACCTATAAATTAGCCCTATTAGAACGATCAATTTAACAAGATCGACCCAAATACAACAACACAGAACTTTCTCCATTGTGAATATGTTATTCTCTCAGTGAAAACAAAGACCATGGTTGGCTAATTCAAAAATAATGTTAATTGTAGTGCAAATCAATCCTGACGTATACAATCGTTGCCTGCCTGTCATTATCACACATACTGCAAGCAGGTAACAGATGTGAGGAGGCAACTGCAACCAGACACCTGCATCCAGGCAAAGTGCGTGAAGATGGCGAGTAAGATTGTCTTTGTAAGATGGCAAGTAAGACTGTCTTTGTCTCTGAAAACAACATTTCAAATCACTGACGATCTGGACCATAAAAGAAAATTGCAAGCTACAATATGTAAATAACTCGGCTTAGCAAAGAGCACTGTTGCAAACCGTGGAAAATCAGAGGAAAAATCAAGTCTGTTATCATTGACGATGAAGTGCCAGTCAAGAGAAAATGAATCCATGCTGTCTCATGAAGATCTTGATGAAGCAGTCTATCGCTGGATATTTTTTCTAGTGAAAGGACATGCAATTGCTGTATTCAGCATGTACTTATCCTTTTCATTTCTTTACTGTTTTCTTTTAAACATACCGTTTAAATGTTGATCAATGTGAAGTAATCTTCATAAAAGTACTATATATAGCTGTTCAATTCAAATTGGCCATTTCTTAATTGTTCTGATGCAGCAAATTGCCAAACCCTATTATAGTGAAAACACTGATATAACTAACATTTCTCCAGTTTGTTTTAGTGAAGTTAGATTGTACTTCCATTTCAGTTCCCTCTCCTTGTTTTTGTACTTACTCCCTACACAGGAACATCACATCATAACAATCAATCCATCAAAACAAAGCATCAATAAATCAGTGTTTTCTGTACAGAACAACTGCAGCAAAATTAACCCATGTTGGAAAAGGCTGTAAAGCATTTTAGATGGGATCTGGGGTGAACAATCAATGTTTTACTGTCTTGTGTCAAGGAGAATTCAAAGATAAGTCAAGTGGAAAAGATGGATAACTAAATGAGTAAAAGAGTACGGTATTAACACATTTTATAAACAGATGCAACTATTTTCCATCCTATCAACCAGATAACAACCCTTAGTGACTCATTTTGATACACAACATTAATCATCCCATTGCCAGCTCAGACAGCTATGCAAATGAGCCCACCAATATTGCTTCCAAGGGATTGTCTCAGTTATTGTTCACAGCTTAGGTGTTCACGATTCTTTTGACCATTTTCTTGTTAACTACAGTATCTTGCCTATGAGTATGCAATATGGGGAATGCTGCTGTTGCTGTTGAGCTGGGGAACAAATTAGCACAGCTGTTAAAATGGCAATTGTTTATTAAAGAAAACTCTTGTCTCTCAGCTACTCTTTATGCAGAGAAAATAAGAATAAACACTTAGTAATTCTACCAAAGTCAATTGTAGCTTGATATTTGTCAATGGTTTCAATTTGTTTGCAGAGCAACACAAACTTGAAGTGCAGTTCTTACAGTGTGGCAGGTTTACTTTCACAACTCTTTTTGAAGACAATGCTCCACTCCAGTCTTGAAATTGTAACATGATAATGCAAACCACCTTTTCCATTTTTCTTAGACACTGCAATTCATGGGCGGGAGCCAGGCTACCTCTTAGAGTTAGCAAAGATTGAAACATATAAGAGAGGGCCCATCGTTTGCTAAGTTGATATGATATGTTGATATGTTGACCTGATGAGGAAACTGATCCTGCTCTGTTCCATTGGCCATAGGTCTTGCCAGCCAATCTTGCGTTGTTCCACACTCTCCCATCTCATCCATTCTCCCTGCTTGGCCTGGGAAATGGCCTTTATACACCTCATCCTCTCCTCCTGCTTTTGCACGTTGTTGACTACCAGCTTCCTCCGTTGAGCTGGGGCTGCCTTGTGCCATGTAGGAGGAGCTGAACTGAGACCAAGACCCCTCTTCCATGCTGAACTTGCCCCATGATATCGCCAATTCGAAGGGCAGCCTTTGCATCCTCCACAGCTTTCTTTGCAGCCCACTTTCTTCCAGTTTTCAACACAGGTGCTGCCTCCTTACACATTTGTCGGTGACTCTACTAATGTCATTTCCAGTCTGACCATGGCGCACTTAAAACTCCTCGGTTAGAGTGGAGACTGGTAGCTGCAGTATTCCTTTACCATAAAGTCCCACTCTGCTGAGGCAGCGTGGAACTCCCAACCATTTCCTGATGTATGAACTGATTAAAGCTTCAAACTTCTCTACTGTTGTCAAAGACATTTAACATAACAAAGAAGGTTAGAAACTGGCTCACTACTGACTATGTGAAGACCGTCCGCTCAGTGGAAAAAAACGTTCTTTTTAGGGGAAAACCTTTGGTGGCCCAGACGGAAGGGTTGTCCCCACTCTGGACATACTAGCAATAGACGTGCAGAAGATATCTCAGATGGGGAAGAACGTATGTATGATTCAACTGCTGATGAGGTCCAGCGCCCCATATTTATAAGATATACAGTACATGTCCGACCTTGAGTGATAATGCTAATTGCAAAATTGAAATGACCCAGCAATGAGAGTAGTGCTTGTTTTCTGATCGCTTTATTGATCTGAAAGTTCTGGATAAGGGATCGAATATTATCGAGTTTAGAGATGGGGAGGCTGGCTTCGAACTTTCTGTGTCCAGTATGATTCCTAGATATTCCAGTAAATGAAGGGGACGCCAACCTCTGAAAATAAACTTTTCAAGGTTCGTCTTGAAGTCCACAGCACTCCCTGCTGTTTTCTATAATGCATGTTCTACTCTCTTTTGCCACCTGGTGGCAGGACTAATAAAGTGCAGTTAATTAAATGGTAGTCAGAATAAACACAACTGCAAAGCTGTAACATTTTTACAATATCACACTGCGACAGTATCGCGACAGGTAACTAGCTGGTTTTGGCTACCACTGTATATCACTGCCCTCAATATGCCAACTAAATCACTATAATATTTACTTAATTCAAACACTTCCCTTTAGAAACAAATTCATGCTGTTCATGAGAATAAAATACATTTACTTTTTAACCAGCTAACATGTGTACTGATGAACATTTTGGACACTGAACACTGAAATGTCAAAGCAGGATCCAATGCTGCTCCCAGGTTAGTAGTGTTTGATAGGGAGGAACTGTGCAGTTGAGACACTGTGAGCAAAGAGGAAGGCATCAACCCTGATCAAAGAAATTAATTCCTGACAAGGGATCAAAGGCTCAAACCAAGCCATGCCTAGCCACATATACTGCAAGCCAAGACTCCAAGCTCCCAACCATCAGGTACTGAAACTGAGCTAAACTGTTAAATATTATTTTCTTTTAAGTCGCAACGCAGTGGAAACAACAGATGAAACTATATGAAACTTCTTAAACAAAATGTAAATAATGCTTTTATAGGAAGTTGAAGTTTATCACTTCAAACTGTAGCTGTAGAGAGGTCAAATTGTGAGGTAAAGACAACATCAGACTGTTTCATGATAAGCTTTGTAGTTCCCAAGACACTAATTAATGATGCTTTGAAACATGCTTTGAGATCAATCTGTCAGGCATATCTACTCCCACACATCTAAACAGCACTGGGACTGAGCAGCATTTTGAATGTTGATTGACAAAGAATGGGATTGTTGGTTTCCTTCTATACTTTTGTGGGATCTTGTGACAGAAAGACAATGATTCTTGGTGGTAAATCTCCCTCCTGACCTGTGAGGGCGCTAAGTAATGAGAACAGAGTACCCTGGACTGTTTGGCCTGACACTTCATTCCTAGGGTTAAAAGCAAGTCGGTCATTTAGAAAGGTGGCGGAGCTTCAGTGCATTAACTCATCGACCCGAAGGGAAATGATGCGGCAGCCACGGATTGGAGGAGCACATTTATTTTGTCCTTAATATTTTGCCAAATGGTCCTTTTCATTGAAGTTAATGTTCTCACTGATTCAGCACCAAAAAGCCTTTCATAATTCCCCACCACTTCTGCTTATACATTTAGCTCCTGGTCTGTAAACTTTAGATTCCTCAATCTGTCCTGCTGGGTCATTGTCATTGTGACAATCTCAGAACCGTACTTGCCTTTTCTTTCAAGCCCTTATATATTATAATAAAGTGTGTCCAAACCTCTTGCATAATTCCGTGCAATGAGACAACTTGCAATTGAATCATTTAGCTCACTTTATTTGTGCATATAATTAGCTTACTGAATAGAGTGACCACTGCTTCATTTTCCCAAAAATGTATCCTATTTATTTCGCTTCACTTGGGGTGTGAAAGATACTTATCAAGTCTATAGGTAAAATTAATTGTGTTGCATTGCTGCACATTTTCGCTTGTAACATCGCGCCTGGTGTACAGCGGCCTTTACCCTTGATGTCTTATCATTTTCTTCTGACTTTGATTTATATTTGTTTTCTTGCGTTTGTCTGTCACTGGTGTAGCTGCCACTAAGACTTTGTTCCTATATGAAACTTCCTGTTTTAACGGTGCCAGCCTTTTAGTTAAATTAAAATAAAGCATCTTAAAATATAAAAGAATAAAAAATATATATATTTTATTCTTAACCAAAACCTGGCTTAGTGTTGATAATCCTTATCTCTAATGTTTATAATCAACTACCTGTTCTTATTGTAGATATTTACCCCCACCCAAATCCAGCCAGTCTTTACTGTCGGAATTTGCTGATTTCCTGTCTGTAGTATCTGCTAAATACAACAGGATTATTTTACTTATACATGTTAATATTGAATCTGATCCAAAGACTGTGGAATTTTTTAGGCTTTTAGATTCTCTTGATTTTATTCAGCATGTTAAAGGACCTACTCACAATCATGCTCACACCTTGGATTTAGTCATTTCTCTGGGCTTTGCTGTTCATAATTTGTCAACAGTAGATCTTACTGTTTCTGATCATTTGTGCATTCATTTTGAGGCTATATTGCCTTTATCAAATAATAGTGTGGCACGTACAATTAAAACTTTCAGAATATATTCTTTAACCGGAAAAAGTTTTTCTGATTTAGTGAGACTATCACCACTCACCGCTACCCACTCTCTGTCTACTGATGAGTTAGTTGACAAATATAACCACTTTGTTTTAATTTTTAGTAATTGCCAATTGATTTTACCCCGTTTTTCTCCCAATTTGAAATGTCCAATTGTATTTTTAGGCTCAGCTCACCGCTACCAGCCCTGCGCTGACTCGGGAGCGGCAAGGCAACACACACAGCCCTCTGAATAGTGTGCCGTAAGCCGACCGCTTTTTCACTCTGTAGGCCTGCCATGCAGCCAACCCAGCGCTAGCATTGGAGGACAACGCAGCTCTGGGCAGCATACAGGCAAGCCCGCAGGCGTCCAGCCAGTCTACAGGGTCGCTGGTGTGTGGTGAGCCGAGGACACCCTGGCCGATTAATAAATAAATAAATAGATTAATAAATCCATCATCTGTTGCACTTCCTTATACTGAAGCCTCTCCCACTAAGTGTGAGGAATTTCTTAACTGTCAAATGTTGTTGGGTGAAGAGAAAGGCAACACTTGCTCCAAAAATCCTCTACCAATGTTTAGACCGATGGCCTCAGATTACTTCCAAGGCACTTGTGCAGCCCCTCTTGATGATTTTCTAGCTATGTATCCTGAATGTCAATAGAGGTTATTCTTCATCAGAGTAATGTTTGTGCTGCGCAGAGAGGAACAAATCTGAACTTAACACAAGAGGAGTTGATGGTTTTCATTGGAATACTGTTGGTTTCAGGACACAATCAACTTCCATGCCGTTGCCATTATCTGAACAAGTCTTCAGATCTGCACAATGATCTGATTTCACATGCTATGAGACTCAACCGGTTTGATAAGATTATCCATTATACTCATGTTGCAGATAACTCTCACATCAGCAATGATTGTTTTTACAAGCTTAGACAATTGAGGAAAATTTTAAGCCATACAAGTAAAGTTGGCTGATTCTGAAAAAATGTGATTCTGGGAAGGTGCATAACTTACATAGACGTGACAGTGGCTATTTATTTCACAGTGTCTTAACAGTAGGGATTGAACTGCAGTTTCATGTGTCATGTTTTTACCACTCTGAACTTTTAATATCATCACAGCAAATCAGAAATTTTAAAAGCAAACTTTTTTCATTTTGCTTACAGCGTAGTGAAGATACAGGTGATAATTTACTGCAGTAATGTATTCTAACACAAATTCTAACACAGACACTACCTTTGTACATCGTGTTATTTAAATCTATCAGTGACCTTCAGTCTTGACTCGCTTTGCAGCCACTTAAAATGAATGGCAGACTCTATTTATTTGATGTTTAGCTTATTTCAGTTACATTTGTATACTTTGAAAAAAGTATATCAAAGCGATTTTTTTTTACCTTTGCAGCTGCTTTATATTCCTTATTATAGTTTGTTATGTGATAACCTTTAATGTTTCAGACAAATGTGTTTTTTTTATTACAAATAGACATGGTTGAAAGAAGTGGCTTTCTTTCAAATTCCTATGTGATCTGACATGGAAACACAGAATTCAAATAGTGCAAAGCCAACATTGTTTATGTATTTACTGAATTGTCCGATTTATCACATGTACAACAACAAAACATATTGTGTTTTATGATATGTGATGTGTATATTTCATGTGTTTAGTATAATTCATTTAAACTGAAACTCACATCCCAATTAGCTAATGCAGGGTCGATAGTTGAGCGATCACTACCAGTCAACCCACAATAAACCAAATGACAGACCATCTACATCGGTTTCTCTTGATGGTTCTTTTTTCATAAGAGTTTAATAATAAAAAGAGTTTAACAATACAGATATTGAATGCAATTTATGTCCTAAAGTGGAAAACTGTTCTCCTTGGGTTGAAAAAGTGGCCTCCAGTGTGGAGGAACCCATCTTTTCAACCCTTGGGGCAACACTTATCCACTATATATAATAAGGCTCATGTACTACATATAGACCTTTATGGGTTATTTAGAAATCCATTATTGAGAGGACTAACAGGTACCAACATGATGCAGTTTTGGATAGTAGTTTGAACTACTCTTTGAAAAAAACCTAAAGCATTCAAAACAGTGATTAAACCTATTCAGAAGCAAAATGGTTAACCATTTCCATTTCATAGACACAGCAGCAAAAATTAATGTGCTGTTTATTGTTAGCAGCAGCTGTTACATACTGCCAACAGCAGGCATTGCAGGCCAGTCTTTATATGATTTAGTTGCTACTTGTCAACTTTCAAATGCAAAATAAAAACATAGATTGAAAACTCACTATAGACTATTGTATATGGCAAATAATTATATAACGATAAGAGGTCATTTTCATTGCCTCAGCACAATCTTTTTTTACTGAACCATGACACTATAGTGTACGTGACAATATAGTGTGTGCAGTTTCAATCCTTTAAGTGGCAGATTTGCATCACAGTAATGTTAGTTAGTCACTGATATTGATCAGTATGCAAATGGTAATAGCAAATGGCAATGCTAATCATGCTTGTGTTTCACCCTCTGCATCTGGCCATTAGTTTGCATTCCTGTGTCATCCATTGTGAGTGACGGCTCAACATCTGTTGTAAATGATGGTTTAGCCTGATCAGTAATAATGTTAATTACCTTATTACTGATTTGGCTTTTACCCAGGAGTCCAGTTCAAGTTATGGCAAGTATCATGTGCCCTCTACCTTTCTGAAGGTTGGATAGGGACTTCCAGTTTCAAGCAATATTTGTTATTTTCACCTTTTCACACCCATTTCCCAGCTGGACAATGTTGTTTATTGCTCTATATAGCTAGACAGGGTCTCACTTTTATTGCCAGCACTAACCTGGAATAATTTCCCTACATTCTTTGCTATTTAAAAAAAAAAAAAAAAAACTCAACAACTCAGGAGTGCTGTAAGTGAAATATGAATCTCGCAATTACTGATTATTGACTTAATATCCATCAATAATACTACTTTTTATAAAATATGCTTTATATGTCCACAGGGCTTATATACCGCTTAAGCCAATGTGCTTCGTTAAAGTAGACTTTCATATTATCATATTCAAATCTGAAAACTTGGTTTCAAGGTCAATCATAAGTAATTTCATATTGACAAATTACATTATTTAATCAAATACAAAAATACAGTATTGACGTTGGTGGTGGGCCATTGACACTTTTGCCTCACTTAAACACATAACAGCATTTTTTGTTGTCTATTTGTTGCATATTTTACTTTGGTAAATCCACTACACTTACGGGTTGTTTTCAAAAGAATGTAATGGTGCTTACCATTGAGTAAGTGCATTTGAGTAATTTTACTTTTTTTACATTGTAAGGTTACATGATGATTTTCAGTGTAAATGTATGTTACATTAAAAGTTTACGCAAAGTATTTTTACTTTAAAGTATGTTTCTCATTGTAAGTTTACTCAAGTAACTACACAATTATTTTCAAAACTTGTTAGACTATTAACACATAACTGACTTGTGCCAGTTTACATAATTTCATATGAAGGTGTAAACATTGCAGAATATATAAAAAGGATTTTCAGTGATTACAAATCTGATTTTAAATAAAGCATGGCTTTATTACTGTGTGTGGTCAAACAAGCGGACAATGGAGGCAGCATCATGCTACCCAGTCCCACCCCAAATTGAATTTATCAGGTTAGAACTACATTTACGTAGAAAGTGTTACACAATGCTATTGGTTTGACAAAGAAACAATTGTGGGAGTTTCTCAATTGTCGACTGCCAAAAGTCATGCAATACTGGTTTTAATATTATTTTTTTATTCCCGTACATTGAAATGACCTAAGGCTGTGAAAAACATTGTGTTTGTTTTATCTGCCATTGTACCAGATTATACAGTGTGCTGGATTATAAAGGTACTGTAAAATATAATACTATACCAAAAGAAACTCCACATATTCTCTACATATCACGGACATTCCTTATGCTGTTGGAAACGTGTGGCCAAAACATGGTACGACTTAAAAGGGGGGTGGGGGGCTGGCTGTAAATTGCCTTCTAACGCTACAAAGCCATGCAAATCGACCAAAAACTGTACCTTATGTTTATGAGACTTCAGCAGTGAAGATTCCATTTGTGATGTAACCTCGCACAGACAGAAATACTTAAATATACCCTCCTGCATTTTAATATTAATTAGGTCATTTGCATTTGGAGGGAGGATTTCTCTCCCTAAAGGAACACTACATGGAAACTTGGTAATACAGAATATCCTTGGTGTAAGTGTGCACATGCCTCGGACTCATCCACTCCATTGTTGTACCGGTCCACATGGCCACACTGATCTTTTCAGTCATATCGCAACTGTACCGCACGAAACTTAAGAAAGTTTTTGTTGGGTCCAAAAAATAATGCATGCAAGCGATCTGGGGTGTGAGAGAGTGACAGCTGCAACACCAATCAAAGACACAAGCTTATAAATCAAGCTGTGCAAGTAAACAGAGTCGGCAGGTTTGCAAAGGGCTTCACTGTCTTTATACAGAATTTGGTGCAGTTTAATGATGGAATGTCATAGTTACAAAGGTAGAAGGAACTCATAGTGCAAAATCGAACATGACCTGATGGCGGCTACCCAAAACCAATAGGGGAATGGAACACAGCCGACGGAGGCTGCAAAGGCAACCGTGGGGGTGATGTATGTTCCTGACATACTTATTGACTGAGGCACTACTGACATTTCCAGTTCATAATTATGGAAACATCAAAACATTTTTGGTGTATACCACAACTAATAGATTGTGTCAACTATTCCAAAATGGTAATAACTATTTCTATTTTAAAATATTACTGGCCACCTGTTTTCTATTTTCTATTGTTTTATTGACTATTTTGCCCATCCATGGTGGCTGTATTGTAGACTCGGACAGGCAAGACCATTGGCCAAGATTTAGTGAGATTTATACTTAGTGCATTATAAGCAGCTTTAAACCAAAACGATGTTAGCCAGATGTTTGTTTCTTGACTAAAAGCTGTTTCAACCATTTTAAAATATCATTTTGCGTAACTGTGGTCCCTCTCCTTTCTCAGACCACCCTTTAAGATGGAACGTCGAACTGTCTTGTTGCATGCTGTCAGACTCGTAATAGGTAACAGCATCGAAATATATTGAAACAAAAATGAATTGGCAGAACATGACAGATATGGTGCCGTTATAATTACTAATACTTGTAGAATTACATGGATGTGTGTAGAAAAGCTTCGTCCCAGGTGGTAACAAAGAAAACAGCATATACTAAGAGAACGCTGGTCAGGGTGGTGAGAATGGAGTGGCATGTGCATCACCTCAACCAGAGGTCATCTGAAACAGACAAACACTTTTAAAAGTGATGGACAGGGCATCAACAAAGCACACAGATATCCAGTAGCATTGTGAGCAGGGTGTTTTTATTGATTGTCTGAATGTGTTCTTTGCAGAGGTGTTTCAATTAAACTGGTAAGCCAGTGTACAGTATGGGGTTGGCGGGCACGGTGACTACGAATTTAATGGGATGTTTCATTCTGTGTTGATGTTCACCTTTGATTTGTGAAGACTGCATTCACACAGCCAGACATTCCAAAAACGTTTACAATACACATGTAGGTTGGGACTTTTAAATGTGTTTGCTTCTTTCAGACTCATTGGCCTTCTGGATATAATTACAAGAGATACACTGTATTTAAGGAACAGCAGAAATAGGTTTTCTTTTTTATTAAATAATACTAAAAATAATATCAGGCAGCAATTGATGTTACTGTATGTGTATAAATAATCCAATCATTAATTTCCAGGCATTCTCATAAAATGTATCACAGTTGACTTTTTATTTAATTTGTCAGAATCAAGATTTAGTCAACTAATATCATTGTTCCAGAATTTCAAATCAGATCTAAACATTCCAAATTTAGAATACTTATTATTATGATTGTACATAATGATTACAAGGATATATTTTTCTATATAGCTGCTCCATTTCCACACAGATTTTATTTTAAAACGTTTCTTTTCAAAAGTGGTTTATTATTAGTTCTTGAACCACTATGACTGTATATCTTTAAAATCACATACTTGGACCCACTATGTGCATTGCTTAGAATCTGAGGCTTAGATAACCTCTGTTAAAGAAAGCTTGACATTTATGGAGGCAGCCTTTATTTGTGTAGAGCTTTAAATCATCCCTTCCTGGCAGAGAAAAGTTGAATTATTTCTGCCTGAATGAAACAGCTATTTGACAGCTTCTTTGATGTAGCAGTGATCTGAGGCACTTTTTTCCTTGTCACCGATTGTCAGAAAGTTTGAACTAAAAAGACACTTGCTTTGGCTTCAGCAAAATGTATGCTGAAAGCCCTTTTGCTTTGACTTTGTTCACCTATCATTTTCTTAAAGTTCCAAATCCTGCTGTCTGGAGAAATCAAACATGGCAGATATTTACACACAGGATAAGCTATCTGTACTACAATGTTCATAAATTGTTGGAGGGGCAGTTAAGCACAAAGTCCCCCCAATCCCCGCAGATGAGGCACCAGCTTGAGGCCTAGAGAGCGTTGAGGTACCTGCTCTCCCGCTTTGGCACTGGAGATGACACCGGCTCCTTGGCTCGCCTCCAGGGACGGCCGCTCCTCCCCTTCTTCCTCTTCGGGCGAGGCAGCTGGGGTAGGATTTCTCCCCAGAAGAGTCATTCCTCCACCATGCTCACCTCACCCCATCTGTAAACCTTCCACCAGAGGGGGTCTTCGTAGGGGCACACATCTCCACAGTGCAAATACTCCAGGCAGGCCAGGCTCCACGGAGCCCCTCCTTCCCTTCCCTTAGATAACTGTTAAAGAAAGCTTGACATTTATGGAGGCAGCCTTTATTTCTGTAGCGCTTTAAAACTTCCTGGCAGAGAAAAGTTGACTTATTTCTGCCTGAAATAGAAAATCCAATTCTGATAAATTCAACTGTAGACATGAATTACATTTTTGGTAAAACGTAGAGCATTTGCACATATGCAGTAGTGAGTAGGAAGGGAACAAATCCAGTTGCTGGTGTTGTTTTTCACTGTTATTGTTTGTTGTTTACTGTTATTTATGTTGTTTTAGCCCTTCCCTAGCAGTATTTGTTTATTTTCCCCAGTGCTGATAAACTCTTTCCTTTCTTTTCTCCTGTACGGTATATCATTATTTTGTTGGTCATTTATTTAAGTTTAGCAAATTAAGTCAATAAGATGTGCTTGATTTTGTCTGCTTTTCTCCTGCAGTAACAACATTATTTAGAAAATATGTTATGCAAAGTATTGTAACAAACTCAGTTGTTATTTTATATTCCAATAGCGTACACACATTCTTTGTTAAATGACACAAGTACACACAGAGAGTTGAAGGGAAAAATATACGATTTATTGTGGTGAACGAAGGCAGAGCTAGTTCAATGAGAAGTAAACAAGATGTTTCAGCAACTCAATTGTAATCCAAATTCAGAAACCAAGAATACCATTTCCATTTAAGTATACTGTATACTTTCAGTTACAGACAAACACAGTCCAGTTCCCCTTAGCAAGAGGTATAGAAAGTGAGATTCACAGCAGTGGTTCCAGCAACTCTAGTCCGAGTTACTAAAAATAAATCCTCGATCAGAGTCTTGTTTCCTGAAGCCAATTATGCACAACAGTCAGTCTTCTCCCAAACAATCCTCTAGAACACTCAGCTCCCGCTTTACGGTGAACTGTATCATTTTTATGCAAATGAAGTAATTCCTGCAGAACAATTCTTATTGGTTAATGCACATTCTTTCTTTAAGGTCCGCACACCCTTATTTTCTTAACATAAAAATAACACATAAAACATCAAATATCTCAAACAAGCATTTTACAGATTGAAACAAAGGGTTCTTCAAAGTGCATGAAAACCCTGGATAGTCAAAGAAATTAGAACATTCTGTTATTTACACAGCCAAAGACATTTTATGAAAACAATTGTTAATTTTCTTACACTTTAATATACATGTGAACCTGGCTCATTTCCTAAGCCCCTAAAGTAATCTGTAGAGTACAACATTGGCTTCTCCACAGTATGTTAGTGACGTGAAATGAACATACTATATTAATGTTGTATACAGTGCATTCTTAAACATAAGCTGGCAATGTTTAGTTTAGCATATTCAAATAAATGATGGGCTACTGTTTTCTTTTCTCTGTTGGCTATTGAGTTTAACAGCCAAATTGGGGTAAACCTGTTAAACTGTACTTGTAGATCTCTTGATCTAGTAACCCTCCTACTATGCACTAGATTTCCCTGACCTAAGCACCACGCTACTGGACCCTCAGCTCATGTTGCACAACTATTATGTCATTGTAGGTAAAACCTGTTGTAATTCTAACTGGTTGCACCCTATTCTATATTGTATTTTAGTAAGAAGAACATAAGAACCATAAGAAGGTTTACAAACGAGAGGACGCTTTCGGTCAATCCTGCTCGTTTGGTTGTTAGTAGCTTATTGATCCCAGAATCTCATCAAGCAGCTTCTTGAAGGATCCCAGGGTGTCAGCTTCAACAGCATTACTGGGGAGTTGGTTCCAGACCCTCACAATTCTCTGTGTAAAAAGTGCCTCCTATTTTCTGTTCTGAATGCCCTTTATCTAAAGTCCATTTGTGACCCCTGGTCCTTGTTTCTTTTTTCAAGTCGAAAAAGTCCCCAGGGTCAACATTGTCAATACCTTTTAGAATTTTGAATGCTTGAATCAGATCACTGCGTAGTCTTCTTTGTTCAAGACTGAACAGATTCAATTCTTTTGAGCCTGTCTGCATACGACATGCCTTTTAAACCTGGGATAATTCTGGTTGCTCTTCTTTGCACTCTTTCTAGAGCAGCAATATCCTTTTGTAACGAGGTGACCAGAATTGAACACAATATTCTAGATTTGGTCTTACTAATGCATTGTAAAGTTTTAACATTACTTCCTTTGATTTAGAGTCAACACTTTTCACAATATATCCGAGCATCGCATTGGCCTTTTATAGCTTCCCCACATTGTCTAGATGAAGACATTTCTGAGTCAACATAAACTCGTAGGTCTTTTCATAGATTCCTTCTTCAATTTCAGTATCTCCCATATATTTATAATGCACATTTTTATTGCCTCATGCAGTACCTTACACTTTTCTCTATTAAATGTAATTTGCCATGTGTCTGCCCAGTTCTGAATGCTGTCTAGATCATTTTGAATGACCTTTGCTGCTGCAACAGTGTTTGCTACTCCTCCTATTTTGTGTCGCCTGCAAATTTAACAAGTTTGCTTACTATACCAGAATCTAAATCATTAATGTATATTAGGAAGAGGACCTAATACTGATCCCTGTGGTACACCACTGGTTACCTCGCCCATTTTGAGGTTTCTCCTCTAATCAGTACTTTCTGTTTTCTACATGTTAACTAGTATTTGCATTTATTGTAAATTACTGTATTTAAATATTAATGTTGCATTGTAGCCCTTTACTGCCCTGTAACACTGTAAGTCGCCTTTGATAAAGGCATCTGCCAAATAAATAATAATAATAATATGAAAAATGTTGTCAGTCCAAATACAATAATAAGATTCTACTGCTTCTGGAGGCTTAATGGAACCGCCAAGCACTTTGCCTTTTTCTGCCTCCCCATTTTTGGCCACCAGCCCTCACTGCTGCAACCACTGCAATTAACAAAGAGTGTGGTGGCTCTTAACACAAGGCACTGTGTGGGGAGGAAACTGTTTTAATTTAAATCTGTTTCTATTAGACTGAACTTTTTCTACTCAGATTTAATGACATAATTTCCTATATTGCTGTATCGGGTGGGGTGGGGGAATTTTTAAAGTGCGTTTTGACTGAGGTGTTAATGGTTGAAAATCTGAGTTTATTATAAAACGAAGATGAACCCGCTATAATGTTTAAGTAAAAGATGTGAGTTTATAGCAACCATTAGGTACTCCATTTAAAATAATTATTCCGTTTTAATTAACAGTAAAAGAAACAAGTGAAGATAGTGTTTTAAATTAATTTTATGTATACAGTCCGTCTGTGTTTTTGTCGCTATCTTCAAAGATATCTGAGGAGCAAGCCGAGTGAGGCTGTGTAAAATGACAAGCTGCTGGTCGTGGCAGGCAGAGAGAGAGAGAGAGGCGGTGCCAAGCTGCTTCACTGAATAGGTGTCGGTGAAGTTGGTATGTATATTTGGTAAATTTCCTCTCACAGTTTAAATGAGTCCCTGTGTGATATTCTGAAGCAGCCTGCAGTGGGGAGTTTAAGTTATGCCATAAAGTACTAAAAACACCGTCCAGTCTGTCAAAGGGCCTCTCATAAAGCCATAAAACACATTCCAATATGTTTTAGGGCCTCATAAAAGGAAACTTGTTAGAACCGGTAAAGAATGTTTTCTGTTTAAACAGTAGTATGGTAATTAGTTAGCTTTTATTGGGTAAGTCTGGGATGTTAGCGGTATGTAATAGGCTATATGTTAATGAATGCTTGTTTTATTGCCTGTATAAAACTAAACTGTAAAGCAGAAATGGTTTGTGATCTTCAGTGCCGTTGAGTGTCACCCAGTACTGTGAGGTTCACTGTACTGTGATGCTGTTAGACTTCTGCTTTCTGTGTAATAAACTACTTTTGGTGAGAAATGTTGCCTACAAGATCTTGTTGACAATAGGAGCAGTGATGCAATAGTGCCACGGGTCTAGTGATTTACCCAACAGTTACTATACCGGGATTATATCCGGCTTAGAACCACTGATTGACCAATCAGCATGCAGCATTATAACAATCCGCTTTATAATTAAACATATAACGCTGCAATACAGACAACATGGGGCATAGCAAAGGTAATGTAATCCCTTTCTTTCAAACTTTACATGTTCTATAAAACTTTAAGGAAGCAAAAAGTAAATAATCAACTGTCAACATGAGGTTTAACTCTGCAAGGGACAATTTAAATTCCAATCAAATTATGCTGATTACATTTTACAATGTGCAGACCTCACCAATGGCTATCTGAATGTAATTTCCAGAACATGATAAAACATCATAATTGCAAATAAAGCTCAGTCCTTCAATCTGATCTATATGACAGGGAAGGTCAGGATATGTTTGTGCAAGAGATGATTGTGAAATAATATTATGTGTATGCTGGGAGTCACAGACAGTTACTCTGGCCAAGTTAGAATAAAGGATAGGGAAAACTGCTGTGACTACTGTGGCAGAGCAGAGGCAGAGGCTCTGCACATGTGTGGAGAAAATGTAGTCCCAGAGTTTAAAACCGAGTGCTAAGACTACATTTCCCAACATGCATTGGGGCTGATTGGCTAGTGAGCCAATAATGAAGTGCACCTGGTCCCAGTTGAGAGGGTATTTAAACTGGTCTGTAATGTTTGTTAGTGATGGGAAAAGTGAAGCTTCCTGAACGCTAAACCCTCTAAATCATTTGGGTTGCAAAAGATTCACTGTACTTCTTGCTCTTTAGTTCCATCTCTTGGTAGATCTGCACAACTCAATACATTGAGAGTAAAGACAGCCCCCTGTCTCCAGAGAGAAGGCATTTAGTAAAGCATATAACATAAAGCAATTGTATTTTTAATTTTCTCATTAATTGGGCATCTATAATTTAAACAATCATTTCAGTGTAAAGGAACATTTCAGTGCTTTTTCTAAAGACAGAGCCCAGCTGTTGCTTTTATCGAAATTGCCTGGAATATTTATTTTACATATCAACCACACATGCGATTAACCAATACAACCTTCTTAAATAATGATACTAGAAATATAAAAGTGTTGTCAAATCGGAAACAAGCTCTTGTTGCTTGAAATAAGACAGCGTAATTTGATGAGACTTCAGCAACCGTGAAGTGTAAGACGGTGTGATAAGTAGGATATTTTGATTCATGCTTATAAGCAGGTTCTTTGGTGGTGCATGTAGTATAGCTCTAGCTATAAAGCAGAGAGGTGGAAAATAGAAGGATCAAATCCCTGTCATTTCCATTTTAAAATAAATTGTGTACTCTGTATCTTTTATACACTTATAATAGATCGGAGGATTTTTTTATCAATAATGTTCATAAAGAGCTCTGTTTGTACATACTAAATGCTTTTTGTTTGTTGTTAATTTGAAAAAATACGTAAATGTTTATGAAATATAAAACAAAAAGCAGCATCATGATTTTTTTTTTAAAAGTTCCTTTCAGCTTGACTGAAACACCACAGCTTGACTGAGCCCTGTTGACAAAAAGAGTATGTATTGGGTTAAAAAAATGTTTCCTTCCTATCAGCTCCTGCTAAACACAATGACCTAGTGGTTCAAATGAACCACATGAACCTTTGCTTCGTAACACTGTTTGCTTCAGTTGGTTCATGTGGGGTCGAATCAGCTGAGGCTTCAGTCCCATCTCTAATGTTTGTTATGTAGTCTGTGTGAAGGCTGCGACCTGTGTGAAGACCTGTGCGTGTCAAACCTTAAGAAGAAGTAATACTATTATTGTGCATAACGTGTCTTGGGAACAAGTGGTTTGGGGATCGGTAAACGGCTTAGCTGTCTGATATTTAGGATTGTTTAAACTGTAGTTGGTGCTCCTAAGTGGAGTTAGGCTTTGTTTTTATGTTGATTGTTTGATTTATCTCTGTTTATTCGGCCCTTTGACAAAAGGACGCTGATACAAATAAATATAGGGTTTCCATCCCGCTTAACACTACCTGCTGTGGTCCAGAATACTTATTTTACAACAGAAGACAACGTTAAAGGTCCCAACAGTGGCAAGGCAATTCCCCATTTTGCCACACTACCTATAGAGGACCGAACTTTATAGACCAGTAATGTGTGCTTACTATTGTGACTAAAACTGACCTGCAACAGGGCTAATCAGTTTTTATATACATGTATGACTGATTATATGACAAATAGACTCTCTCTATGGAATGATTTCATTAGGATTACAAATCTGTAAATTCTGCGATTATACAGTACAAGACACAATCCACTTTTGATATACAGGGATGTCGCTAAGGCTTCCCTCACAGCAGCATAGCAATCTGTCACCAAATAAACATTTGTACAGAAGTACATGCAAACCAAGCTCTTGCTATCATTCATCAATCAAAGTCTCTCCGATTCAATGGGCATGTATACCTACAGCTGTGGCCAAAAGTTTTGCATCACTATATAGAATTAACTAATTTTGCTACATAAAGGTGAATGAAACCTGCTGAATAATGTTACGTTAACATATTGAATTTCATAGTAATTTCATATACATGTGGTTTTTCAAAATATAACATGAAATACTGTACTACTATTATGGCTTCCGTACACTTTTGCTATATCATTTTGTAGTTTCTTTAATTACATGATGTTAAATAAAAGATCTAAATTATGTTCATATATTTTTTAATTGTTTTATTATGTCTCAATGCAAAACGTTGGGCCATAGCTGCAGTGCTGCACAACATCGCATTAACTTTCTTATGGAGGGAATCTACATTCAGTCTGCTGCCATCAATAATTTGTTTTCGTATTTCACCTGTCCAGCAAAGCAGTTACACTGCAGCAAATAACCCATTGTGTCTTCTTACTGTGGTGTAAAAAGGTGGGTGGAGATGGGGCTGATGTCTTACAACACTGAGATTAAGCTTTATTTTAGATATTGACAGGGATTCTATTGCCATAACAAGTTATACAGAGGTCTGTTTTTGTCTGTTCTTTCATTTTAATTAATAAAGGCAATCAAACCATTATTAAAAAGAACACTTGACAAAAAGCATGAATTTTAAATAGTTGTTTTATTATTATTTATTTCTTAGCAGACACGCTTATCCAGGGCTTACTTACAATTGTTACAAGATATCACATTATTTTGACATACAATTACCCATTTTCACAGTTGGGTTTTACTGGAGCAATCTAGTACCTTGCTCAAGGGTACAGCAGCAGTGTCCCCACCTGGGATTGAACCCACGACCCTCCAGTCGAGAGTCCAGACCCTAACCTCTACTCCACACTGCTGCCCTCGAAAGACATTTCAGCATTTTTCTGTTTAATTTTTAAACAAGGGGTTGTGATCAAAGGATTGTCTTAAAAATAGGAGATCCATCTCATAAACCAAAATGTACCCAAAGAAGATCAGTGTGATGACGTTTTTAGTTTCTCAAGTCCAGTTTAAAAGACTATTAGGATTGTCAGGCAGGCAAGCAGGAATCACCGGAACAGCAGAATTATATTTCAGCACAGGGAAGTGCACTTTTATTGAAAAGCAACAAACCTAAATATGCCCCTGAATGGATTTACTGCCTATTTAGTTAGAAGCTCGAAATTTATTAGTTCCTCCCTGTTCTGGTGGTTTTCAGTAGCGCATGAATACATTGGGTCCCACGTGGATTGTAAGCTTTGGCTATGTTTTTTTTGTTAATAAGAAATAATTCCATTGTGAGAAATAAATCATTGAAGTGAAATAAACACACATTCAGGATGGCTTGGTGGCAGTTTACACAATTCACTTAGCTCTAAGCTTAGAAAAGTAATCTAGTACTTGCAAGATATGGAAGTGTGTATGCACTGAAACATTTAACACTTCCCTTGACGACTTTTATCCATATAACAATACAAACAGAAATATCTGGCATACCAGCCAATATAATAGTTTAACATATTTACAGACTAGAACAATTCAATTTGTATAACCTTTTAATTCAGTTGTGTAACATGAGAGGACGAAAACCATCTGATCAGTGGTTCTAAAGCCACATACTAACGGATGGCCAATAGAAAGTAGAGTAACGTTAACAGAATCAGTAGGGTTAAAATGTAAAATTAATACATAGAGGAGATGTTTGGGATCTAATGTGGCCAGACAAAATGTCTGCCTTTTCCTCTGCTATTCCTAATCTACATTAATGATTTAGATTCTGGTATAGTAAGCAAACTTGTTAAATTTGCAGACGACACAAAAATAGGAGGAGTGGCAAACACTGTTGCAGCAGCAAAAGTCATTCAAAATGATCTAGACGGCATTCAGAATTGGGCAGACACATGGCAAATGAAATTTAATAGAGAAAAGTGTAAAGTATTGCATGTGGGCAATAAACATGTGCATTATAAATATCACATGGGAGATAGTGAAATTGAAGAAGGGAACTATGAAAAAGACCTAGGAGTTTATGTTGTCTCAGAAATGTCTTCATCTAGACAATGTGGGGAAGCTATAAAAAGGCTAACAAGATGCTTGGATATATTGTGAGAAGTGTTGAATTTAAATCAAGGGAAGTAATGTTAAAACTCTACAATGCATTAGTAAGACCTCACCTAGAATATTGTGTTCAGTTCTGGTCACCTCATTACAAAAAGGATATTGCTGCTCTAGAAAGAGTGCAAAGAAGAGCAACCAGAATTATCCCGGTTTAAAAGGCATGTCAGTATGCAGACAGGCTAAAATAATTGAATCTATTCAGTCTTGAACAAAGAAGACTACGCTGTGATCTGATTCAAACATTCAAAATCCTAAAAGGTATAGACAATGTCAACCCAGGGGACTTCTTTGACCTGAAAAGAAACAAGGACCAGGGGTCACAAATGGAGATTAGATAAAGGGGCATTCAGAACAGAAAATAGGAGGCACTTTTTACACAAAGAATTGTGAGGGTCTGGAACCAACTCCCCAGTAATGTTGTTGAAGCTGACACCCTGGGATCCTTCAAGAAGCTGCTTGATGAGATTCTGGGATCAATAAGTTGCTAACAACCAAACGAGCAAGATGGGCCGAATGGCCTCCTCTCGCTTGTAAACTTTCTTATGTTCTTATGTTCTTATGTTCTTAACATTGCATTTTCACACCCTTGACTTATGACTTTCTTTTTCAGCAATGTTTTACATTTTTATACAGTACAGTATAATTTAGAAACCTTCCCTCAGGCAGACATGTAGGACCCCAAGCTGGTGTGTCCAGCTTAACCACAACTTTCATTACTGCTGATAAATGTTAAGAATAACCCGTTGAAGAAACCTAACATCACAATTTCCATCAGATTACACGTCAACACAACAGAGAACGAAACGTTTTGGTGTAATTGTAAAGCTAAGCAGTGTTTCAGTCTTTGCCCACTTGTCTATGCTTTCTGAGTTGAGTGCATCTTTTGCAACCATCTAATTTTCAGCTTTGTGTGGGGCAGGTGGTTGCAGTCATACTGCTTTCTTTGCTGATTTGTCAAAGCAGCTAATTTCTATATGAACAATTTAAGGTAAATGGATGATTTAAAAGAATAAAGATCAAACTAGGTTTTAACACTTTATTTAATCTAAATATGCACAGAAGATCAAAAAGGGATTTTTAATTAAAATACAACCAGATATATAGTAATTGGTCATTATGCCCTGAAAGATCTTTATTTCACTTTTAGTTTCCCAGCCTAATTAATTTTGTATTTATCTTTAATATCTTTCTACCCATCTACTGTACATAGATTTATTTATTTATTAATTAATTTATTTATTTCATGTGTGTGGGAGATTGGCAGTAGTGTGGGAATGAACCCTAGCAACAACAGTCTTTGAATCAAACAAAAATGCATGTTTATTTTCAGTGATATATATTTACAAAAGAGAAACCTGCATGAGAGATGTTTTAGGTGCTGTAATCAAAATGTTCCTTACAAGTCTTGAGATGCAAAGTCCACAGGTGTCCATTTCTTGGTCTTGAACTCCAGACCAAGAAACTGTACTGTGTTTCTCTGCTCAGAGCACGGACAAACGGTTTAGCAGTCTGTGTCAATAAAGCATAGCAAAAAAAGAAGCACTCAATCACAACAACAACAACAACCATCATACCAGGAGAACTGCAGAGAACGACTGGTACGAAATGCGAGCAACATGTCTGGCAGAGGCAAGGGAGGCAAAGGACTTGGCAAAGGGGGTGTTAAATATCATTGCAAAGTGCTCTGCAACAACATCCAGGGAATCACCAAGCTTGCTATTTGCCGCCTGGCAGGCCGCACTGGTCTCTGGCAGCTTTCCCCTTAATCTCCTCAGGCCTAATTAAGACTTATGAGACAGTACGTTCCCTTTAGTACTCTAAGCTCCGCCCCTGTAATCAACTTACATCAATCCCCTCAGGGCAGGTGTTCTTAACCCATTGAGTAGTGCAAACGCACTTTACGCTCGCTGCTCTCTGGTCCCCAGGGAGTACTAATGTACCAGTACGCTCTGCAACTTTAAACTTCAATTACTGAGCCTACAAAACTCCTGATCACATAATATTGTAACACTAGGTTTCTGTAACACCTTTTATTGGTCTCTTGTGCCCTCTGTCAGATATTGACTGAATTGCATACAATAAACCATCACAAAATGTCTGCGATGTCTGTAAACTGGTGAAACTTTCTCATTGAGAAAGAAGTATTAGAAATAATACTGAATTCAGATTCCGATTTAAATTCAAATACATACCATTCTTCCACTGAATCGGATGTCAGCGAAAGTGTGTCAGTGAAGACGTAAATGAAAGAATATTTACCATCAACATCAAGTGACAGCAAAGAGGTGGCACCAAGCTCTCGTGCTGCTCCATGCTTCAAGGAGTATCATACGCTGAAGCAGTAGACCCTCTCACCCTCCTCCCCCACAACCTGTTTACCCGGATATGATTTATTCATGTCTCTCTCTCTAGTTCAGCCTTTTTTTGTTAGGACGTGTTGTTGTGGTTGTTCCACCCGTTGTTTATTGTTTATTGCCTACATGTTATTTGTTAGTCAAAACCTTTCCCTATGACAAAATAAAACATTATATTTATTTTTTTATTTATTTACGGTAAAAATTATTTGTCTGTATTTCATCAGTGTTCATTACATACATACAAACATATAGCTTTCAGCTTGTTTGTAAGCTGTACTTGTAATAATCAAGCGCATGCAGTAGGACCGGCAGTGAATTTTAGAACTCATTACTCAAATGGTTAATGTTGGCTGATTAGTGGCAGAGCCTGGAGCATTCATACTGTCTTCCCTTACCAAGATGGCAGCCTCAAAAGTGTGACAGAATCACAGTTCTGCAGATCCTGATAAGTGAAAGCCCTCAACTAGCTTCAGCACCTCCTAGTGTCGGGAGGTCGAATTTCAGTCAGGCTCCCTTTCGACCTGTCATATGGTATTTATGGTACAAATCTTTCAAGGCCACCTGTGATAAGTCATCATTTTTAAAAGAGATGTTTGATATGCTTTCAGTGATGTGACTGTAGCATTCACTGCTGTGAAAATAAAGAAGCATAAGCTGCACATCCTTACAATTTAGTAAAACTTAATACTACTAAAGTAATTCAAGCACAATATGTTTGACTACCTTCATTTTCATATAATTGCACTGGACTGTATATAGAAATAATATTTTATTGTATTTATTTAAAATAATTATGTATATCATTGTATTTAACAAAAGTATAATTTTAAAAATGATAAACAACCAATACTTTCCTTGTCACCACTCTTAAATGAATTACCATTGCCTCTAAAATGGTCACGTCTTAGCAAAACAGTATATGAAATCTAAACGATTTAACAAACCCTTTTCATTCTGAATGTACTGTATATCAGGCAGTGTCTCTGTTGATTGGTGCAAGGTATTCCCTTTATTCTGTCACAGGTGCTGTTCTAAAGGATCACATGTCTGAGGCAGTGCTTGGGGCCTTTGCTTCTGACACTGTTTAGCGAGGAAGGCATCAACTAATGTCATGCTAAGAGATGGTAAGTAACAGAATAATAAACATTTTAATCACAGAATCAATTCAGTTGTGACACCTATGCTGCTTTCATGCAACAATGTGTAAAGTCAATATAAGTACTTACTAATTAAGCATAATGTCCAACAAAGCGGTCATTACTGCTAGATAATTGACCACTGTCACAGTGTCCTGAGCTGAAGACAAAGTCACTTAGGGACAGACCGAATCAAAGTTAGCACTTAGCGAACGAGGACGAAAGCATTCATGTAATAAAACACAAGAAAAATTCCAAGCGAAATCTCACAGAACCAAAACAAGCCCTTTTCGTCCTTCAAAAGCAGCTATCGCTTGTTGACTACAAGTGGCTTGAGAAGGAGGAGTGGTTTGCTATCACCCAACCAAATCTACTCAATTCCAGCTATAAATCACATCGCAAGACTTTCGCAGGACCGATTTTATAGTCAACTTCGAACTTGTCGAAAGCTATCGCATATTAAGCAAATAGTAAATAAATAAAAATAAAAATAAATAAAAATAACACTAAACATCCTGATATTTGCACAAAAACCCCCAAAAAACAGTACATGCCTCAAGAGGCCCCACTGACCTCATATATCGAACACTTGCACACAACACTTAATAATTTACAGCATCAAATATTATTATATGTATTATTCCTATTATTCCTATTATCACAATATATGTTGTGTTTGTTGCACCCTTAATTGAAACATGCAAAAGACCGTTTTCTTCTTTAGCTTACTTTTTTTATTGCCACAGTTTGAGTGAAATGTTTAATAAAGCAATATGTATTATTTCTTTAATACGTACAAACAATAAACTCTTTTCTACTCACGGAGCGGTTTGCTTGAAGCTGTGTCTTTTTCAGTGATGGTAAAGCTTAGATATATTTTCTTTTATTTATTATCTTTGTAGTAAGCTACAAGTACGGACGTTACACTTTTTAAAAAAAATCCATGGACAGTCACCTACCTCTGTTCAAATTTTTCATTTCTTAAAGGCACAGTGCTCCATTACATTGAACTTCGATCAAACTCAAGGCTAACTAAACTAAACTAATCAAGAACGTATGAATGTTTTAACCACTTTAAACATATTAACTTTTAGTTTTAAACATTTGTTTATTCTCTTAAAATACTTCAACATGTTGGCCTACACAGAAACATTATGAAGCCCAAATTCTCGGCATGTAAGAACAAGCCCACCGTTCCAGTGCAAGGTGGCACATTTTGGCTATACACAGACTTTTATTTAATTTTTTTTTCTGCCCTGGCTGTCTTCGCCTGCCTGTTCGCATGTTTCCGCCTTCAAAATGTCACAAATACTGGCTAGGATTGGTCAACAGCTGTTTTCATGTTGCTTTCGGGTCCCTCCTACTCCTGCGAAACTTCTCTCCATCCATTTTATGGATTGGAAATGGCTAGTTTTGGTTTTGTGATAAAGAAAATGCGATATGGAAACAAGCAACATTATTGCATAAACACAAGAGCGATCACGGTTTGATTTGGTCCGCTGGCTTAATGAAAGACAAAGTCAATTATCTACAAGTAACGACCACTGTGGAAGATATTAATGGTACGAGCCATTTCTGTGTGTGTATGAAGATTGCATTTTGAACTGGATCACTTTTGGAATTGAAGTCACAGTTGAAGGTGAGTTTCCCATGAAGCTTTCATAATGTATTTTAGGATCCATTTATAAAACATTTACATATGTCATTCAAGTTTTTGAAATGTATAACATTTTAATGAAGCTTTACTAGTGTAAGGCTTCATGTCATGTTTTAAATATAGAATAATGCATGTGGTGTGATATGAGAATTTACTGCGTGCCGAGGGGTGGGATACTGCAGAAATCCAAGCATGCCACCCCAGGGGTGGGTATTAAATTCTCATTTAACACACACTACCCCAGCAGTATTTTTATAATCTCAGGTGAGCCTTTTTCCTGCCAGAGTTCTAAAGTTCAGTGCTGCTTGTTGTGGAATTCATTTCAGTTTGACAGCTTGTGCAGGGGTCGCTCTGTTGCTGGTGTTAAGTGTGTTTTTCCGTAACTGTCTGGTGTCGATAGTGTCTGTCGATTTAAAGCTCTACCTTGTGGTAGTTGAGCATGACTGGAGTTATGGCAAGGGCACTATCACTATTAGAAAACTAAATGTTCTCATTATTTTTTAAAAAACTAAAAACCACACACACTTTAAAATCTATATTTACCTTGAACTAGTAATGATTCGTTGGGTACCCTTCCGTTGAGAAAAGTTTATGGAAAATAGCCCCGAAATGTTAATAAAGAAAGGATCACATACATAATTTGAGAAAAACAGATAACTTTTTTAAACAAATAACTTTTACTTGTCGGAGTTGCTTATAGTTTATCTGGGCAGTGCAAGATATTTGAATGGAGTAATATTACTGAACTGCCCGTGTCTTGGTTTATTGTTGTTGAAAGATGCTGAGCTCCAGTCCCAGGCTGTGATTGGCTGATGCGGTAATTGCGGCTACAGGACTGGTTGCTTTTGTCGGTCCAAAGTATTGAGTGGCTGGTTTTAGTGGATAATGAAATACATTTGGGCCAATTGATAAGATATAGTTGAAATGTAGTAGGACTTTCTATTATAGTCTGATTACCAATCAAAAGTCTCATATGCAGCGAAAGGAACTCAAATTATATATATATATACACACACACTAAGGATATTCATCTGTATTAAATATGAATCCACTGGTGTGTTATTACTGTGCCCTAAAATGCACATCAAAGTGAAGAAGCAGCACAGCAGCTCTCTCCATCCATCCCATTGTCATCATGATTGCACTCCCTGCCACATCTGAGATACCGGTGAAGCAGAAAACATGGAGGCTCAGGTGTGTTTTTGATGTGTTTGTGAGACATGGGATTCCATTTTTAGTCACAAAGCTTAACTCAATAATTTTAGAAAAATGCATCAAAATTGTTAGGTAAAAGCTGAAATGCACAACATATCTTTTGAAGAATCTCATGGCCCAGGCCTTATTGAATGACCTGTTTTTCATTGGCTTAACTGTATTCTTCAGCTTGACAAACTGCCACAGTTTACTGATTGTTTTGATAGATAAGAACCCTGCCATTTTTAGAATCCACCCACAATAATGCAGTGTGATTTTGGTTTTTTTTTTTCCAGTGCATATCTCTACATTTTTTTTTTACAGTCACACAACAATCCAATACAAGTTCCAAAATAAATAGTATAGACCAGGTGCACAAGGCACTCAATAATAAATGTGTTTTTTTGTTTTTTTGGTCATTAGGGACTCTCAAACCAATATTTTCTCCCTACTAAGGTCTGTCAACAGACATGCTTTTAAATAAGTCACCCACACAAATAGAAGCAATTTCAAAATCCCTCTACTTTCCTTGCTCAAATCTAATGTTCTGCTCCTTCTATTATATGAGGCTGAACCCATATTCTATTACACTTTTGACTATAAAGAATATGACAAGCAAGTGTTTTTCTTTTTAAACCGCTCAAGATTTTCACTGCTGATGCATTCTGGCTTGCTTAGATGAGATGTCATACAAAATGAGCATGTTGCTTGCCTGACTGGCTCTGCAATGCAACCATGACTACTACAGTACTGTTAATGGCTTCATCTGTCTAATTACTGTATACAACCTGCAGCAGAAAGGCATTCAAGCGAGTGGTCACAGTCATTTGTTAAATGAGTGACACTGAAACTTCTTTGCTGCTGAAATGCTACTCAGAGATAGCCTTTGTGACTAATGAAGACTGTCAGACTATGTTATGCAAATACTGACTGTCTTTATGGGCTATATGGATAATCTATCACACAAAGTTAATAAAAGTGTGCTTGGAATATTTGTCTTCCAATACTGTGCAAAACAAACCTAATAGAATGTTGGACATTGTCTCAGGCAATCAAGATATTATAAATAAAAAATCTTGTCACTTTATTAAATTCTAATAAATTAGTCTGCCACAACTGTAGCCTAAAATTACAACAGAGAGGTGATGTTTTTTTTCAACATTGAAAACATCGCTGAAACTTTCTTCAGATCTTTACAGTTGTGATGTGACTTTATGTATTGCCAGGTGGCACATGCCATTTTATTATAGTGTGGAGGATTACTCAGTGTCGTGTCTCTTTTCAAACAACAAAGCATGTAAATTCCCTGCACACTCCTTCAGGTCATTATCTCTAGTTAAAGACATCTAATGTATGTTTTTGTCCAACTGGATCAATGAAAACAAGCCTCTGGTTATTTTGCTGGGTTTTGATTATTTCAGACCAATTTGACATACAATGTATTTATTCACAAAGCTTCAGCTTAGAAGTTCTGTTTTGAAAAAAATCTGTTTTGATTAATTAAATGAAGTTTGAAAAAAGTAAGGAAAGAGTTTAGGGACGATGGTGCTGGCTGACTCCAGGTGGATTTTGAGTCTGCAGAGAGGACTCTGGTGGAGCTAAAGCAGACAAGCTATGTGATAATGCAGAGTTTGATAGTTGTGTTTTCTTGTAGCTTGGTAATGTAGAGCTTGAATTAATGATAAATATAACTGGGTTATTGTTTTTGTATAAAAAGGAACCTGTGATGAAGGGAATTAGTAGTCTTGTAGGAGTTGAGCGGTCGTGAAAGTTCCCTGTGCTCTATTAAAGAAAACAAAGTGTTCAATTGCCATGTCGAAGTTAGTAGCGAGAAGCTGAGTGGCTTTGAATCTTTATTCCTGTATGGCAGAAGATACAGATAGTTCAGTGATCAGGTTTATTAGGCTTGAAGGAGACAATCAGCAATGTGTCTCCAACGCTGAACTAAGATAGAGATTATCAAGTTGTCAAGGTAAATACATTTCCAGGATTTGTTCAGAGTAGTGCTTCTAGTGCAGGACTCCTTGTTTTGGAGGATAGCACATGTGACCTGTGTAACAGCAGGGAGGGAGTTAATTCCTCCCTGCGGAGGAATCCATGTGCAAATGCACAATTAGCGTGGGGTTTGTTTATTTATTTGAATGATTTGTTAATTGTTATGGCAGCTTGGCACAATCAGTGCAAATTAGTGCCAGCTGCCCACACTCGTTACTGTGGGGCATATAAGCCTCACAGTTAGTTGGTTCAGGGCTGCTGAGTAGAAGGAGGCGGAAAGGTGCGCTGTCTCTGAATAGCCATAATTATAGTAAGTGCTGTGTTAAACCCGTGTGTATTTTGTGTTGTGGTGCCAGGTAAACGGCTTAGCTGTCCCTGCGAAGTTAGTCAGGGACTTACCTGTGTAGTCAGCGCCCAAAACGGAGTTAGGTATTTGTTTTTGTTTTGGTTTGTTTTGTGTTTGTAAATTAAAAAATAGCGAACTGTGCTGGAAAACCATACTTTTGTGTCAGAGTCTGATTTTAAAGGACTAAACGAACCTGAACTGCAAGGCTCGTGTTACACCTGATAAAGGCAAAGGTTTTTGTGTTTTTGTTTTTTTAACTGCTCTTAATTTTAACTGTTTTGGAAAGTCTGTCTTGTGTGAAACTAAGCTGTGATGGGCTAAAGCTTTGTAATTAAGGTTAAATGTTTTTTTGTTGTTGCTGCTGTTGATGTATCAGGTATTATAAACTGCATTTGTATCTACTCACCCACGAATTACAAGCTATAAATATGTTGTATCAGCTATGCATTTTTCTGTAACATGTTACATTTCAAAACACAAGAGGCACCGAAATCAATACAATCCTTTTCTCAGGTTAACATAATATTATATTATGCAAGTCGTGACAGGAATTGAGACTTGAATACTGAAGAGTAAATTCTGCAAAGGGCAAGTCATCACTGACTATTTGAATTTGCTCTTCATGTATTATGTAATAAATGAAAGCTAGCAGAGTTTAGAGAAGTACATTGGATGTTCAATTAGTACTACATTTACAAGTTTATATAACATTTGCAGGTTCTACTAGATGTTTCAAGTACATTACTGTATAACTATATCTACCTAACTAAAAGGGTTGTTCTGCAGCAGAGAGATTTTAAGAAATATTCTGAAAAATAGGAAGTATTAGTGGCACCTTTGATGGATGACATTTTTACAGCCATATTATTGTGTGTGTTTTGTTCAGATTCAATCTGGTGGTTTTATGAATTCTATTTACATGATTCTGTTTTTATTCTTCCATCTCTTTCAGTTGATCTAGGCATTACTTATCAGGAAGTATTCAGTTCTCTGTTTTGGATGTGTTCTTTTATTTCTTGATACATTAAAAAAAAAAAATAATAATCTTGCTTCCAGGTATCAAGACTGCTTCCAGGACATGCATAACCACAATAAAGTGGACATAGAAATACAAGCATTGGGGTATTGTTGTATTGACTTGACACTGGTTAACATACAGGGATCTTCATTTTCACCTTGGCTGAATGTGTTTACCCTTTAGATAAAGGTATGTTGATTTGAGTTTACAGTTTCAAATTTTGTGGAAAAACGGTCCTTATATTGTGAGATATTCATACTTTATCCCACTAAAACCTACAGCCTAGGTCATCTGCATTTTGAGGATAAAAGTGCTGTCTTATCTAATTGCTCCATTAAGAAGATCACAGTTATCACCTGTACAAAAGCACTTCTAAGAATTATCTTTCTGCATGCAAGTAACTGCAGGTGATAGAGCAATAAAGTACTGATAAAAGGGTATAATTAGGCTGTTAACATATATATTAATTAACTTAATGCACCTTTATAATGGATTTTAAATACAGCTAGACATTTTTTCCTTAGGATTACTTTAATCAGTGTATGTGTATATATATATATATATAGTACTGTATATACAGCAGTCTAGTTTAGTAGTTTACATAATTTTTACACTGTGAAAATCAAATGATATCAGTGGATATGAAAAGATAATTCAAGGCTTGTGTATCTTTCTGCAATAAAATATTGTATCTTGGGATGCAGAGATGTAAAAGTCCATCCCTACAATGTTATAGGAACTATTATCCAAATTTATTTTTGTCAAGTTTAGAGGTAGACTTTCACCATCCGGCAATAGGCACCCAAAGCTGCAGAAATGTATTAGTTACTCGTCCCAGTTTAAGAGCTGTCATACATGCATGTCAAATCTAGGATTATTATTATTTATTTCTTAGCAGACGCCTTATCGAGGGCTTAACTTACAATTGTTACAAGATATCACATTATTTTTACATACAATTACCCATTTATACAATTGGGTTTTACTGGAGCAATCTAGGTAAAGTACCTTGCTCAAGGGTACAGCAGCCGTGCCCCCACCTGGGATTGAACCCACAACCCTCCGGTCAAGAGTCCAGAGCCCTAACCTCTACTCCACATTATAAAGTTGAAATCTCTTTTGGACTGATTCCACTTGATTCCTCAAGGGTCTGTTGTCTTCCTACATCCATGCTTGTTGAATCTGATCTCTGGTTGCCAATCTTCCTGTGGTCACCTCAGTATTCCTTCCCTGTCAAGTTCTCCATGGTCTGTTGAAGATGAGATAGTTAGGTAACAAACACACACAAAAACAGTAGTTTAACATTTTTCCAGCACTATTTTTCTTTTATTGAAATTCAGATTCAAAACGCCACTGTAATCATTTCTGTTTTAGTCTGCACAATGTTTGCTGCTAATATCTCCACAGTTTGTTTGTTTTGTTGCTGGCGGCCAGCATAGAATTGTTTTATTTATTACACACATGGGTGAACGTGTAATATTGCTTATTCAGCCTGTGTGTATTTAGATCAAATGCAAGCGGACATGTTGGATCGACTTATCTTAAATGCAAGAAACAAACACTGAATTTCATTATGGCCTTCTCCCTTGGGACCAGTATCCCTGCATATCATTCTTCAAAAACAGATACTGTGCATCTGTAATTAAAAGCAGTACAGCAGAGTTTTTTTTTTTAAAGAACGGTTTTAATATATAACTTGGTTGTCAAAATGACAAGTACATGTAGCATCTTAATGCATTTACATTCTTTTCACATACTCCAAATCACAGGTCTGCTTTTGGGAAGTCAATATCTCCTCAAAAGCATTTCCCACTCAGGTTGTATGGCATTGACAGGCCAGTCAAAATGACAAGTGAACTAGAAGAGATAATCCCACTTGCATTTACATTCTTAATTAACAAAGTAGCTATTAGATCAATAATGACTTTTTAGGCACATTGAGAAAACAGTGTACATCAAATATATGCTGCTTCCAATAGCAGAAGAGAGGTAGAAAGTGTGCCAAATATGAAAAGTTGGGAAACTTTATATATGTATAATTTAGGCAAAGTTTACAATATTGAACTGCATGTTCCAGTTTTCCTTGCCATGTACATACCTCCAGCAGCTTGGTTATATAGTTTTTGCAATAAAAAAGTTTCAGATATTCATTTTGTGAGACACTCAAAACAATTACTTTTGCAACTCTGGTTTACACATGAAACAGGTCACCATTTGCCAGGCAAATTACACAGACAGTTTACTATAAAAAAAAAATAAATAAATAAATAAAAACTGGATATTCTAAGCACACTTGGAGATGTTGGACATGTTCTCAGAATGTTGGCAAGTATGATGAATATTTCATGTGTGTTATTACTTGTAGAGTGTTATAAAAGATCAACACTGTGGGTTCCATTGTGCTCTAACCCTGGCCCTATATTAATCCTGCTAGTATTAGCCCCAGCAGTGATGTACTGACCCCTAAAAATAATAAGTAAATAGAGGTCAGGGTAGAACAGGTTTAGGTGTTTTAATCTGGCATTATCAAGATCCTCTGCAGCAAAGATATTCACTCAAGTGGTATTCCACAATACATATGTAGGCTTTATTATAAACAGGGCTTCTGATTTTCGGTTTTAACTGATAAAACCTGATAAAACACCCTGTTTTATATCTGATATCCTTTATGCCAAGACCCCCTCCCCTTAGTGGGCAGAAAAAGAAAACCATGAACTGTGATAGATACGCAGGCGGTAATGGGCTGTAAAATGAAATCTGTTACTTGTCACAATTCTCTGATTCAAAATGCACCCAGAGTTTTACATTGCCTGAATCCTAATGTGGACATCCTCACTTTAACACAGGAAGATTAGCAGTTGTATATGTATTAGTGAAACATACATTCAGTGTATTCTAGAAACTGAATGGATGTGTTTGAGTGGTATCCCCCTAGTAAATAATATATACATAACAAAGTTAAAAGCTTGTAAGTTGTTTTTGCTTAATTACATTTTGATATGAGTCATTTTGTATTCTGGCAGAAGAGTGAGAAATGTACAGAGAAGACAATAATGAGCTATTGATTGGAACATTTTAGGTCCCTAGAGTCCAAGAATTTATATGCCAGAAGATTGCATCATAAAAGTTACAAAATATATTCCCAGACAATTAAATATTGAATGGAGGAATACATGACCTAATTTCTAACATAAAACACATGATTTGGAACAATAAACTCCATGTTAAAGTATTATATGAAACCTCTGGTAAAACCAGAATCAGTCAGCAACCTTGAATATATAAGTTCAATTTTTGAGATACAGTGGTAGCCAAAACCAGCTAGTCAGCCTGTTGCGATGCAGTCGCAGTGCAATAACGTAAAAATGTCACAGCTTTGCAAGCCTGTTTTTCTGACTACCATTGAATCAGCTGCACTTCCATTAGTCCTGCCTCCAGGTAACAAAAGAGCAGAAAACAACAGGGAGCGTTGTGGACTTGAGGCAATCATGCATTTTGACAGCTAAACTCATAGGCGGCATATAGAGGCTTGGGGAGGCTAAGCCTCCCAAAATAAATTGCCCAAACCCACAGACATCAACTAGTCCTCATCAGTTTTAATTGGCCACAGGCGAGCGTTAGTTTCAAAGCCTTGACTCAGACAGCATGCATTTGAGAGCAAAAAACAGCATATGATTTGTAACTTTCATAACGGAAATTAAGCACCTTATATATACATGATGCAACACCTGACACACTATGTGTAGAAACGCATTTTGTTGTTTGTTTCATGTTTTTAAACAAAATGCAAGAGGAATCAGATGCATATAATTATTAGTGGTCAAGTCTAAAAGAATACAAGCTTTTTGAGTGTGCAACCAACCTTTTCTCTACGCGTGTCAAAGTTTTGCTGTGCATGAATGCCTTCAAGAATATGTATGTCTATATGTTTGAATGAAGGTATAACTGCAGTGTACAAAAATAAAACAAATACAGTTTTTTGCTTTTTATGTACACAAAAGGTTTAAATTATTACAATTTATTCCAGGAAAAAAAACCCTTCTTCAGCTGCATAGAAAGAAAGTAAACACAGCGTAGTAAGCTTGTTATTTTTCATGAATTCTGTGGATGATGTCATGATTATGTCAGAATAGAATGTTCATTCCAAGATGTTCCAAAGTTCTTACTTTGAAGATATACTCACGTTGCCTTTGTTTCCGGGAGAAAAACCTAAACCTGTTAGAAGGAAGACAAAAAGGAAACTTACTACAAGAACCAAACTTTTTTGAAATAGTTCCACAATGAATGAAAAATTCAGAATATGGTATGAGGAAAAAATACACTGATATAAACTGTATAATGAAAGTAATGAAAATACATAAACAATAAAGACAGTGCCTTAAAAGGGACATTAATGCATCATTTCATAGATTAGATAGATTTGTTTTGAAAAGAATCATCCTTTTAAATCACCCACCCAGCTGCATTTTAATTACCTAATGGAACATACTGCAATCTCAAAGCCTTGTGAGAAGCCATGGAATTGACACATTAGGACACATCATAAAATGAAATGAGCTGTAAAATGAACAGATTTCCAGGGCTGTTTTGGAGTTGAAGATTTCTTCATTTTTGTTTGGTTTGAAATATGCCACCAATATAGAATGGATATTTTTTTTTTTTTTTTACCAAATTAAGCATCATCCCTTGGAAGTCAGATAAACAAACATATTCTCAGTGCAAGTCTGGTGTACATGTATGTAACATTTTCTGCATACATATATAGCCATAAATATCTTCATTGAAATATATGAATATCCAGTCTGTTTCCTGACACAGAAAGAATAAACTGTATTAGAGGAAGATGTTTGTGGAAGTATATATTTGTCGCAGACACAGACTACTTTAAAAATGTGTCATCTTGTTTTTAATATTTTATTGTTAAAAATCAGACAGATGCAACTTAACCAATCACAAATGTGTATGCTATATACATGTAACTTCAAGTGTCAAATCAGTGGCGAGGATGGATATTTATTTGGAAGAATTAATTAACAATGGTTGGCTTTGGAAGAGGGATGTCAGACTTGATTTCATACTCCCAGTGAGTCACATTTTGTGTTGTGCTTTGTTTTATATATAAATACCACCCTTGTAAAGAAGCGCCTTCTTCCTGGTTAATAAATGAACACACTTTTACCTGGAATCATCCAGAGCCACAATATGGCAGTCATATTAGACCAAAGGTCAAAGTCACCATCAAACTGTTTACATAACCTTGTCCAGGGGTTTCAACCAGGGGTACTCCTAAGGGTCACTCAGAAATGCAAAAATATATATATATATATTATCGCTGAACCACTCACATAAATATTATATTTTTGTTTAGCAGCTCAAAGGTTACTGTCTGACTATAGTTCCAAATGATCATCCACCTGTACACATGCGTGATTTCCATTGAGCGGGTTTCCACTCTGATATATTATGGTGGATGAAGCAGGTGTCTGGTGATTCTGCCTATGGAGAGCTCTGCTCAGAGTGCTCAGATAAATGAATACTAATCAGTGAAGCACAATCGTTCTGCATTTTTACAAGTATAAATGGTAAACATAAATAATAATCACAATACTCCTACTTTTATGTTTTTGTTTTATTTATTAGACATGGCTGCATTTTAGTATCAGTAATAGCATCTGGGTGAATTTGTTTTCGGTGTTTGATAGAACACTCTACATCCAGATTGTCCTGTGTATCGTTTCTCATGTCAAAAATGTATACATATCTTACCTGCAATTGAAGAAGGATGAAAACAAAAGTCTACAGAATGTGCAAAGTGACAGAAAGTTAAACAGAGTAAATTTGGATATTTTTTTTATGTTGGCTTCAATAAAAAGTTTATCATTGTTAGTTATAGTTTTTTTCTTGGGGTTAATGTTTTTGATGTTGTAAACATTTTAAATGGCACATATGCTGAGATGGGAAATAAATGGTAATGTGATGATGTGTGGATTATTTATAATAACTTTGCAGAATAGAAAGCGAATGTTTCCGAAGAGATTCCCAAATACTGTCTCTTGATTTTGTGCATCTAAAAACTTGTAATAAAAAGTTTTAAGAATTACTGTTTGGTATTCTGTCCTAAACCAGAAGTTTCAGTCCCAAACTGTTGTATGTATATTAGGCCCTATATATTAAATAAACGGGGAATTTGTTCAGTAGAGAAGTAAATTGTAAAGGGGTACTTGAGCTGAAACCTCCAGACAGAAGAACATTTTAAAAAAAAAAAAAACAATTTGAAAACCACTGATCTAGTCTATATATACAATAGTGTCTGAGACATGAAGTTTTGAAAGTGTTACTATCCCATATTTTTAGCTATTCTCCAACTGGGACTGGCATAGGAATATGCCAGTCAGCAAGAAAGTACACCAGCACACATTAGTCATTGGAGAAGGATCCCTGCTAAATTAACTCCCAACTGTACCTTCGTAAAGCCCAGTTTCACTCCTGTGGAACAGTGTATCATATTTGCATAGAAGTTACAATTAATTGTTTTAAAATTGATAATCAGATAGATAGATATAGATAGATAGATAGATAGACAGATGTAAGGGAGTGGTGTCATACTTATATTAATTAATACTAGGACGTAGAGTATGGAGGCAGTTTGCAGCTGTCTGCTGTCACACAGAGCATTACAGATATGCGCTGCTTCTCATTTCCAGTTGTGATTACTCACATTTGTTTTTCTCCCATTTTTGTGAACTGTGGTCTTGCATTTAAAAAACAGGGATCTGATCAGCATTTCTGATCTGTCCAAGCTGGTACTGTTTTGTTAGAACAGAGCCTAATTACGAAATGCTTAAATTGTAACAGCTTCTCTTCAATTCCTCAGGAAGCTAATGGCTTCTTTGAAAATGGCTGCCTGTTTGTCATGAATGGCAGTCATGTCTTTTGTTGGCAATTTGAATACATGTATTGGCCATTTTTGAGAAGAAAAATTGGTTTAAAAAGCACATCTTAAATTTGAAGAAATACAGTACTCATTTTAAAACTTAACCAGATTCCATTTTATTGATTACATTTTATTTACAGATTACAATTTATTGATTCCAACAGTTAAAGCTTACATGCATATTAAACACACTGACATTTAGACATGCAATCAGGTATCTTACCTATTGGGAGCACATCAGCATGGCCTCTTTGGAGTAAGGAGAGGATTTTAAGTTATATCAAACGTAGCTCAAATAAGCATCTCTTTTAAGCCGATATGTTTACCCAGCTATCACAAAGCCTACGTGTAAAAAAAATAAATAAATAAAAGCTTGTCTGCTCTTTTGTCCAGTAACCCCCTTACGCCTTGTAACCTTTGTACATTTCTTTAGATATGTCAATCAAAAAGTTTTTTATGCACATAAAAGGGCTTTTGTCCATAGCTTTCTTTTTCCCCCATAATTTACACCTTTTGTGTACACCTCCATTTTTGTGTTCATTTTTTCATTTTTGTACACTGCAGCTATACCTCCTTTCAAGCACATGGCCCCTGCACTTTTCCGACAGGGGGCCAGGATATAGTTTGGCCCTGCACTTTTACTCTGAAAAATAAAGCTGCCAAATATATGTATTTTATTTTAAACGTCCTCCGTATGGCGATGTGGCTGTTGCGTATTTACTGGCTTTTTCCTTAAACAGTGGTTAATTTAAAGTAGCAATGTTGACAAACATTTGCCTTTTATGTTCAAATGTTAATTAATTAAAAATCACGTTGAGGGATTAATTATAGCACCTGTTCAATGACATATTATTTTATTTCTTAGCAGACACCCTTATCCAGGGCGACTTACAATTGTTACAAGGTATCACATTATTTTTACATACAATTACATTATTTTTACACATTATTTTTACATATAATTACCCATTTATAAGGTTGGGTTTTACTGGAGCAATCTAGGTAAAGTACCTTGCTCAAGGGTACAGCAGCAGTGTCCCACACCTGGGATTGAACACACAACCCTCCAGTCAAAAGTCCAGAGCCCTAACCACTACTCCACACTGCTGCCCTTTTGTTTTAATCATTACTCGAAAAGACCTGGGTACCTGGGTATTTTTCACTGAAGCCCATCTATTATTATTATTTTTTTATAATACATGGATATTAGTATCTGTAATTTAAAAAAGACAATAAACAGATGTTAAGGTTCAAATTGCAAGTGAATTTAATGAATACCAATAACGTAAATTAAGTCGGTATTAAAGAATCATAAATCTAATTTTCTTTTTGATAATTCAGGAATGGTGAATTAAACTGGGTAGATAATGCACTGCAAAAAATAACATATTTTTAAGGAAAAGGTGTTTGACCCATATTTGACTCCTGTGCACCCCTAGCCTGATCAAGCTTTTGTAGAGTTAAAATTACTGTTATTTAACATAATGAATGGAAAATTGTTGCACAATAAAAATAATAATAATAATTAAAAACACATCTTATTTCCAGTCATTAAAAATTATATTGACTTAACTAATAAGAAAAGCTGGCTTCTGATTTAAATACCCAAGTAAGATTGCTTAAAATGACAGCAAATTTGATTGGATTTGCATTGGAATTGCTTTTTCTGTGACACGTTGGTGCATCCATGTACCTAGTTCCCAAAGTATTGACTTTAAGGCTGACTATTGATCTGCACTGTGTGGTTAAAGGTAAATAGGAGTTTTTAAACTAGATTGCATATTGTGGGAAATATTCCCTGAATATGATATTAATACATGAACGTGTACTAATGATATAACTGGACTAATTAATGAAACTGCTGTGTCTTCGAAAAGAGCAAACTGCTGTGTCTTAAGAAAAGGCCTCTTGGTTCCTGGCAGGAATACTGAACTGAAGATGACCAAGGCAAGGAGAGGGGCATCTGGACTGGGTGATGCTGAAAACACAAGAGGTTTGGTGCAAGGAAGACATAAAATATAGATGTCAACAAGTCCCAACTACAACAACAAGCCATTGGACGAAAGGAAGCAGACAAAAGACAAATCTCAAAGAGCTGCAAGTTAAAAGGCGAGGTACACAAGTGACCTCATTAAAGTAGCTACTCAGCAGAGTGAAAAGACTGTTAGTATCCAAGCAAAACTAAACATTGTGTGCTCCACATCGAATGCTAAACAAGGTGCTGTTACTCTGCTAAGCGAAGCTGCAACTCGGGACTCTGCCTAAAAATGGAACCAAGAAGAGGAAGCAAGCAACGAGGCTGAGACCCGGCTGGAGGACTGCCGTAAAACTTACAGAGACTGTTATCAGACAAGAAGTCTGGGTCTGCTAGACCTAAAACCACAGTATCCAAAAGAAACTTTGCCCTGCTACCTGCATAGCTAAAATATTCAGCAAAGAGGACAGAGCGGACGGGCACTGTTGTGGATCCTATACCGAGGACTGGAGACTTTGTTGCAGCTGTTTGTTGATTCTATCGAGAATTGAAAGCCGATTTTGATCCAATGTGTGATTGAAGACTTTGTTGCTGACAGGAGAGCCTTTTGTACTGGACACTTCAACAGATTGAGTTTCCAAACCAGCGGACCAAAAGTCTAAGCTTCAAGGAACCTCTGAGTATGATTCCAGTTGCATTTGCCTTTCATGGAACTAAATTAATTAATTGTAACACATTCACATAGAATTGAACTGTTAATTATTTAGTTTGCATTAAATATCTTTTAGTGAAACTTGATGAAGTAACTATAAGTAATCTACCTCATATTGTTGTATGAAGAATTTATTTAAAAGTAAACTTGCCATATACTTAATCTATATACCATTAATAAGCTTAATGTGATATATTCTAAGATTGTCTGCATCATCTCAGTTGAGGCTGTGATTGCATGTGGACGTGTGTGTGTGAGCAAGCTACTACGTCACAGCTTGCTCGAGTGCGACTGGTGTGTGAGGTGACAGGCGGTGTCATATTTCAATTGCCTGCTAGCCAGCATGAGTGCTGTGAGTTTTAAATTAAGTTTTGTGCTTAGAGACTGATTTCTGTTTAATATTTGTTTACTTAATAAAATACTACTATTGATTAAACATTCCTTGTGTCTGTGCGTGTATGTGTGTTCTTAGTAAATCCTTGATCTTTGTAACACATCAATTAAATATTATTAATAAGAGAAATAATCGACCCAGATAAACTCTAAATGATCCATTATTAAATTGTTCCTACAATATATATCTACTGTTCATTTTATTTCATTTTTTGGTTGAAGACAACATTCACTTATTTAACAGCTTCTTCAATCCATCACAATGTATATTTTTAGAGTCATGAGTGAAAACTGACTCTAAAAACTGGTTTTCATATTGATAACCTTGATAGCAATTTTATTTCCTTAAATAATTACACTGTAGACACAAGAATAAAATAGGTTGCAGTCAATAAAATGTATATTTTAGGTGTCCATAAAGAAGCTGTATTTAACTTTGCTGGTCAGTGCATACCTTGTTATTCTGTCAAGTTAAATTTATGGTTGGCAACATTCCACCATTACTTATTAGAATTACTTATTGAGTGCTGGTACTTCCACCACTAATGCTTTTCTTGGAACAGTTCTTCTTTACACAGCATTTAATGCAAGTATCCATTTTGGCTGCTGAATCCCCAATTGATTCTGGAAATGTAGTAGAAAAAATGGTGGGCTTAAATTTAAATGGTGCTGTAGTTCAATGATACTACATTTTCTGATTCCATGATTGGGGATTGGGGTCAGTTCTAGTCTTTCAATTCCAACTCCCATTCCTTTTAATTAATTCCAACACATTGTTGCAATTTGCAGTATTCTGTTAAAATGAGTTTCTCACAGTGGCAAAAATTAATTCTGGCATGGAGCTGGGCAATGGTGGCAAACTAGTCTCGAGGCAATCTCGAGCTAAGATCCGCCACAGTTGACGACGCTGGCTCCTCTTAGTCCTCCATCTCTGTGGGGAAGGAGTCCTCATCCCAGGAGGCTGTTAAAGATACCATGTCCTCCTCCGCCATCAAGGGCTGTGGCTCTGGGAGACCCAGGGGCCGAATCTGGTGCGGGCGGTAGCAGGGCCTCTATCAAAGCCACAGGAGCTTGCTGCCTAGACAGTAGCCCAAGGACCTGAGCTATCTGCTCCTTGAGGTATACGATATCCTTTGTCTGCTTTGAGCGCTTCACCCTTCTAACCTGGGGGAGGGGAGCGACTGCAAGGTCTTGGCACAGGAGTCTGAGAACAGGGGATCTCCTGCGAGGGGCTCTGTGAGAGCTGGAGGAGCGGCGATGGGGCCCCGAGGGCTGCTGACGGCTCTGCCGTGGGAGAATGAGCATCTAGCCTATTAATATATATGCACCAAATGAAGACAGAGAAAAGTTTCTGTTTTTAATAAACTAAATCAAGTAGTATTGCAATGTAGTCAAAATCATATGATTTTAGTGGGGGTGATTTTAACTGCACTGATGATTTCACACTAGATAGGAATCATGGAGAGCCACATCCCCAGTCCTCCAAAGAACTGTTAAATATTTTAAAGTTTAATGATCTGGTTGATATCTGGAGGATTCTTAACCTCAAACAATATACATGGATAAAAATGAATGTTAATCAGATATCATAAGCAAGATTACACCAGTTATACTGCTCAAAGAAACATCTTAATCAGGTTGCAAAAGTGACATTGTTCCCACTATGATTGCAGACCACCACAGTGTGTTGTTCACTGTCTGTTTACCCACTGCTGCCCATTCATCGTCCTTTTGGCATTTTAATATTAAATTATTGGAAGACCTGGTTTTAAAAATGTATTTAAAGTTTTTGGATTTCTTGGAGGCAGCAGAGGGGAGGTTTGACAGTTTGAGACAGTGGTGGGACATTGGCAAAGTCCAAATAAAAATCTTCTGCCAGCAGTATATAATTCAACCTAGATTATTAAATCAGACAGTTGGATAGCTGGAGAGAGAGAGATTGTAAGTCTTGAGGAAAGCAATGAAAACACCTTCCAGTGTCTGAGGGAGAAGAAGGAGGTGCTGAGTTGTCTGCTGGAGAAGAGAGTGCAGGGTGCTTTAATTCAATCAAGATTCCTTCAATTTAGAGACATGGATGCCCCTACAAAGATCTTTTTAACTTGGAGCACAAAGCAGTCGCCAGTAAACATTTGTACTGTGTACGTCTGCCTTGTGTTGATGAAGTATACAGCCAAGAGGAAATCAATAAAGAAGCTGTATCCTTTTATAGTAAATTGTTTATGGCAGAGCCTTGTGATGAGTAGCAGACTGCCCTCCTACTCGAAGATCTGCCCAAGCTGCCCCCAGGAGAAAGATGCCCCTTGGAGGCTCCTCTGACACTGCAGGAGCTGACAGAGGCTGTGAGCCAGCTGTCAACAGGGAAGGCTCCTAGGATTGATGGGCTGCAAGGAGAGTTTTATAAAGAAACATGGCCAGTGATTGGGAGGGATCTGTTCCAGGTTTTAAAGGAAAGTTTAAGAGAGGAAGAGTTGCCGCAGAGCTGTGGTGACTCTGTTACCAAAGAAAGGAGACTTAAAAGAACTGAAGAATTGGCACCCTGTTGCCCTTCTCTGCTGTGATTATAACATTTTATCAAAAGTATTACCTAACAGGATGAGGGAATGCATTGGAACGGTAATACATAGAGACATCAGTCTTATTGCATCCCAATCTTGATCTGGGGTTATTTCTCTAGATCAAGAAAAAGCTTTCATAGAGTGGACCACATGTAACTTTTTAAAACATTGGAATCTTTTGGTTTTGGGCCAAAGTTCATTTATTTGATTAATTTACTGCAAAAAACATTTATAGTGTTTTAAAGGTTAATAACTGTCTGTACAGGGAGGGATTAGGCAGGGCTGTACACTGTCCAGGATGCTGTATGCCCTGTCTATAGAACCCCTGCTTTGTTGGCTCCGGAGCAAGCTGCCTGGTCTGAAAATCCCCTTGGTGCCGAGTGTCCCTCCACTCCGGCTGTCTGCTTATGCCGACGATATAAATGTTTTATCACTTATCAGTGTGATGTGCGGCATTGGAGGAAACCTTCACGTCTTTCAGAGAGCTTCCTCTGTGAAGGTGAACTGGGGAAGTGCAGCACTCTCCTGTCTGGAGACTGGAATGGAACCAGTCCCCCTCACTTCCACAGCCATTGCGATGGGAGAGGACGGAATTAAAGGCTGAGAGTGTATCTGCGGGGACAACAGTACAGAAGGCGTAACTGGGACATCTTGGTGAATAATGTGAAGGCTAAGCTGCAGTGCTGGAGATGGCTGCTTCCTCAGCTCTCCTATAGCGGGAGGGTCCTGGTAATAAATAATTTGGTGGCATTCATGTTGTGGCATAGACTGGTGTGCCTAGACCCTCCCCAGAGCTATTAACTGAGATTCAAAGAGAGCTCATACACTTCTTCAGGAATGGACATCACTGGCTCCGGCCTGTTGTTTTATACCTACCCCCAGGAGACGGGGCCAGGGGTTGATCGATGTTCACAGTTGCGTAGCTGCTTTCCAGCTGCAAGCGGCTCAATGGCTGCTGTTTTCTCAGCAGTTGAGCTAGACACATTGCTTTCTCTTTCCTTTGCAGTGTGAGGGGCTGGGATGGGACTGGCATCTTTTCCTGGGGAATGTGTCCAGGATAGACACCTCTGGGCTCCTGGAGTTTTATAGGAATCTACTCAACACCTGGCAAGTGGTTAAAGTGAAAAGACAAGAGGAATTTTTAACCACAAGCTCACTGCTGGAAGAGCCGCTGCTCTTCAATCCTTTGTTCCCTGTGGAAAGTCTCCACTCAGTAGCATCTGCTGCTGGTGACTGCCAGGCAGTGGAGAGAAGTGGAATTGAAAAATAGAAATTGACCCCAACTTTATTGTCTAGCAGTCTTGATGACCTGGGTTTAATTTAGATTTTTGTTTCTGTACACAAAACACTGTGAATTGTGTTTCCAGGTTGTGAAAATCAGTCCTGGTCATTTACATTTGCAGCAGACAGAGATGCAACTGGGTTGAATTAGGACTCTCTGTCATGTGATACATATAGACACCATTCTTCCAGTTAGATATCGACATACAAGTGAATTGTTAAATATAGGACTTGTCAAACACGTTCAAGGTACCATATCTAGGTACGTTGATATACGCTTCAATTTGATTTCTGGATTTTTACAAGCTGTTAATAACGGGTTAAATAGATTTCTAATTTTAACGCTTTTATTGCTTATGCATTTTCAAACGTGGGTTCAGACACATTTTGCAAAATAAACACAATTTTCCTCTCCCTATGTAGTTTGGATATCAATACATTTGTAATTACCAATGCATTATTTCTGATTTACAGAAGAAAGCATGCCGTCAGTAAAACTACTTTGCTTTGTCAGTTATTGTTATGTGCATTTTGCTGAATAAAGGCATTCCATTAGAATGCTTATGTGTATATTTATTAAGCATTGATTATATTGGCAGTCTGAGTTCCTGGATGAATGGCTGTACGGAAAGGCCAAATTTGGATTGACTTGACAGATTCCTGGTAACCACATACAGTTTGCAGAACCATACAAAACAGATGTGCTGTCCTCGGCATGACACCATTTTACTTATGAAATGGGACTGTTTTCCTCAGCTGAAGGTTACCCGGCGAAATATCAGAAGTTCAAGGTAAATATAGGTTTTAAGAAAATAAAGAAATAAATCATTTTCTAATAGCGATAGAGCCCTCTCAATGTGTGCTTTACCGTGTGGTAGATGACCTTGACTTTCGTTAGCGCCCTTGCCTATGGCTCGGGACACATAACACGGTAGATCCCGCATCGACAGGCTCTATCGCTTAAGTATTTAATCGACCATTTTGCTTCCAAATTTGCAATTGACACTGGCCCTTGGTAATGCCTGAAAGCAAAAGCCTAGTTTTTCTCTGCCTTAATTAACATAGGCCACACATTATAAATATGAAATTGTAAAATACTGCAAACATTTTTTTTTTTTTCTACAGATTTGAGCATTCGATAAGCCAGTTCAAGCACATGTATAGTTTGGCTTGAGGATAGCTCTGTTGGAAACACAGCATCTGCCACATTGTCATGTGTTTTCAACTAGCCAGTGATGCATGGTGTTAAAAACCTGTTTACATTTATTTGCAAATTCCCTCATTTACTGCTATTTAATTGACTCTTATCAGAATCCTGCTGAATTTTCAGGCAGGGATGCACATCCCCAAAGAGCAGACATTCAGAAGATTAATAAATGTATAACATGTGTGAGTCCTCAAAAAGTTCATAAATAGGTTTAATGATGTCTCAGTGGCTATACTAAAGTAATGAGTAACATAAATATAAATATATAAATACATACATAATAATATTAAAAAAAACATCACCCTTGGATGTCTTAAACTGAAAAAACTGTAAATTGAAACAATATTCTAATCAAAGACTGTGAATGTACAGTATGTTTTATCTGTTAAAGGTTTAGAATAATCTATCTAAAATCTTCTTCCTGATCAACAGTGAACGATGCAGCAACCATCATGCCTTGTCATGCCCTGCTGATTCTAGAGTTAATTACAGTTAAGAACATCTAGTTTCCCGGATTGACAAAGCATGGTTTTTCTTATCTAGTACCCTCTTATATTTGCACTTATATGTAAACAGAGATGGGCCCAGTGTGCTGTCATGAATATAAGCTTATTCATATTGAAATCATACTGTAAAATTACACTTTTACTGGCTCTAAATATAAAACAGAATATTACCCTGATCCACAAGCTTTACTGTATCTAGCTCAATAAATATAACCAATATGAAAAAAAGTTCCTTGGTCACTTCTAGTTTTAAAGTTTAGATTGTTTTAAGTCCTTGTTTTATCACAGGATAGCAGAATGAAAGTGAATGGCATGTAGACTCCACTAGTCATGTAATACGATATAAAAAGGAAACATCGTAATTGGCTGAAAATGATTAAACCCATGAAGTGATCGCAGTATAGCAACAGTAATCAGTGAAATTGTTAAACAAAAGTGTGAGGTGGTCTGTGACAGGAAGATAGCTACAGAATATATATACAGGGGTTCACATAACTGGTAAGCAGATACACATGCGCACCAATAAAAAAATGCAGACTTCCATATTGTTAAGATGCAACTGCGTAGGCGTCAGTACGCTTTTAACAGGAAAGCATTTTTCATATAGGCAGCGAGGGTGCGTATTATTTGGCTGTGACCCATACCTGCCTAATCTCTTGATTTTCTATTGAGCCTCTTGGTCTCTGGGATCTGTCAACGATCTCCAGATAACTGTGCTTATTATCGCTGACCATAATTAAATGCCAGTCTCCATATTTCACTTATGGCAGGAGTGTTCCAGTTTCTTAAAAGTCCATCCCTGCTGGTGCTATCGTTGGCTGCTTCTAGGTTTTATTAAAATAAAATGGAGATCGATAGGTGGAATCACTTCAGTTCATAACATCAATCATTTTCTTTTAAGGGACATTTGAAGCAACCAATGATAGTAGGCATCTCAATTTAGCTGTCTATTCAGAGAAAAGGGATGTAGTTTTGGGGAGTGGCACTGTGAAAGCTCACTGACACTTTGCGTCCCAAACTGAGGGTGGACGAGAGGAGGTGTCGATGTTTGAGAGCCATTACATTTAAATGTGAGTTTAAAAAATACATTTAATTAAAATAATATATTTTTTCCCTCAATTATATCCTTCTTTAAATACCGTGCCATCAAGCTAATGTGTTCAACAACACTAATAAAGTGAAGAAATGTTTTTTTATGCTTTTGTATCCCCAGGGCTGGAATTTGGTGGTAGGCTATTGAAATAACCAGAGAATGCGAGATGATTTCTAAAAATTGTAATAACCAGCAAACCGGACTCCTACTTAAACATTCAAAACTATTGTCATTTACAGCTAAGAAAAACAGGGAAACACTGTAAATCCGATGTATTTGACTGTGGCAAAGTGGTTTACTGTGTACAGGTGCCGGAATGATGCGGTGCGTAACCAACAGACAGAGAGGTTAGAATCCAGTTGGAATAAAAGTTTAGCTCTGCAAGAATTCATCTAGTTTGACAGTAAATACAAGAACTGATCTATCACTATTGTATAAAAATGTATTTTTTAATAGCATTTTGAGATAGTAATTTTTCCATATACCATATTTACTCAAATTTAAGCTGCCATTTTTTAAATTTTTTTACCAAAATAAAAGTTCGATTTAGGGAAGCAACTTGGGTTCCAGCTTTTTAGGTTGGGGACCAATTTACATTTGTGCATTTCAATTATTCTGGTGCGCTTGAACGGGAGGTACTGTACGCAGTAATGCCCACTACAGTAATTGCTCTTGCTACAGTACCAGTATACTAAAATGGCTATGCGGTGAACTTCACACACATTTTGTAATGCAGCTTTTAAAATAAAAGTCATATTGTTTGTTAAATTTGGTGCATTTGAGATGTTTGTTAGAAGATAGAGATGCAATCGAAAGGCTATTTTTGCTGATCGGCCTCCAAGGCTGGCAAGCAACTGTTACTTCCCCAAGGAGAACAGAGGGTAGAGAATTGGAAAACGGTTGAGAGTTAGGAGGGACGAGGCTTCACTTGCCCCCAAAAGAGGACCCTGGACTCCCAGAACTGTACCATCAATGCAACAATGGAAAAAATAGAGGCTAATTATATATTGTGACAGGGCTGAGGGCTGCCCCTGTAAATAGTGTGAATTGGTGGTGGTTTGTGAATGTATTTTTGTTTGCTTAGATATGGCAGGGCTGGGAGGTTAGACTCCACTCCCTGTCTAATTGAAAGGAATGTGCAGCAGGTGGCCAGGTGTCAATTGAAGACTTGATGATCAATTAGCACTGGTCATCTGCCGATAAAAAGAGGCTGAAAATCGAGTTTCTGCCTTTAAAAAGAGGCTGAAAATCCAGTTTCTTTTTTCTTTGTTCTGGCTGTTCTTTATTTGGCACATTTGACAAGCCTGGAAGTAAAGAGAACAACCCTCACCACTGTGTGTATAACAAATGTGAGCTTCAACATGATCACCGTGGTCTCCATGAAGAGGAGGCAAGGTTGCCCATAGGGGCCGGAGATCTAGGAGGTCTCGGTCCCAGGTGCTATAGATGGAGCAGAGAGAGGAGGTGGTGTGCCGCTGCTCTGGTGGATGGGAGCTGTGGCCAGGTTGGTGTGGGCTGAGACCAGGCAGTCCTCAAAATCCTCCGCCAGTTTTATTGCTGCCAACCAGGGTGGCGGGGTTGTGGCGCCATATCCATACCTGGGTTTCGCCGACCACATGGCAGAATTGCTCCATTGCTATAGCTTCGCCCATTTGCAGACCCATTTTCTGGGCGGGCTTAGCCAGTGCACCATGTGGTCATACAACTGCTGCGCAACCACCCTGGGGCGTGTATCTGGGCATCTTCAGTACTCCCGAATCGCACCCTGTGTGTTTCCACCGTGATGTTGAGCCGGCGTAGGATGGCTCGCTTTACCAGGTCGTAGTCGGCAGCTTCGTGTCCGCCATGGGCTGATACGCTGCCTGATCCTCCCTGATCAGGCAGGATTCCAGCTGGCTCGCCCAGTACATCCTGGGTCATGATGCGGTGGTAGCCAGCTGCTCGAAGCGACCAGGGAAGCCTTGGTGTCGTCCTCCGGCGTCATTTTCAGTGCCCTCGCCGGGGCATCATCACGGTGCCGCTGGTACCGTGGTCTGGATCACCAAACCGATTTTCTCCACCAACGCCGTACCGCTCCTCTCTCTGTCTTTCCACAGCCTCCCATCTGCTGTCCAGTGCTTCCAGCAGCGCTGTGAGTGATGAGTGATCCATAATCCCATGTTCTGACACCACGTATGGCAAATAATGCAGTCATTCAGGGACAGTGCAGTGCAGTAATGAAACACAGAGTTATAATCCAGTTTGGAACAGTTTTTAATTGTATTAAGGTCTGGTGACCAAATAATAATCCAGCAATGTGTAGTGCACGGAGTAAATAACAACAGGGTTACAGTCCCAAATAATAAACACAAATATCCGTCCCACTAACATGGTCACCAGTCCTGGGTGCGTGCAGTAGTGCTCGTGGTGGGTGATAACAATTATACAGTGACTGTGGTGTAGTGTTGTTCCGGGTAGTGCTGGCCCAAGGCGACAGCTCCGGATACGTGTTAGCTGTCTAGTGATTTACAAAACAAAAGACGCATGACCCCTTGGTAAACAAAATGCAGCTGCTACGTCGCTACCTTCCAGGTCAATACGTTCCTGCAACAGAGTCTCTTATATAAACTGCACCACCCAAAAATGATTGAAAAATGTATAATAATAAATAATATTTTTAAAACTGCCAATTTCGACCCCTTTCCAAGTTAGATATAAAATATTTTCAGCATACAGATGCAAAATATTATGAGGATTTCAAATACAAAATCTGATTTCAAATATCTTATACTAAGGAGCTACAAGATTTTGTCCGAGCCATGGTCTGTATGCCAAAATTCCCAAAACTGCCCAATTTTAAGAACTGTTAGCTATTTTATGAAAGTAGTCCAGACTATGCAAAATATCACAAAGTAAATTGCCAAATCTTATGTAAAACGTTTTATCATGGTAATGTATGGGGAAAAAACAAGGGAACAATTAATAATTTGGTATCATGGAGAAAATAATATTTATATACAAGAGTGTGAGAGGGTGGTGAAATTCATTGGACACAACACAGTGGTAAAGGTTTGAACACCTTATGCTGGTAGAAGTGTTTCCTGTGTGCCACTTTGTTGACGTGTATCATCTAAATTTGCACGTAGGGATACAGTTTTTTTCCTATTACCTAGCCTTATTCAATGACAAGGCTCAGAAAGACTGATTTGTTTCCACCACAGCTTATTTTTGCCGTGAGACATCTCGGAAGAGACAGCTTGTAAACAAGAGATCCCCAGTTCTAATCCCAGCTCACTCACGACTCACTTTGTGACCCTGAGCAAGTCACTTAACCTCCTTGTGCTCCGCCTTTCGGGTGAGACGTTGTTGTAAGTGACTCTGCAGCTGATGCATACTTCAGACACCCTAGTCTCTGTAAGTCTCTCAAAAGCCCTTTAAACACATTTTACTGCTCCTCTGGGAAATTTGATTGAATGCATCCACACAATCCCATCCCCTCTTTAGTAGTGTGGAGTAGTGGTTAGGGCTCTGGACTCTTGACCGAGGGTCGTGGGTTCAATCCCAGGTGGGGACACTGCTGCTGTATCCTTGAGCAAGGTACTTTACCTAGATTGCTCCAGTAAAACCCAACTGTATAAATGGGTAATTGGATGTAAAAATGTATGTAAAAGTAATGTGATATCTTGTAACAATTGTAAGTCGCCCTGGATAAGAGCGTCTGCTAAGAAATAATAATAATAGTAGAATAAGTTTTACTGGGTCATAAAGATATTCTACATCTCATGAGTTCAGCACAATTTTTAAGTAAATCTTGGCGGTGGTTTAGGGCATGTCCTGCTTTATACCTGGAAAACTTACCTGTTCTTGTTTTGGTTTCACACTGTAGCCTTAAAACCTCTGTTTGGGAATTCTCTCTCCCCAGTGAGATGTGGGGTATCTTGGGAATCTTGCCATCCTTTCCCAACCTCTAGCTCTATATCACCCACCTCTCAGCAATAAAGTAGGTAGATAGCAGTGTTTACCCACACCCCATTAGCTTCACAGTTTCCATATATTCTCTTGCTTGACATCCTGATTTATGTAGTTTCCAGACATCTAACATCTAAGGAAGAATAGTTTTGCAGCACCTTGTGGCAGGGCAGAAGCCCTGCCAGTGTAAATAGTGTGTTTGTGTGTTGTGTGTAAATAAAGGACGATTATTCCATCCCTGCCAAATCATTTAGTGGAATGTGGCTGGGGCTTGATTGAATAATTGATCATCAATCAAGTCCCAGCCACACGGTATAAAAGGAAGCCAAACCCTTTGTTTAGCTGGAAGAGTTTGAGAAGGGTTTGGAAGGAGCTGCCCAGCCTGGACAGTAAGGATTTGTTTTGTTTAACCGTTTGATTTAGGTCCCCGTACCTTGTTTATTTTCTTCCCCTGTTTGTTTGTTTATTAATTAAATAAACATGCGCAACAGTGCTTTAACTGCAGCTCTCCATCTCCGAGCCTCAATCCTGCCAGTAACAGCTTGGGCCATGATGCTATCCTGCCACACTCCTCTTAAAAGCTTTCCAGTAATTCATTATTAAGTAACCCAAAGTGTGTTAGCGTTCTCCATTCAGAATGCACAGCTGTTGTATTTATTCTACAGGGGAGCCATGTATGTTTGTCTATCACTTCTGCCAAAAAAGCTGAAGCGATGTTAACAGTTTTAAAGCAGCTTTATTTCTCTTCTGAAGGTGTTAATATTTAACTTCCACTTTCAACTTTCAACTGATAAGCAGGCTCCCCTGAGACTGCCTTCATTCTACTGAGTGGAGGGATACAGCTTATAGCAGGTGACACAAATGTTTAAGCTGATGGAAACGTATTTCTGTCAATATGTGATACAAATCATATACAAGGGATTTATTAACCTTTTGACCCAATAATACTTTTCATTATCCACTTTTCACAGTTTCAAAATGAAAATGCATATTGTATTGTGCAGTGGTGCAAATATGGTTTGAGAGACCTCAAGAATCAACATCTGTTTTAAAATGAAGTGTACATCAGTACCACACCTGATGGTATAATGATAGTAATTTTACTACTCTACTTGATAATAAACAAGCAATAAGACTAGGAAAAGGAAAGATAAAATAGGCTGTCTATACACAGAGGGAGGCAGATTGTGGTCGCCTGACATCACGATACAGACGTGGTAACGATGTCGCAAACATACCGCAGCTTAAAACCAACGTTTTTTCTTCTCCGTGTCACATCTGAAATGTAAGGACTATGCTTTGGGAAACCGGTGTTTTAACTAAAATAAATAAAATTAGAGGAAACTGTAAACTAAAATCTAAACGTAAAAAGTAAATAAGACATTCTGATTAATTTTAGTGTAGGCTATTCATCTCTGCACATTTAGGCTACACTTGCAACAAATCTGTGGTCCTCATGTTCACATCTTTATAAATATTTATAAACCATATTTATAAAGCTATAGCGTAGCCTACTTATCACCTTTGCATAGTGACAATAAAGATTCATTTATTATCCTAATCAATGTGTCGTTTGTTTACTTTTCAATACCGAGATCCAATAAACATGTGGAGCATTTTAAGAAAAGGGATTTGACAAATCAAATAAATACATGCACTTTAATAAAAATGCCTGCCGTTTTCTTTAGAGACTATCACTGAATTCCCTTGTGACCCTGCGAGATTTTTCTTTTTAATCTTCTGATAGGTTGTAGGCTATATTGCCGGTCCTCTTTAAATTTGCACTTTCACGAAATCAGCTCTGCGATTCCTATTCATTTGAGGTATAGTTTGTGTTGAATATTATTTTTTAAATACAATATAGGCCTATATATATATATTTTTTAAATTAAGGACAATGTTTTGTGCTGTTCCAGCTTGTGGCATAAACCAGTTCCGTAGCTTTTCTTTTTAATGTAGGCTGCAGACTCCGTAGCCTCCATGTATTTTTTCTACATGTTTACAGTTAACACATTTTTATTATTTTGTGTAAAAGAAAATGTTTTAAAACAAAATCTAGTTTTGTTTATTTAAGAGATTGTGAAGATTTCTTGTTTTGTTTTAGATTTTTAGACTAAGGGATTCATTCATCAACGTGTTGTTTTCTTTTGATATTTCGCTGTTGTGGATGTGTGCCAGTAATCACCAAAAATAAATCTTCACACTGGGGAAGGGAATTTAAGTGATTCACATGCTGTCGAATGGGTGGATGCGGATCAACGCTTATTCAATGTGTTGTGGGGAGGGTTGTTAAGAAATGTGTTCTACGTTACGTTGGGGTGTGTAAAGATTATTTTGTAAACCGAATAAATACAGTACCGACAGACTGGAGAATTGCAAACGTAATACTGATCTACAAAAGGGAGACAAAACCTAACCAGGTAACTACAGACCAATAAGCCTGACTTTTATTATATGTAAACTTATGGAAACTATAATAAGATCCAAAATGGAAAATTACCTACATGGTAACAGTATCCTGGGAGACAGTCAGCATGGTTTTAGGTAATATTGCTACTGCATCATAAAGAAAATACTGCTGCATAAGGATTACCTTTCTACAACAAAACATGTTCTTTACAAAATCATGCAAGAGAAGTGGCTTATACACAGTAAGTACAAGCCTTTCTTGTCATGTTTATTTTAAGTTAAAGCATGCTTTAACTTATTGATATATTCTACGGTACAGTTTCTTTATTTTGGGCTATAACACAAAAGAGTTTACTATAAGTTAGCTTTGCCCTTTTGTTATCCTGCTATTAATCTATAGTCAAAGCAGTTTCTAACTAGGTACTGCCCTCCAGCGGTCAGAAAGACGCTTAACAAGCCCCAACGCAGTGACAACGCACTGTAAAACGCACTGAATCTCGTTGTCAGGGGAAATCATAATGACTGCGCCTAAAAAGGAACATTTGAGAATTTGCGGCATATTTAGAGTATAAAATATGTTTCTCTGAACATTTAGGTGCTTTATAACCCTTTGTAAAAGGGTAGCGTTGTGACCAAGGCTGATTACCGGCAGGAATTAGACCCAGAGACGGAAAAGTGGGCAGATTAATGTGCACTTTTATTCACAAAACAAAGAAAAACAAACAAAGGGATATAATGGTGATTGGACTGAGAGCACACCCTGATGCTCTCAGTCTTTCCATAAACTCATTATGTTAAACAAAATATCTGGCTGCTTTTATATACCATGTGGCCAGGGCTTGATTGATAATCAGTTATTCAATCGAGACCCAGCCACATTCCACATGTGCATTTGGCAGAGATAGCATTAATCCCATCCCTGCCAAACGTAATTTAAAAATAATTAAACTGTAATTACAACAACCGTATTTACAACAACACATGACGCTATTTACGCATGCAGGCGTCCGCCCGCCACACCCTTTATAAATACAGTATTAAATCTGTGGAGTAGTTCAGGACCCTATCAAATTAGGCTTTAAAATCAGTGTACTTGAACCTTTTTTCACCTCCAGTGTTTATAGTCACTGACTTTAGTAAATATACTTTCTCAGTAAATATGCAAGCATCATCCTTTTAACACATAAGGAATAGATTAATGTCATTTTTAGAAGTAATTCTGCAGACAGGATTACAAATCACAGCAGACATACATCTCTCAGCACTAATATGACAGTTATAAACTGAAAATGTGACACAAGGTGTAGAAGTTATGTGCATGTTCCAACAAGGACATCTTTGTTTAAATAACTTGTCAGGCATGTGTCCAAATAATATAAAGCTTAACAGTTCAGAGTTTTTTTTTTTTAATAGTGTAAGGTTGCCTTTCTGAAATTGTAGCTTTCCGAATATGTTTTTGTACAGGCACTTGATTTACTTAGCTATTATTATTATTATTATTATTATTATTATTATTATTATTATTATTATTATTATACTGTGCTGCACTCTGCTGAAAAGAAATGGAAGAAAACCAATCTCCCTGCTGCCATGGATCTCCATTGCTCGCTCCTCTATTCCTTCTCTTCTACACTCACCTCTGCCAAATGCGCCTACTTCCACTCTATCATTCAGTCTTCCACTATTAATCCTTGTAAACTTTTCTCTACCTTCTCCCTTCCTTAGCTCCCCCTCTTCCACCTTCCTCTATCTTGACTGATGACTTTGCCTCCTTCTCAAAAATCAGAGGCATCCACAAACTCTTCACTACTTTGCCTCCTTCATCACCCACCCCCGTCCTCTGCTCACCCACTCACCATCACCCTCTGTAACCGCTAGTATTCTACCCTCCTTCTCCTCCTCGTCCCTCTAGGACCCTGATCTTTGATCCCTGCTCCAGAGCCATAAACCCACCACGTGTGCTCTGGACCCCTCCCCACTCACCTCTTCCAGGCTGCTGCCCCTGCTCCACTCCCTTTCCTCTCGTATCTCGACCTGCCTCTCTGCCATCTCCTCCTGGATGCACACATCATTTCAAACTCAATCTCTCCAAGTCAGACCTCCTTTTCTTCCCCTTCTTCCACCCCCACTGCTCCACAACCCTCCCTCCTCATCCACCAAGAATCTTGGTGTCCCCCTCAACCCCTCCCTCTCTTACTCTCATCTCTACTCTGGCATGCTCTTGTCGCTTCTTCCTCAGCAACATACACAGAATTCTCCCCTTCCTCACCGACTACTCCATGCAGCTCCTAGTTCAAACCCTGGTACTGTCCCTCCCTCCTTCATGTTTTTTCTAATGGCTCTTATTTAAAATCATGCTCATATGGGTCTTTACTCGTATAAGCAGATAGTTTTCATATTAGTTGACTGCTCTTAGTTGAGCCTGCTCTTATATGTAATTATTTACTTTATTCTCTATTTTTTGCTCTTAATCGAATTTGATCTTTTGCTACTGATTATACTGTACTTTACAACTGCTCTTATCTGTAATGTGATATTTTGTAATGTGATACTTTGTGCTGTGATATTTTGTAACAAGTAAATAAATAAATAAATAATGATAATAATCATTTTAAAACAACCAGCCCTAACTTTTGAAACATAAACTGACCCAGGAAGCCTAAAATGCATTAAGATTCATTCAAATATTTTTCCAAAATTAGGTCCATATTTCAAAAACTAGTCATGGAACAGGAGCAAGGCCTGCATGGAGCAACAACTGGGAACTGAAATAGGAATTATGTGCTTGTGACTTTAGAAAGAGGATTTCCCCTTGGGAGGTGAAACCAAGCCAATCAGCCTCCAAGGGGAAATGAAGAGAAGGATAGTGGATAGATCGAAGAGGTCTAGAAGTCTCCCTGGCTTACAAGGATCACCTATGCTTAGGGAGGTCTGCATGGCAAACATGCAGAGAAGGGCACTCCAGAGAGGGAGAGCATGACACCGAAGAAAGCAAGTAGTTAGTAAAGTGTATAGGGTTTCCCCTCACAGAGATGAGACCGAACCAGTCGGCCTCCAAGGCTAGGGAAGCAACTGAGGGGAACCTAGAGTGATACAGAATGGGAAAATGAGAGAGCGTTAGGATAGATCTGCCAGGAGCCCCTATGGTACTGGGGAACCCTCGTCTCGGAGGACGAGGCTGGCACGGCTGACCACTAAGGTTGGAAAGTGAGCTTCACTGTCCCCAAAAGAGGACCCCATATCCCCGCATCTGTGCCACCAATGCAAAAAGAAGGGTTAGTAAAGAAAATATTTAGTGACATTTGATAATAATCAATACAACACTCAATAATACAAAATATAAACAGTATGATATATATGGGTTAGAATATATACAGTAATATGTGTGTGGTAATATAGTCTGACCCATATTATTATTTTACATTTTCTATGTTTCTTAAACCTGACAAACTGAATAAAACATTGTATTCATTGATTGATTTATTTATTGTCGTCTGTGTTACAAATCTCATATAGAAACAAGAAATGTTTTATTTATTTCCATTGTTTCTATTATGTTAGAAATGAAATTCATAAACTTATTCAATTATGTATATATTTTTAAGTTGTGTGTAAGCTGGTTGCTTTTAACTTCTTATTTAAGCTGCTTTTGTTTGTCTAAACTGCGACGGGCTGCTCTGGAAAATCCTGCATTCATAGTTATGTCTGCACAGGAAACAGTCAACGGTGCTAAGAATGCTCTGGAGAGAACTTGGTTCAAAGTTGTCCACATTTTTTTTTTTTTTTTACTGATAACATGAAATCCGAATGTTTTTGTCCAGGCCTTTTCTGGCATCTGGTAAAATTCTCTTGTTTCTCCCACTGAACGCAAATATGACTTTGTAAGGTTTATGTCAGTAAGTGTTTTTCTTCTCGTATTTTCATTTTCTTGCTCTTTTAAAAACGTTTGTTTAAATTCTTCTGTTATTGGTGTAAACCTTGTTTTTTTTCCAAATTGTCCATATCTTTGTTTTGTATGTAGCCTATTATTCTCCGTTTTACAGTGCTTGTTGTAATTTGTGATGATCATGGCGGCTGTTGACATTAAGTGGCACTGCACACTGGAGAAGCTGATGATGTAGGAAGGAGTCTAATATGAAAAAAAAATGTTTCCTGTTCTGACATATAATCGTAAATAATGCCAGGATTTATTTTTTCCACTTTAGGTGTCTATTGCTATGGTAACATAGAATATATATATGTACGTGTTTTGTGTTTTATGTGGTGTGTTATTGTGTATATGTATGTATGTATTGGTGCACAGGGTGTTGGATTATTAGTATTTAAAGATGTATGTATTTGGGCACGGGGTGTAAAGTAGTTCACGTGCAGACTGTTCCTGAACTCCTCTGAATAATTAGAAAAGTGTTTTGTTTTGTTTTGTTTAAATCTTTTATTTCTTATTAAACGTGTGCATTAGTGCTTCCATACCCCAGCATTGTTGTCTGTCTACTTCCTGGTCTGACGTCAACCACCAGCCATCCCGTTGCAATATACAAATAAATATAAGTAATAGTAAAGGTGCACAAAGTACAACATAAATACAAAATTACTATTGCTATTACTTTAAAGTTATTGTATGTATTTTAGTGTGCATTGCATTTAAATCTTTTTTCAGGACTAATCTCACTGCTCGACGGAGAGGAAAACCTCTCATGTGGGAGGAAAACTCTGGTGGTCCTGGCGGAGAGATGGCACCCACTCCGGGCATAAATAAATACTTTAATGGGCAGGATTTCTGTTTTACGGTAGCGAGGGACAAGATATGAAGGTCCTGCCTTGAGGAATAATGCAAATGGCAAAATTTAAATGGTTCGATTGATCTGGAAGAATTGAGTGATATAGAAGCAATAAGAAGGGGCAATGGTCATTTAGAGTAAAGTAGGCATATGAACCGGGAATGGGCACCAGTGCAATAGTTTGGCAACGAGACAAAGGTATGACTATTTTTTTTGTGTTGTAAAAGCAGCCATTAACTGAACTTATGCAAGTACAAGCTCTGGTCTCTTGCATTAAGTAGCCTATTACATCTTACGTTGCTAAACCATCTTTCTGTTCCAGGCCTTTTTAACATTTTAAACCCAAATATCTTGTATTTCTTTTTTAAACAGATGTGCTTAAAATTGAATTCATCCTGCAAAGCTATAATTTAATTTCAATGTATGAACATTAGTCCGGGGCAGTGGGGGCAGGCCTTGGTATTTCTTTAAAACCACAATGCATTGTATTAGCAGCTCTCTTTGCTTCCTGCGGATTAAAATATTGACCATATTTCTTCCTCAGTTCCCTACAACACATGTCTGACTTCCCTCGTGTTTGTTCAGGCAAGTTTGCACTCTAATTAAAAGCTGATGTCTCAAGAGTCATATGCATGAGTTTAACTTTTGGAGCTGATTCAATCTCAGATACTCACAAACACAATCTATATGCCTCAATGTCATGAGAAGACTTACTTGGGTCAAATTTTCCCCTACCTGTCTAATTAAATCCTTTACTCTTTTTCCATCAAATCATCAGGGATATGGCCCTATCACTTTCCTCTCCCCTACCAGGGGAGTGAATAGGTGGCTGACTGTTGACAGGAGTCTGTGCTTAACTGGGATGTAAACTAACATGTTTATCCCCAGTAGGGGTCTGATCACTGTTAGCTCCTGTCAGCTGCTGAACTAATGTCAATAACTCTTGCTTTAGCAGTTTTTCATCCTTCAGATCAGGATTTAATTTAGCTGAACTAGGTAACAGCTCCTGCAACCTGGTAAGAGTATGACTATAAACTAAATGATCAGATCTTTCAGAGTATCTCATTCTATCAGAATTCACTTAGCCCTGTTCTCTGACTACATGTCTGGCCAAACTATAGGGGAGTGGAGTGTATCTCTCATCATCTGCAGCAGACCTCCCCATAACACTAGGAACCGAAGGTTTCAGTGACCCTGAAGCCATGCGATCGCTATCACCAACTTCAGATGCAAATTCTTCCGGAGCACTCATCCTAGTTACCGAGGGAATAGAGTGCAATGTATCAGACACATTTACTCTATTTTAGGCCTTGTACCTGTCCTCTGAGCTTCAACCATGTCACTATCACACTTTCTCAATTATCCTTTAATATTTCCCCTAAATCTGCAGTTATACCACCCTGCTCCTTAAATATTTTAGCCTGACCCTTTAATTTGACTATTTGACTGTTGGATTTCTCTTTTAACTGATTCATTTCAGCGCTCAATTCAATACAAGCACTTTCCAACGCATTCTCTCTGTCACTAGCCACAATACTCGTTTCCTTCTGCCCAGAACACATCTTATCACAATACCACTGTCAATACATTTTCACTCTGAAGTTCCTTTTTTCAGTAGATATTTTCCAACAACAAGCCTATCAGACTAAACTTTACCTCTATAATTTCCTGTACCAAGGGGCCACTTTCAGCCCTACCAAATTCAATTTCCGGTACAATTTTAGCAGTTTCTGACTGTAACTCTTGAATTTTTTATTCAATCTCTTCTGTACCGGAATATGAACTAGTTTCAGATTCTATCTCGACTATTTTGGCTCTAGGAATGTCACTCTTCGTATACTATGTCTGTTTCTGTTCTTTCAAGTCTGTATGTATGAAAATGAATTATTGAATTTTAAAACAAAGAGTGAGCGAGCCAGCACATTTTTTATTAATTTTTTTTGCAAGCGTGCAATGAACATATTTCTCCTTTTCCTACTGCACAACCGCCAGGCTTGCAAAGTTAACCGGACTGCAGCAGGATTTTTCTGTACTTTAGAGGCCTTGTTTACATTTTTCTCACAGCCGGGCACACACTTATTAAAAAGCCCAGAAAACACTTGGAATGAAACTGGAATTGTCTAGTTTAAATGACACGCGATGGGCATGCAGATGGAAAAATGTAAGTGTTGTTAAAAACTCAATGACAGCACTTCTCAACAGTTTGTTGGGACTGTTACAGCCTCCGTTCCAGAGATTTATTGAAGCATCCAGGTTGCAGAATGTGCAGAAAAATAATTTTGCATGCGTTTGATCTTATTTTACCATGTTCTCAGCACGATTCATGTAGCACATAAATCACTGCAGACACAGGACACTACACTTTCTCAGGCTTATGCACACAAACGACCTATGAAACAGACAGCCTCACTTGACTGTTCAGTTGTTACAAGCACTTGGACAATGAGAATATCTGCCTGCTAAAATGAGAGTGCTAAAGAAAAATGGGGCAGACAGCTGTATTTTCCTGTTTCGGACACACTGATAAGTGAATCCAATCGCAGGTTTTGTCTCAGTCCAGGAAAATAGCTCAAAGTGTACATGTTATGCTAAAATGTGATTCAGTGGGCATCAATGAACTGCTGAGTAAATACATAAGTGCCCTTTCAATATAAAACTTGCTCACACAGAGATGGAGTTGGTTAAAATGGATTTGTTAAACAAATAAATCACTCTAGAGTTTGAAGGCAGCTGCTTCCACAAAATTCTATCCAAATTTTACAAAACCTTTTAAACTGGCATTTAGCTTCTCTGTTGGCACAGCTACGTGTGAAAGGTTGTTTTATGCCATGCGATGTATACAAAACTGGTTGCGATCCACAATGGGTCAAGAGAGATTGTCAGCCTTTTGTTTACTGCACATTGAAAGCCATATTACCTGAGACACTAACCCTGAACAGATCATTGATGTCTGTGCTGCGAAGTCCAGTCGCCAGATTTTGTGACTGTGTCTTACTGTACATCCTTGGGTTATTATTATTATTATTTATTTCTTAGCAGACACCCTTATCCAGGGCGACTTACAATTGTTACAAGATATCACATTATTTTTACATACAATTACCCATTTATACTGTTGGGTTTTACTGGAGCAATCTAGGTAAAGTACCTTGCTCAAGGATAAAGCAGCAGTGTCCCCACCAGGAATTGAACCCACGACCCTCTGGTCAAGAGTCCAGAGCCCTAACCACTACTCCACACTGCAGGGGAAAGTATGGAATAGCCTCCCCAAAATAAAGACATGCTCCCTATGAGTAACATATTTTAAATGCCTGGTTTGCACTCCTTTAAATACCACTATATTGATAAGTGTTGTCATTCATGAATCCAAACAGTGCTGAATAGGAGTAGTGTTCAAGTTAACGTTAAACAAACCTGTAACATCAATCATGTGGATCCTGTGTGTTTAAAAACACCACTGACATTTCTTCTCTAGTACTATGCCTGAGTTTAAATACCCCCTTGAATCTCATGGATTTACTGGCAGACAGCTTAATGCAGATTTATGTTTTTTAGAGCCTCCAGTTTTTAATAAAGATTGTAATCAATCAACGCATCTCCACATTCTACAGTAATTGTATGCATGCAGTTGCATAACTATAACATTTAAAGTTAACCTAACCTTAGAATATTCCTTACATTTAATCAGTTGCTATAGTACCCATGACTTTCACATTCACCACTAATGTACTAAGTGCAGATTTACATGGAGATGGGCTATATCATGATGTTAAGATGTAATTACATCAGGTAACACAATGTTTTTACACAGCCCATGTTTGTACCTTTATTTTATTTGTTATTTTAGTATTCCTATTTTAAGTTTATGTTATAACAATAAAATGAAGGTGATCTGGGACCTGAACTGAGAAACTTTTATCCCAATGCAATAACATTTATTACAGGCTTTCCATTGCAGTTTTATTAGTTTATCACTGGGAATCAAGAAGTCATGATTCTCTGATCAACTGTTTACAGCATCATATGCAAATAAAAATATAATACAACAATTTAAACAGAGCCTAACATGGGACACACAGACTGGCAACTCCAAATAAGTGACTTTATAACCACCTTATACATTTATTTACATTTTTAAACATGCTGTCCATGCAAATCACATCACACTGGTATGTTGTTAAGAGCGAATATAACATTATTTGTAGTCACATGGACTATTGATACCACTTTTTCATTTATTAACCAAGAAATGTTGAAAGCTTTGTGTGAAATAAGATTTCAACCATTTTATCATAGGAAGTTCTAAACCTAATCTAACGCGTGTCATACAAAATACTGTGATCCATGAGATAAAAGGTTTTAGTCAAGCGTTATAGGACTGATTTAGTTACCTTTGATAAGCTCCAGGAAGAAAATGATTAAGATTTCTTACTCATGCAATGCTGGTAGTGTTAAAGGATTAGCAACTATATATTTAATGATGTAATTGAAAACATGCCTGTGCACTAATTAATCCACAGGGAGTGCTGCATTGGCCTTTTGAAAATTGGCAAGCCTATTTCAGTCAGTGACCCCTACTGGTCAAATCTTCCCTGGCTAGGCCCTTGTCTCCGGGTTTAGAAGCTTGGTAACATCTGTTGCTTACATAGGTATTCCAATTGAAAAATGTGATTGTCTTAAATCGCAGGATGGCTGTTAAATTTCAGTACTCAGATCAATAAGTGAGGCAACATTCAAACTGGGCATTTCAAATTACTGTATGTGGACAAATGGAGGAGGGGTCTAAAAGAGTTCATGTAAATCAGTTATCAACTTCTGGAAACTAAGGTCTCAGTGTCGTGTTGTCCTTTTCTATTGTGTTACAATTCCTCTCATTTGTTTGAGTAGGATTTCCAGGAATTATCCCTTTTTCCTTATCTGTAACAATGTGTTTGATGTGGCTTTCACTGGTTGAGACAAATTAAACTTGAGACAAAAGTGCAAATTTAGCAGAGATTTTGTTAAGCCTCAAATCTGTCACTAAAAGTGCTTCTTTCTTTTCTGTATTTTGTCTGGATATCTGCCGCCACTACACAGGTTATACATTATATGATTTATAAAATGGAACTGAAAATAAATATTGTTCTTCATCTGAATGATTGACAATTATGAACCTCAAAGTGATTTTTTCTTTTTTAATCAGGTTGGTGAAAATCATCACTACAAGTCTGTTCATGTTGAGCAATTTAAAGCTGTAGCTAAATCATTTCCCAAGGCTTACATGAAACTCACTTTTTAAATACAATAGAAGCCCTGTGTGTTTGAAAGAAAATAAACAACAGGTTTAATTAAAACATAACAGAAAGTCTCTCTCAAGATTCCACAAGACCGTAACATGTTCTAACAATACAACCCTGAGTGAGAATGAAGCTGGAAGATATATACTGTAGGGCTCAATTACAATTTTATGGCAGTGAACAATATATTTCTTAAAATCAAGAACATATGTTTTTCTGAAAAGTAGAAAACACAGAATGCATCACCCTTGCAGTACAGAAACAGGAATGAAAAAAAAAACATTTAGAAACAGGGGTTAGGAGACTATGAACAAAAAGTGATTTAGACCCATGAATTTAAGAACATATGTTTACTTACAGTTCTGCAGCTTTATATCAGCAGATGTTTTTCTTCCTCTTCTTTTATTCTTCTTTTAGACACAGGGTCGATTGCAGCGCACTAGTGACTTAGTCTGCATCAAGTGGACTAAAAACGGTCTAGCAAATCCTGCAGATCTGTACTAAGTTAGTCCTGATTGTAGCGTACCAAACAGCAAGTGGTTTAGCTAGTCTGAACAAGTGGAACAAGTCAGCCAGACAATGAGGACTAACCCATAATAAGCCTCTACAAGTGTGGATAGAAATTCACAATTTAAGGTGTAAAGACAAACTCAGACATCTTGTACATCGTCATTATGAACAGTTGAATAAAACCTTGAGGATATTGAAAGCACCGCAAAAAGTCAGAAATACATATAGGCCTATTAATGATAAAAGTGTTTTTTTTTTTAAATTTAGTCGCTGCCAATTAGTTGTTTTTTTAATTATTTTCTCCCCAATTTGAAATGCCCAATTATTTTTAGGCTCAGCTCACCGCTACCACCCCTGTGCTGACTCAGGAGGGGCGAAGATGAACACACGCTGTCCTCCTGGCCTGTGCCATCAGCCGCCCTTCTTTACACTCTGCAGACTCACCGTGCAGCCGCCCCAGAGCTACAGCGCCGAAGGACAACGCAGCTCTGGGGAGCTTACAGGCAAGCCCGCAGGCGCCCGCCAGACTACAGGGGTCGCTGGTTCGTGGTGAGCCGAGGACACCCTGGCCGACCTAACCCTCCCTCCCCGGACGGCGCGGCCAATTGAGCCGCCCCGTCCACGGTCGGCTGTGGAATAGCCTGGACTCGAACCGGCGACGTTCAGGCTATAGAGCGATCCTGCACTCTAGCGAGTGCTTTTACTGGATGTGCCACTTGGGAGCCCCTAAAAGCGTTTTTATTAGGTTACATTAGGCATGATTTGGGCAAACACATTTAAAATACATATTCATAATCTATATCGATAGGCTTAATTGTACTTTTGTGCACATTCCACACTAGAGGATCATACTTGCATTGTAACTAGTATATAGTTCTGTATCCTGTTACATTCTAGTGAACTGGGTTATGTGGGTCTACAGTACATTGCACTGAGCATGAAGCTCTTCATGCGACTCTGCATCAGCGAGCGAACCTTACTGAACAAAATGATTAAAAACCTTCACTTTTCATTTTAATAATTTTCAGACGTCATTTCAGAGAATAATGGAGCTGTTTTTTACAATGTGCTGTATAAACGTAGGACGAGCAAGCGTACTAAGTCAGTCTTATATTTCATAGTACTAAGTTAGTCCTCCTGAACAGGATCATCTCATGTCCGATTTGGTACGCTGCAATCAGGATCTTGTTTAGTCTGATTTAGGGAATGATCCACCTGTGATGATTATCATTCAATAGAGAAAAGTGTAAGGTACTGCACACAGGCAATACAAATGTGCATTATAAATATCATATGGGAGATACTGAAATTGAAGAAGGAATCTATGAAAAAGACCTGGGAGTTTATGTTGACTCAGAAATGTCTTCATCTAGACAATTTGGGGAAGCTATAAAAAGGCCAACAAGATGCTTGGATATATTGTGAGAAGTGTTGAATTCAAATCAAGGGAAGTAATGTTAAAACTTTACAATGCATTAGTAAGACCTCACCTAGAATATTGTGCTCAGTTCTGGTCACCTCGATACAAAAAGGATATTGCTGCTCTAGAAAGAGTGCAAAGAAGAGCAACCAGAATTATCCCGGTTTAAAAGGCATGTCGTATGCAGACAGGCTAAAATAATTGAATCTATTCAGTCTTGAACAAAGAAGACTACGCTGTGATCTGATTCAAACATTCAAAATCCTAAAAGGTATAGACAATGTCAACCCAGGGACTTCTTTGACCTGAAAAAGAAACAAGGACCAGGGGTCACAAATGGAGATTAGATAAAGGGCATTCAGAACAGAAAATAGGAGGCACTTTTTTACACAGAGAATTGTGAGGGTCTGGAACCAACTCCCCAGTAATGTTGTTGAAGCTGACACCCTGGGATCCTTCAAGAAATTGCTTGATGAGATTCTGGGATCAATAAGTTACTAACAACCAAACGAGCAAGATGGGCTGAATAGCCTCCTCTCGTTTGTAAACTTTCTTATCATCTGGTACGCTGCAATCGGGATTAACAAGTGTACTAACTTTAGTCCAAGCAAGTAGACTAACCCTGCTTAATCCACTAGTCAGACGCATCAAGCGGACTAACTTTGGTATGCTGCAATCGACCCACAGCCCCCTCTCTGCACTTTTTGATTATAGTTGATCTGTTACACAATTGCGTTTTACATGTTATGTTCTAAGTTTTAAGTGTCAGTGTAAACACAGCATAAAACAAGCTAATCCTCTTTGTTTCCAGCTAAAACTGTCAGACAAGAAGTATCTACAATGTTCCCCAGTTAATGCAAAAGAAAATTCCTCTATAATATTTTAGACATCAACAGCCACTTCTACTACGGAAATACATTTGATTAACCTGTTTTTCATATGTTAACACAGATCTAGGTCCATTACTGTATGTCAACTGCATTTAGATGGTACATAACTCAAGGTAATTAGAAGGCTGACATATTAAAACAAGCTTCCCAAGCCCACTGAACTTGTTGCCCGCAAGAGAAAATAAAACAAAACTGTTGAACTAAAATCAAGGCAATACTTTTAAGTAAGAGATACAGTTCTTAAAAGCTGACAAAAGCAACTTAATTCATTCTTTTGTAATGTAATAATGCAAAAATACATCAGGAGGAATGGAAAAGCATGGGCTGACTCATATTAATTAATTAAAATCAGACAGACACTAACCTAACAAAATGAAAACGTGTGTGATTACATTTTCAAGATCATTTCAAAATGGCCTACAGCTGTGTAACTCATTTCGTATTCTCTTATCATGTATTATGTAACTAGGGCTTCTGATTTTCAGTGTTTTCCACGACTTTTCTACTCTCCTTTAAAAATGCAATTGATAGCCTTTCGGTATCTCAGTCACAACTGCGTAATTGATTTAATTTACAGTTTTTTCTATGAAACAACTAAATGGGCTTTTAAATCGTAAGTATTACCTTTTCATTTCAAAGCAGAAGCCACTCCTCTGTATTAATATAAATACAGTCACACAGAACAATTGTAATAAAGTGTGTCCAGCATAAAATACTTTATTTTTCATTATAGCTTTCATAAAGATTAGTCGCTAATTAACATGTTGCCATCTCATTTGTATGTTCTGCTTGTTAATCCAAAATTAAGGCTTGACCAATTTAAAAGCCAATTTAGTTGTTTCACAGAAAACCCCATAATTTAAATCAATTTTACTATGAACACGTTTCTCAGTTGTGATTGAGGTACACAAGTGGCTTAACATGTAGCAATTGAATTCTTAAACGAGTAGAAAAGTCAGGGTAAAGCACTAAAAATCAGAAGCCCTCATTATAACAAGTCTGTAATTCCTTCTAAGAGTTTGCTCATGTGTATTTTTTTCATGAGTCGCTTGATCGTAAACTACAGCTCTATCATGTGTACATTGTCCCTAATAATAATAATAATAATAATAATAATAATAATAATAATAATAATACTGGTGTATTTATAAGGAGGGAATGTATGTGAACTCAAGCACTGTTGTGTAAAGTCCACTGACATTCTTCTTCTTATTATTATTATTATTTATTTCTTAGCAGACACCCTTATCCAGGGCGTACTTACAGTCGTAAACAAAAAATACATTTCAAGAATATGTTTACAGCATCCATGCCGATAATTTTTGTAATTTCCTTGGGCCACAGCTCAACATATAAACATTAGACCACTGCACATTCTTAAAAATAACTTTGGCACTGCAGCACAACATATGTGGTCAGGAGAATAGTCTATATGATTTCATGGCCTATGTTTTTTTACGAACCTCGGGGACTGATGTCTGTGTGAATGTAATTAATAAGTCTGTGTTGACTAATGGTGGGTAGATGCTATCAGTCTCGAAGGGACCCAGAATATCTATTGGATTGGATAAGTGCTGCTAAGATAATTATGTTTAGCCCTGCCTTATTTAAAACCCGTGTATGGCTGTTGAAAGCCTTATTTAAAAACCTTTGTATGGCTGTTGAAAGCCACCGTAAGTGAAATCCAGTACTCTCTTAGTCTAATGTTGATCATCATTTCAGCTTAAGTTGCTACAGAGAACACCACAAGCATATGTTGAGGTGGACCTCTCACAACAAATAATGTGAGAGCTTTACATCCTGTTTCTAGCTACTTTAACTAAACAATTATGACTCAGATCATGATAAGGCATCGGGGAAGCTATATGTAGGCTATACCTCTCAACAGATGTAGGGTGCATTTTCATGCAATTTATATAGTATTTTATTCTTGGCAGGGTAATCAGTAGCAAAAGGACCTCTCCTCCCTTCCATCTAGAAAAAATAAGAGGAAAAAGAAAGACTTTATACTGAAGATTCCCCTCTTGGGCCACAGCAATTTCATGACCTTCCCAAGGGGAACTGGCTGATGCCACATCTGTCTTGCACTACCAGAAACAATGTGTTGCATCTATTTGGGTGTTGTGCAACAAGGCCCATATGTGAATGTTCCATCGTCAAATAAATGTTATGTATCTAATATATAAAACTACAGGAGGCCGCATCAGCTTTCTCTAGTTTAAATAATCAGATCTAACACACCTGTACTAATGTGAGAATTATGGTCCCAGTTAAATCAAGTGTTCCAAACTACCTCTCGTTGACTTTACACCAGTAGACTGTTTTAATGACTACTTTTAAAATAAAATGCACAAACACATTTACAATCTCCACTACCCAGAGAACATTATGAATTGTATAGCTGTTGGCACAATTAACAGCCAAGATGGATCACATTGTCCAAATCTTCACCTCTATAACCATTGCTCTATATTTCGATCGCTGTTCTTTTCCCAGGACTGCATCTTACATAAACTTGGCCTATTCCTCTGTGGTTCTGTTTGACAGTTGCCATGAATAGCCTACAATAATGTAGGATAGGCTGTATCTCTCAACACATGACTAATTCTGGCACCATTTAGTTCTGTCACCATAAATGTTATGCAGCTTGATAACATGAAAAGAAAAGTTTCCTAACATCCCACTGTTGTCAATTCTGAGGATCCAGCTGAAGACAAAACCACCTGGTCTGTGGAGGATGCAAACTAGTAAGTGAATTAAAAAAAAAAGTTTCAGAAAAAGGATTGCAAGGTTATATCTATAATGTACACATTTGTTTTACTGTAATTTGTGTGATACACTGTAATGAAAAGCAATAGCAATCCTATGAATTATAATTGCATTTAATAGTCTGTTAATTATCTTCAGAAACTTTTAATTGTTATAGGTTATATTGGAGAGAAAGGGTCACCACGTCTGGCTGTGTTCTCATTTGACATGCTTGTGGTACCAAACCATACCATCCCTGCCCGAACCATGCGCTGAAATTTTGGCCTAACAACTCATAATAATCTGGTCCAGGGCCAAACTCGGACAATGCAACCATCACTCTCAATGGATGGTATTTGTCAGTTGGAAAAATCAAGTTTAAAAACATAATCTTTGACTGATTCATCTTTTTAATATAAAGTACAGCTCAGCATTGCTTAACCATGATTTATTAAGTTTTTTTTAGTAATCACTAATTATTTTTTATTACTTTCTCCCAATTTAGAATATCCAATTATTATTTAAGCTTGGCTCACCGCTACCACCCATGCGCTGACTCGAGGGCAGCGAAGATGAACACACGCTGTCCTCTGAAGCGTGTACCGTCAGTCGACCACTTCTTTTCACAGTGCAGACTCACCATGCAGCCACCTCGTAGCTACAGCGTCGGAGGACAACGCAGCTCGGGCAGCTTACCGGCAAGCCCGCAGGTGCCTGACCAGACTGCAGGGGTCACTGATGGGCAGTGAGCCGAGGACACCCTGGCCGACCTAAACCCTTTTTTGTGTTTTTGCAACCAATTTGTAAAGCTATGAAGATAATGGGGACAATGGCAATCGTTCACTTTCAGCATCAGACGATCAAATGAAATCCCAAGTTTTCATAAATTATAACTTTGTAATTATATCACCATCGGATGGCTCAATATCCAATGCAGTCTTTGAATGAATAAAACGGTATAAATACTCCAAATATTACACGCAGTAGCTTATTTTACATAAACCCTTGGCCTGCATATTTGTACACAGACACATTGCCGTACATGTTACGGTACTCTTGATACTTGTTACTTCACAGACTTGTGCTCTGTGGATTTATTACTGATTATATAATGTAATAGTATAGTCACTTTGCAATGTGCTATATTGCAATGACTTAGCAGTTTTTGTCAATACATTCTATACGCATGGGACTCAAGCCCCTTTCACACTGGCATGCTCTACCCAAGTTGGAACCTACTCAGGTCAGGACCAGGTGTCACGCGGGTCAGCTAAACAATTGCACACTGCTTTTGATAAAGCAGGGTTGACCTGGGTGACAGATGCAAGTAAACAATGCGCGTATTAATGCTCCGGAAGCAGCTTGTTACAGACGCTTACATCCAAGCTTCTCTGGATTGAACCATCGGCCCAAATGTTGATTAAAGCAAATCTTTCTTCTTCCCTGCTGCAATTTGGCTCATGGTGTGTCTGAAGCAATAAAAATATGGCTAAACATGATAAACAGAAATGTTCCTTGTGGAAGTAAAACCTTCACGCAGGTGCGTCTGTTTGTTATTTCCTCGACTCACGAACGGCCGTCATGCATTTTGTGTCACTCAACCCGGGTCAAAGTGTGTCGACCCACATCCAGAGGTGGGTCGCTGGGACCCTGGTGAACTCGGTACGACCCAGGTATGTGGTTTCACACTACGCAGGATTGTGACCGGGTAGCCAGAACCTGGGTACAAGTGCCAGAGTAAAGGGGCTTTAGATAGATAGTCGAGAGAGAGAGTGTGTGGAGGGTCAGTGGTAGTGCGGGAATGAAACTCAGAAACCGTGGTTAGGAGTCAAACAAACTGCACGTGTATTTACAATATTTACAAATAAAGGGGGCTACAAGAAAAACGTTCAGGTGCTGTTGTTCTTGAAGCATGCTTAACAAAAGCCTTTCAGAAGTCAAGTCCACAGGTTTCACTCAGTGTTCCTCTGCTCACTTTACGGACAAACAGTTCCTTAGCAGTCTGTGGTGACAAAGTATCCACAAAACAAATAAACAAACATAAACAGCACTCTGTCGGCAGCCAGTTCCCCTTTAGATCTCCTCTAACTGAGGGCTATCAAACAATGTGTTCCCTTTAGTACTCCAAGCTCCTCCTATAATCAGCCCAACACATATGGCCCTCTGGTCAGTTACTCTGTAACTGAAACCAAAACTGCACAGAACTTATTGGGACATTCTTGAGGATAGACTTTGCTGATTCTTTGAAGTAATCATAAGTCCACATCTTTTAGTGGTGGTCAAGTATCCCTCCAGAACAATTGCAACACCTTTCAGAAACATGACATTAAGTCAGTGTCACTTTGAAATGAATATGAATATTAAGTCAAGTTGACAAATATTTCAGCTAATTCCTTTATTAGTGTTATGTATGGTTTGTCTCCTGAGTAACACTTTAAAATCTTTATCTGTGTTAAAACACACAAACACAACTAAGCAATAAATAACTTAGTAAGTCATTGTGACAGAGAGCAAGTGAATCCCGATCTGTGAGGGTGCTGAATAACAGGAACAGTGTGCCCGGACAGGAATGGTTGGCAATTCACTCCAGGGAAAGTCGAGGTCGGCCACCCAGAAAGAGAGCGAGTCACAATACCAGAAGTCATCGCCTTAATGCAGTAGGCAATGTGGCAATTGCGGATTGGAGGAAAAGCGATTGCACTCGCTACTGAAGGGGCGTGACTGAAGGTATATCAGGGGATGTGACGAAGCAATCTGTTCCTTTGTTATGGTTGTGAAAAGACCTGTAAAGGATGGTACCAGTAAAAGTAACCGTGAGTGTTTTGTGATGTATCTGTCTGCCTATTAATTGTCACATTTGTAATTTATAGACTAAAATCCGGCGCTGTCGCTATCAGCCCACATCAAACCCGGACTACACTGCACTACTGTTCCACCATTACTGTATAATTCACCACTGGCACTAAGAGAACTCACTGTTGGAATTTGTGATTGTGTATGTGTATAGTGTGTGTTATTATTATTTTGGCCTGAACCCCATGGGTTTTAACTGTGCCTTACACATTGTGGTGTAGGGCCAGTTATTATTTGCAACAACAAAAGAGCTGTTTTTCACCGTGAACTATGTTGTGTTTGTTATTACTGAGCACTGCATCACCTCTACATCTGCACACTGCAAACCACTTAGCCACAGTCATAGTTTATGTTTTAGAAAAAAGAAACATAAATCTAGGATAATAAGGTTGCATAATATGACAATGAAAGGACAATGCTGGTATGTTTTAAATATGCAATGCACAGTTTATACACTTATGCCCCTTATTAAGTGGCCTTAATATTGTCTATATATATATATATATATATATATATATATATATATATATATATATATATATATATACACAATATTTTATGCAGAATTTACAGGGGCCTCTAAACCAAGCTAATGGAATTGCTATGGCCAATTTATTTTTCAATCTATATTCTTTATGGGGCTTGAGGCCAATAAAACCTCAGCTCCAGAGCTATTGATTTGTAAATTTAGTCTTGCAATTCTTTCACAGGACAGCATTTACTGAAAATAAAGTGAGATTGTGAGTCCAATTAGGCTCAATGGTGCTAATAATAATTAAACTGTCTTAATAATAATGAATCTGTCCATATTGGGGTGGTGGGAGTGATGAAATCATCAAGTTCATTGTAAAGGGGTATATATATATATATATATATATATATATATATATATATATATATATATATATATATATATATATATATACAGTGAAAATCATGTTTAACCCACTGCAAGATGTAATTTATAGAATACTAGATGGACTGCAGCAAGCTGTAAGATTATAATTCCATCAAGGGTTTCTGGTAAGAAATGAAAGGAAACTCAGATTTGTGTGAGGAATCGCAGTGAGTAACATTGAAAAAACAAACTGTATCGGTGCTCCCATGCAGAGAAGAGAGAAAGAAAATGAATAAACTGCAACCACCTCCAAATCTGCAGTTTACTGGCAATATTGCAGAAAACTGGAAAAGGTTTAAACGGCATTCAAGTGTATTTAGCGGCAATTGAGGGAAAAAAGTGAGAAAATGCAAGCTTGTGCAGGTGACATCAGCAGTAAAGATAATGTCTCAGCCACTGAAAACATGCCACACCCACAATACATAACAGATGTCCAGAGATTCATGGGCATGGTCAATTACATGGGAAATTTATACCGAATCTTCCAAAAGAGAGGACTGCAAATGATATACAAGCATACATGGACAGATCACTGGTAAATCCATCTCAGCTACATCTCTGAGCAGGATGATGGGAGTTCTGAGAGGTCCATGCGGGTACATGTGAAGCCATCTTGAGGCAGGGAATGCAATTTAAAAATTTAAAAAGAAGTCAAAATGTAAAAAATTAAAACAATACACACACCTTATGTAAACAGTTGAAGCAACACATGGGAACATGTAACACAATAAAATAAAAGGTCCTTATGTAGCCTTTAATACAGCACTCACAAGATAAACCGGCAGAGGAAGAGATAGTATTAAAAGCAGAAACCATCGTGCTAAGGAACAACTGTATACAGCACTCTGCTGGAAAAAAGTACTGGATTCACTTCAACATGCACTGGACGATAACTGCGGTAAACTGTGGCGTGTCTTGAGGTAACACCATACCGGGACATTTTCCATGTAACACAGTATAGAAACACAGTATAGATATTACAACTCTGTGGTGCATTTGACTCCAAACATGTTGCAAAACTATTTAATTGGTCCATTAAGTGTAAAACATTATACTAATCAAACAATGGTCATAAGTGGTATCACGGTAGAAAATAGCTTTAACATTAGCCTGCTATACCAATTGATAAGTATTAGTTATTTCAGCAATTTAAAGGATTCACTGTTGGAAAAATAAAATGGGAAGAGTGTAAGTAAGGATAGAAAATTGATTTTTTTTGTGAACCTCAGTGCACATACTGTAATTCCCTTTAAACAACCATGGACAATACAGTGTCTAGACAGATTTCTCTTTCTTATGAAGTAATGGCTATGCTGCTTATCAGAAATAAAGTCAAAAGAAGAATTCCTCCATTGTATACCTATACACCAGGGGCATCAACTTAAAACATCTAGCTTTAAGTTTTGAACTGAATAAGGATTTTAGGATAAAAGGTATGATTAGTTTCACAGGGTACCTTTAAGAAATGAGTATTTTAATCATTTTGTTTATGTGTGGCAGTCTACAGTGTTATTAACATAAGGTAACTTTTTCCACTGTATCTTTGTTATTGTTTAATGATGATCTTCATAGGCTAATGCCTTGTGCTTTTTAACACTTATTCTAAAAAAAGTACTAACCCCTTATATGTTCAAACATAGCAGCTGGAAGAGTGGAGTATTGAGGGTTAAATCTATGAAACACTTCTTGTTTTAAACAAGTTCAAAGAAGACCGCTGTCTCAGTGCTTAAAAGAGGTTTTCCATTTGAAGTATATTTTTGATGCGTTCTGATAATGTTTGATACATGATTTCAAAAGTAAACCAGTCCAGGGCAATTTATAGATATCAGTGCATCTAATGTCATTTTTATCTTTGTTTGCAATTTATTTGTGTGATGTAATTACAATTCAAATTGGCAATTATTTTGCTGGTTTAAAGTAACTTATTACTAAACTAAAACCTAACTTATTTTGAACATATCCCGTAATGTGTTTTCTGCCTCTTGGGAATAGACACAGCCAGTAAAAACATTCTCTATCTTTTGTCTGAATCTGACAGTAATTTCAGTTGCTTATTTCAGTTGAAGTCATCGGTATTAATGTAGTTTAATACCTTGCTTTGCATGTCATGTGGGGGTAATCAGAATGAGACAAGAACATGCACATTAGAAAGTCCTCATTTAATATGGCACAAGTAGGACAAAAAAAAAACCTGCCTCCTATTACGTAAGTACATGAAAAAGATCATGTTATTGCATAATAAAGATTGCATAATTATTTGAAAAAGATGAAACATGTGAAAAATATCAAGTTGGAAAACAGTGCACTTGCATTGATATTGACACATATTAAAAATGCTCATGTGTTAATGACAGAAAGCAACTGATAACACAAAATCAGATTTTAAAATACAAATTATTTTAATGTTAACTAGAAAGCTGAGACGTGTATATTAAATGTAAAAACAGAATTGGGAGACAGTTGTGTAAATGATAACTGGGGAGTTTTCATTATTTTTCACATTTATATATTTGTTTATATTTAAACACACACACTATATATATATATATATATATATATATATATATATATATATATATATATATATATATATATATATATATATATATATATATATATTAAATATAACTTTTCTATATGTTTAAATGGTAAACACTGAATGTCATTTTAATGCTGTAACAGACCTAATACCCCTTATTATAACATAAAATAAAAACATACCTGGAAGTAGATGAGGGTCCCGTGGGTTCCTCTGGACCCCAATTCCGTCAGACGCATCAGTAAAATAAAAGTGATCTACTGAATCGACAGTAGAAAGGGGTTGATTGTTGCTATGCCAGTGTAAATAAGGAAGTGTGGTTGAGTCTGTGAGAGAATTACCTGGTCTAAATTAATTGGTTTATGTTTGCCATGGCAACTCTGACCAGAAATTTAAATGCCAAGGTGGTTCTTCAAATTCTTCTGGAGGCTGAGAGTGAGGATGAATGTGGACTGAGGCCGAGCTGAAGAGAGCTGGGGAGTTGCTGTATGATGATGAGAAGCAGGAGGAAGACTATGAGGAACATCAAGGTGAGGAAAAAAGAAGTGCTGATTGACAATTTGTGAAAGCCAGGAGTGGATTGGAGTGTTTTTATCCACCTAGAGCAGCTTATAAATTTCTGAATATTGTGTAACATTTGGTATTTTAGTATTTGTAATGCACATTTAATAATTGTTTAATAGACTAACTATTTCTTGCTGATAACTGAATTAGTTAACTGAATACATGTAATGGTTGCTAGGAATTGGGTGAAAGTGCTATGCAATAGGAGTCTTATTTCGATGCTTGTGTGTGTGGGCATCACACAGTTTGACCTTATGTATTGTTACAATGTTAGAATCAGCACAGTTGGAAAAACAGTAGAGAGGCTGACACTCGCCAACTGTCCAGAGCTAACAGCTAAGTATTTTACTTTATCTGTTACTCTGCATCAGGGCTAATTCATAAACTCTAGAAGTAGTGAATTTCTCTGTATAATTGTACCTGTATGTTGATAATAAAACCTGATTACTGTGATTTGAAATTGTTAGTTGTGTCTGGTCATGTTTACTCTCATGTCTCAACAGATATTAAGGAAATATTAGGCTTTGTTTTCTTACAACTATCCAAGTCAAAGAGGGGCTGTCCCACCAGAGCAGGTACTCAGAGACGCCTCTAAAATGTTTTAAGTTTCTGATCGACCCGACTACAGCTCAAAGCATTCTTGGGTACAGAATGACAATATCGACCTTGATGTCAGTGAGGTTGAGGTTTTGCATATTTCGACATTTTACTGATTTATGCAGTAGAGTTCTGCATAAAAGAAGAGTAGATATAGTTGAAATGTTGTCAGAATAATCAGTGCTGATCACAGGGTGAATTAGGCTACTGTGGGGATGTCACAGCAGTGCTTCAATCTGCTGTCACCATTCATCACCTTAGATCAATACCCTTGTGGAAACATGTGCCACAGACCAGAACTTTGTTTAAATGCATGAGGTATTTTAAAGGGTGAAGCATAAAAGTCACACAGCCTATGAGCCTGCGTGTCATCTTACACTGGATGTAGAGCTGTATCCTTTCCATGGCAGATGCATTTTTCACCAATACATGCCATAGAAACCAGCATGAAATGGTATCAAAATCTGGCAGCTTGTGGATCGAGAGTGGGTACCTCTGCAATATGAAAATGTATTTAGGGAAGGTGGAAGGCACTGGCCTCGGAAACTCTGTCACTCTATCGCTGGCAAAGCCTTATTTTAAAACAGGACGCAGCATCACTGACAATTTTTCACTTCTATTGAGCTGGCTGACAACTTATGGAAAGAGGGCTTGACTCTTGTGGGGACCATCAGGAGCCACTGAAGAGAGATTCCTGCAAATGCTCTGTCATCTTCTATAGTAATAAACAGCACTGATTTCTTATTTTCAGAATACAAGACCTATCCTACATCCTGAAGAAGAAGAAAGTGGTTAACCCTTTGAGTAGTACTGAACGCGTGCGGTACATTAAGCTGCTCTTCTGCAACTTTAAACGTGGATTACTGAGCCTACAAAACTCCTGATCACATAATATTGTAACACTAGGTTTCTGTAACACCTTTTATTAGTCTCTTGCGCCCTCTGCCTGATATTGACGAATTACATATAATAAACCCAGTTACAAAAATGCCAACAGTGTTTGTAAAGTGACGAAAATCACTCAGTGAGAAAGAAGACATAAGCGAAGGATATTTACCATCAACATCAAGTGACAGCAAAAGGCGACACAAGCTCTGTGCGTTGCTCCATGCTTCATGGAGTATCATACGCTGAAGCATTAGACACTCTCACTCCCTCCACCCCACAACCTGATTACCTGGATATGATTTATTCATGTCTCTCTCTGTCTCTGTCTCTCTCTCTCTCTCTCTCTCTCTCTCTCTCTCTCTCTCTCTCTCTCTCTCTCTCTCTCTCTTTTTTGTTAGGATGTGCTTTTGTAGTTGTTCCACCCTGTTGTTTATTGTTTATTGCCTACATGTTATTTTTTAGTCAAACCCTTTCCCTATGACTAAATAAAAATATATATTTATTTGTTCTCTTTCTGGCTCTCTCCTGCCTCGCTCTCTCTCTGGCTCTGTCATTGCCTCTCTCTCTCTCCGTCTGGCTCTCTCCTGCCTCTCTCCCTCTGGCTCTGTCCCTGCCTCTCCCTCCCTCTGGCTCTGTCTCTGCCTCTCCCTCCCTCTGGCTCTGTCCCTGCCTCTCCCTCTCTCTGGCTCTGTCCCTGCCTCTCCCTCTCTCTGGCTCTGTCCCTGCCTCTCCCTCTTCTCGATTCTTTTGCTGTAGATGAAAGTTAATTATTTACTGAAAATACAAATAAATACAAACCCAGACAGTGTACAATTTAACCACCCCTGGCACAGGAGTTTGTGTAGGATGGTAACATACCAGTCTCTCAAGATGTAAAGAAAATTTGCAGGACAACTTATGTAGAAGATAACATGGGATATTTGAACATCAACTGATTCAAATCAGGGTACCACACAAATTATGCATAAAAACAGGATATGTTATTTTTTTTTCTAATAGATATAGTACTCCTTCAATGAAGGTTCCACCATCCAGATGCATAACTCCTGTTGTGGCCATCTGCCAGATGGTAGAACCTTCATCAGTAGGCACTATTACTGAAAAGGCTACACAAGAGTCTACACAATTGTAACTACTGCTTTTGTTGATGGTACCTTTCAGATATACTGAAAGTGAACATGAATAATATCCTAAGATCAGCTGTCGGTCAAACAATTCGGAGATGCCTGCAGGGTTCTGGTTTCTGTACTTTGGGATCAAGATGACACAGTTTGCCTCCAACAGATAATATCAAGACCAGGACATATCAGCCAGTAGCGTTAACTGTTTAGTTATTGTAGAGTGTGCTTAATGGAGACTGATTATATGATTCTGCTTGTGATTGTTTTGAACATTTTAACTAAAAATGAAGTTGAAGTTGAGAATGATGTTAATGATTTTACATTACAGTGTGATTCCTATGTAGCAAGTACTGCTGGTATAGCTAAAAACTATATTACAGTATATATAGTAGGAGTACTGTCCAGGTATACCCTGTAATTCAAGGGCTTTTAATTTTACTCTCCATTATGCAAACAAGTATTTTACCACAGATGCACCCACGGGACACGTTCATATTTACACAGTCAGATTTATACTGGCTTTAGACAGACAACACTTACAAATCATGCCAGATTCCATAACAGATAGGTTCTGGATTATTGAGGGTATCACACCATTAATTTCAATAGGTACTTGATCAGACCCCAAAATTATGCTGAAACTGAATGCCGGTTTGCAGAGAGGAACAATTAGACATGTTTTACTGTGTGTTTAGGTAATGCCTCTTTAAATAATTAAAATGTAATCAAAAATCAATGTATTTTCTTGAAGGTGTTGTGTTGTTTACACTTGAATAGTCTACAGTTGTGTTTGGTATACTCTGGGGTCATATAATGCCCATTCTGGATTTCATTGAGATGTTTTGTTATTGTTTTTAAACGTGAGCCTTCAAGTGTGCTGTATAAGAGCAACTTTGAAGCTGTTTTAAAAAGGACCTGCGTAACCTAATGCAGGTTCTACAACACTGGAATGAATGTGTTTTCTACCCTGTTAAAATGGCACACCCCTACAAGGCGCCATGTTAGAGAAGCTACAAAATCCCCTTTGTGCGGTGCCTTGAATTTTGTTTAAATACCAAGCAATTGGGTGGCATTGGGAATTTTAATACCAACATGTATCTTGCCTTAGCAAAGGCAGCGCACAGAATTTAGATTTAATATACCCTCAAGTTTTTGTTATGACTAAAATAAAGTTTGATATTCAGATATCAAGTATAGTTAATGAAACCAACAACAGGGCAAATATTTATTTCAAACTGTATTTCTATTCATAAACAAGACACTTTGTAAAAGCCTTATTTGAATAATTCATAGTATAGAAATTAAAAAGAGCAATGAAAGGGTAAACATTAGCAATTCCCCTTTAGACTTTTTCCTTGCTGATCTCTTAAAACTATGCAACATGTGTGCCAATTTCAATGTGCATTCACATAAAATGATCCAAACATTTTTGAAATAGTTGTTTCCAAGTGAGAATGCCTGAGAAATGTTAACATAAAACACCAAGAACACCACACTACAAAGTCTCTGTTAATGACTTGGATAGAAAGGGATGTATGAGTCTTATATTCTTGTCGCATACTGCCTTCAGGCAGTAACACCCCAGATACATGCAGAATTCTAATGACTGGGTATTAGGATTCAAAGAATCACAATGAGATGTCTTTGTTGCACAGACATGTCTGTATTCCATCATACTGATATAAATGATTTGTATTCCTATTTAATACATTAATTGACTAAAACTACATTTCATTGGAGTAAATACATTGTGTGACTGTTTTAATTTAAAACTTGCATCCTGCTTAATGTTTATCCTTATAACTAAGTGTGGCAAAGTGGTTAATAATGTACAGGTGCAGGTGATTAAAGAACAGACAGACATTTGTAATCCAGGTGCAAAGGTTTGTTTTTATTAGTTGCTTTTGTCCAGTGCCTGATGGCGAAACAAACAGGCAATAATAATGATGGTAAGTAATACAGCGGCATGTATTACTTACATTTATAATCCCCCAAGCTGGTCCCAAAATTAATAGTCACGTTCTTGTATCCCCACATTAAACACAAAGCACATACACAAGTCTGGTTAGTGCGTGAATTAGTGATTGTGGTGCAATACAGTTTTACAGTGGTACGAGTGAAGTGCTGTTCGGGTTTGTGCTGGCCTCTGGCGACAGCTCCGAATGTGTTAGCCGTCTAGTGAATACACTCAACAATAGACAGTACAAACAAAAACTCACGATTATTTCACCAACAGTACGGGTCCTTCCAGGTCAATGACACAACCAAAACGAAGGAACAGATAACATTGCTTCGACCCCTATTTATGCCGTCAATCATGGCCCCTTGGTAAACGATTGCAGCTGCTTTTTATGATCTGCAGCTGCCACATCATTTCCCCTTCGGGTCAATGAGTTAGTGTACCGAAGCTCTGTCTCTTCTCTACTTGACCGACTTTCTTTTAACCCTGGGAACGAAGTGTCAGGCCAAGTAGTCCAGAGTACTGTGTTCCCGTTACTTACCACCCTCACAGGTCAAGAGGAAGATTTACCACCAAGAATCATTGTCTTTCTGTCACACTGAGGCTGTATTTTTTTTACAGTTATCACAGATTTCACAATTTCCATGAAATGTACCCATTGCCGTGTAGTTCCCAGTGAAAATTCCCATTTCTGAAATAATAGTGTAAATATACATATTTATATCACTTAAAATAAATACAGCAAACACTACCTGTTACACTGTGTTTAGTTTGTTCTGATAAATGATTGAACACATTGCATAGAGCTGCATGATTTCTTTAAAATGTCTGTAACGAAAAAACACCAGCTGCATCAAACATCGGAAATATTTCTGCTAAAGATCGCTCTGTCCAGTACAAGAAGGGGACATTTCACGTGTCTGTTGTTATTTTTGCATTTATTTATGTTTTTATTTTGTTTGATAATTCACTTATTATAAAAGTAGAATGTCTTTAAAAAGGGCAGATTGGGTCTTTGTCGACCAAGGTGCTATCGATATGTATTGAAGTGTATCCTGTTTTAGACAAAGCCATCATTTGCTACCTCGGCATGTTACAAATGTACCCTGCTTTTCTAATTTCGTGAGAAATAGCAATTGCCACAAACTATTAATTTCAGCTCAGACATGACATACGTATTACAGCTCCTAACATGGCCGCGATCACACTAGTGTACTATTGTCTGATTATCTCATAAGAACATAAGAAAGTTTACAAGCGAGAGGAGGCCATTCGGCAGCTTCATGAAGGATCCCAGGGTGTCAGCTTCAACAACACTACTGGGTAGTTGGTTCCAGGCTCCCATAATTCTCTGTGTAAAAAGTGCCTCCTATTTTCTGTTCTGAATGCCCCTTTATCTAATCTCCATTTGTCACCCCTGGTCCTTGTTTCTATTTTCAGGTTGAAAAAGTCCCTTGGGTCGACATTGTCAATACCTTTTAGAATTTTGAATGCTTGAATCAGATCGCCATATATTCTTTGTTCAAGACTGAATAAATTCATTTGTTTTAGCCTGTCTGCATATGACATGCCTTTTAAACCCAGGATAATTCTGCTCACTCTCTTTGCACTCTTTCTAGAGCAGCAATATCCTTTTGTAGCGAGGTGACCAGAACTGAACACAATATTCTAGATGAGGTCTTACTAATGCATTGTAAAGTTTTAACATTACTTCTCTTGATTTAAATTCAACACTTTTCACTATATATCAATACAGTGTCTGGGTGTATAAATTAGAATAAAACACAACGCAACATTACTTGACCCCTCAGTGAAATTAGGGACAATACAAAATGTAATTGTTTAATTGACTTATTGATGGAACACCTGAGTATGTTAAAGTGCATTGTGATGGTGGTCCACTATGAAAGACGCTTATTATATTTATATTTATATATTATATAAAAACATCTATGATCTATTATCTACCTGCAGTTATGTTATAAGTACACTTTTTGTTTATCTTTTGAAGTTACATATTATAATATGTAACTTCAAAATATTGTATTGCACACTGCAGAAAGAAATGCTGTGTCAATGCTGGTGAAACAGCCGTATTCATATAAGTATTATTTAATTACTTTTATTATTTATTTTTCTTTTAACAATTGTGTGTAATTGTAAAATAAACACAGAATAACTTATTGTATTACAGTATGTGATTTTGAATAAATGTGTTCATTCTGATAAGATGTTCCTTGTAGGATGTCCTAATAATTTACGGATATTTGGTGTTGTATAATGTGTTATTACTGGTCTATGAAACATTAGTCAAGCTTTACCTTCTCAGGTTTAATCCAGTCGTCAAGTTAAAACAATAGATTCTAAAGAGGACAGTAACTAAAAGATCACAACCATTAATACACAGGAGCTCAGTGATTTTGTGCAACACTAAGTAACTGTTTCTTCCATGGAAGGTTATACACTTTATTGACACACAGGGTGCCTTCAAAGGAATCACAGCATCACTGTCAAAGCTACTGGATGAGATTCCTTTAAAGTCAGAAACCATAAAGCTTATAAATAAGGCCCCATAACTATCAATGTCTGGTGACTTAAAATTGGTTTGATGTCTGAAAACAAAGTTTGACTTTTCATGTGTACCTGCCTCTTCCCTTCAGGAGCCATGCATGTTTTCACTGACCCATTGTTTTTCGTAGATTAACAGTAATCCAGTTAATTGTTTATTAATAATAATAATAATAATAATAATAATAATAATAATAATAATAATAATAATAATAATCTGTATAACCTATACAGCTACAAACCTTCAAACTAATTTTGTTTTATTTTTTATACTGATATATGCTAATAAAAAAGTTAAAATAGTGTCATATACAAATAAAACTACACTGGGGCCTTACGGTTAACTTTCAATTATTGTGGATCTACTGGTGAACCTTAAAGTCTTGGTTATTTTATACCTTAATATGATCGGATGCTCTGCAAGTAATAATAATCTTGCAGAAAATGTAGTCCTTGTGTCTTTGCACATTTGAACATTTAACCAAATGTAATCCCCAGCGGCTGGTGATTTATATTATTAGTAGCTATCAAAAATATCACTGCAGCTGAAAATTAGTCAAATATAAACTTTTAGGATACAAACCACCATTTAAAATCATATATATATCTCAAGATTTACTGGTAAATGGCGACATTTACCACGTAAAGTGGTAAATGTCAGAAATAAACATGATAACACTTTACTTCGCCATTTACAGGTAAATCTCAAGAATAGCCAAGTGCCTTTACCAATAAGCTTTTGGTAAATGCCAGAAAAGCTTATTGGTAAAACAAGATTTACCAGAGTCTGACTTTACCATAACACATATACATACACATACTGGGACAATGAATAGGTTCAAGTCGAAGAATGATCTTTTAACTCCATTGTGTTCAACCAGTGAAAACATATTTAGTATGCCCCAGTGAAGCAGAGAATGTGATATGCTTACAGTAATGAAGCTAATAAAACACGTTTTAGGAAAGACCAAGGGAATAGACCTTAGTGATTCTGGTTAATTGAAATGACAACATTTGTTTCCATGCAAAACAATCAAAAAATAAAACAGCAACTCCTTTCTTGCCAGCAATGCTAACGTTGTAAACCAAGGTAAACATTTTTGCTTAACACCAATGTTGCCTTTGGCAAATAAACACTAACACAACACAATTATATGTACAATATGTCACCAGCCTTTACCATTCCAAGAAATATGTTTCTTGCTCCTTCTGCTAATTTTAATTTTAAACACATTTGTGTAATTTCACAGCCTTTGCCATTGAGCGTTAAACTTACATAGTATTTGTTTTATATGTTGGAGCAATGGTCCATTCTTTCCATTGCAACCAGAAGCACATTGTGTGAGGGGAAAAAAAAATTGTAATTCTATCCTGATTTACACCTCGATTGAACATATGTTTTTATAGGCCATTGCTGCACTATCTGTTGCCATTGTCATAGTTCCACCTTAAGTTGTTTTTAATGGCAAGAGTTTTGAAAAATTCCCAAAGTTTCCACGAGATCCAATATGGCGGTCGAACCATGTGACTTTTTCATTTGAGGACGCCAGTCTGGTTGTCCAGCCATAGGCATCTACTTACATATGCGTTTTATAACTCTGCGATGTTGTTTGTGCGAAAAGATAATAATAATAATAATAATAATAATAATAATAATAATAATAATAATAATAATAAACACAGCAATAACAATATGCTTCCCTAGCCTTTGGCTTGGAAGCCTAATTACAAAGGATGTAGGTTTAGCAACAAAATGCAAACCAATGCCTACTGTACACTGTTGATAAGAAAAGCCAATCTAAGCAGGCAGTACAATTTCCTGAAAGTGGAAAACAATTCAAAGCTAACCAGGAACAAAAATACTCTTTATGAAAGATCAATAATGTATTTATCTTACTGCTTCAAGTTAGTTGATGATTGCATGAAAGACAGGAAGGACTGTCAAGGACATAATGCACTTTAAATTAAAACAGATGTTAACTTTGTAGTTAACAGACAAGCTGACATTAGTATCCAAGAGGTTGATAAGAAAGGGGCATTAAAAGAATAGAATAGAAATACATGAAAATTTAAGATATACTACCCCGTGTTAAGGATTTCAAAACGTACACAAATACATTAGGAGCTTCTTCTTCTGAGTGTACAGCTAAATGCAGTGCTCTCTTGTTATGTTTTCTATTTGACATATCAAAAATCATGCGCTATTGAAAAAAGTGAAATAGTGAAGGACCGCTTTATACTTGTACACTTTACTTGAACATGGCCTACCTGTGAAATGATTACTCAATTCACATCGACTTCACATCTTTCCCATTAAAAACTATATAAAACCTACTACAAAAAACAAAAAACTCTTTCCGTGCAGTTGGGCAATGTGCCTCCTTCCTGACTCGTATTTGTTCTGAATACTTTGAACACACCCCAACTACTGAGTGGCAGCAAATTCTACATTTTTATTGGAGACTCTGCTTGCGAGATTACAATTACAATAGAAGTCTTGTTTGCAGGATTTAAAGCTATATTAGTTATATAGTGAGAATTTAAAGCAGAATTGCAAATCGTGGTGAAATGTAAAAAATGCCTAGACACACAAACACCCCAGAAGAAGTACCCATCACCATCAGGATTTTGTTGTGGAATAGAGTAAAGGAAAGAAGGTACAAGTAAGTACTGTCAAGGTACTACTATTGTGGCAGAAAAAAAAATGCTTAACCGTTTTTAGAAAGTAACCGAAAACAATAATTTCATACAGTATATACAAAGTTTAAAACCCCTTTTAAAAAGTTCAGGGTTTGTTTGTGTTTCACACTGTTTCTCAATGTGCCACAATCCTTGTACAATGTTATGATTATTGTCACAATCATTGGTGAACAACATGTGTTTGCAAGTACTTCCAGCTCCCAGAACTGCATCCTGTTGTTTGGGGACTGTTTGACTGTTTGCTGTCAGATCGTTTGGAAGTTCTTTTACAAAAGAACAAAATGGAAAGGTAACATGCCCTGTTTGTGGAGTTTTAATGTACTTCTGTGGCAAAAAGAACAAAATGGAAAGGCAACATGCCCTGTTTGTGGAGTTTTAATGAACTTCTGTGGCAATACCACCAACCTGCGGGATCATTTAGTAAGACAGCACCCGACAAAATACGACAGCGGAACGCAAATAAAAACAAAAGAAAGAAACCCTACCTGTTTTAGATGTCACCAGCCGGACACCAGGCCAGGTCATGCCCACCTGCGATGGAGTGTGATGTGGCAGCTTGCAATTGGGCATCAGAAGCAGGTAGGTGAGTGGAAAATGGTCGGGAGAGGCCTTGTATTGTTGATGTTGTTTTGGGGAATGTGAAAACCCACGCATTAATGGATATGGTGTGAGCAGACCTTAATTCAGACAGCTCTCTTGGGCGGTGTGTCATGGCAGCCATGAGGTCAGGTGGTGATCTCCTGTATCCATGGAGACACGCGGCATACCCCACGTTAAAAGTATACTTGTTGGTAGGTCACCTAGTAGTAGGGTGGTGGAAAGGTTACCACACTCGGTTATTCTGGGCCGAGACTGGCCAAAATTTAAAGAATTAATGAAATTAATGACAGTCTCAGTCACACACGTAAACGTGGCTGAAAAGTAAAAGGGGAAATGATTGGTGATATTTTCCCCTTACATGCTGATATGTACGGCCGACAGCCTCTCGGCATCCTCAATCTGCTGAGAGAGGGGTGGGAGGAGCACAAAGGCTCGTCCAAAAATGTAGTGAAGCTTGTGCTCTTACTAATAGATCGCCTGGATTTGATCGGCCGCTGGGCCCAGGACAATCTCAAATCGGCTCAGCACTGGCAACAGCAGCATTACAATCAAAATGCAAGAATTCAAACCTTTCGACCAGGAGACAAAGTAATGCTGCTTCTTCCTTCGTCAGAATCGAAATTATGTGCTAAATGGCAGGGGCCATATGAGTTGATTATGATAGTGAATTATGAAATTAGACAGCCCGATCGCGTAATGAATGAGACATTTATCACGTAAATTTATTAAAGCCCTGGCAGGCAAAGACAGCTCCTTATTTATTGCCCCAGGCAAAGTAGAGGATGATTTAGGTCCTGGTCTAGAGACCTCTAGCACCAAAGACATTTCGATGGGGAACGGTTGCTTCCAGATCAGCAACAAGAGCTGCGTAAGTTAAATGAGGAGATCAATTATGTTTTTTCTGACGCCCGTAGAACTAACCTTGTTGAATATGCCATTATCTCTCCCCAGGTGTCATGGTGCGAGAGAGACCTTACTGAATGAAGTGGCATTAGCAAAGAGGTACGGGCGATGCTTGAACTTGGGGTGATTAAGCTTTCCAGGAGCGATTGGTGCAGTCCAATTGTGATAGTGGCCAATAAGGATGTCACCAACCGCTTTTGCATTGATTTCCATAAGGTAAACGCTATTGCCAAGTTTGATGCTTCGGGTCAACAAGCTTATCGATAGACTGGGAATGGCTAGGTTTATCTCCACTCTGGACCTGATGAAGGGATACTGGCAGATCCCCTTAACCCGCTGTTTTGCAGAAAACTGCATTTTCAACTCCTGAAGGGCTGTTCCATTTCACAACCATGCTGTTTGGGCTACATGGTGTCTCATGGACTGATGGACCAGGTATTAAAAGTAAATGGATTTGTGCCAAACCAGGTGACTGGCTTACAATTTGCTTAATTTGTACACTGAAGTGGATTCATTACTTGTAATTTATGATCAGTTACAAAACATCAATTATAAAGGACACCAAACAACACAAGGAATTGAGATGGATAGAAGTTATTCCGTCACAGATTATGAATTGGTGAAAGTTAGGGAAAAGCTTAATTGAGCCATTTAAAATGAGATCAAATAAAGCATTAGCCTAAGTTCAAAACTTGTGGGTACTTCAGGCTTATATTTTAGCCTTGGCGTGTTTCTTAGTTTTAATGGGGTAACATTGTACAGTACATTCAGAAATATGAAACCCAATTTCAGTTTGCCTTTTTCCTTTAAAATATCTTTCATCTTCAATATTGCCTACAGTCCAATTTCTATTGAAGTTGATTGAGGTCAAACTGCAGCGATCTTTGAGAAGATCAGTATGGTGTAAAATTGTAATGAAATATGTATGAAACAGGCAATGTATGTATGTGATGTTCTGGCATTAAGAATTCTGATCCATACAGGTAAGATGAGAATAGAAACTGCTTGTGTAAACCAGCTGTGCTCTTTTGTACAACGGTGAAGATGATTACTTGTGGAGTGTGTGATTGCTGGTTTGTGCCTATGCTTCATCTGTTACAAACAAAATCTTATACATTTTGGATGTAAATTAATTCTGAAAAGATATTTTCTTAAACTCAATAATTGAAAAAAAAAAAAAAAAACTAAAATATGAGACCATCTGCACACCTATAGCAATTAAAAAGTAATACATTAATAAATTAAGAAAGCATGTTATAAACACCTGTCTTTTACACACCCCTCCTTTATACAATAAAATAGTTATATTGTTTTAAAATGTAAATAACAACTGAACAAAACACTGGATGAATAAAAATAGCCAACCAGACATTTGGTAGATCTGAATACCACTGTTAACTACAGTCACTCTTGTACAATCTGACTAGTGACTATTTCTTAGAACTAAACTGTTTCTTAACATGTGAATCTCAGGAAAGGGAACAGAAAAGCAAAGACAGAACATGACCGAGTGAGCAAAGAGTTGAACATGTGTAGGTGTATTTACTTATCCAGTCATTCAAGCAAAGAATGTTTGCTTGAATGACTGGATACTGATTTTATAGCTCATAGGTCTTGTGACGCAATCAACCAACTGAACAGTTTAAAAATCAATAAACTTCAGAATTTAACAGCAAGCATTAATAACTGTTCTAAACATGGCTGGAATAATTGAAAGTATGTTTATCTTTCCTTACTTCCTGTGAATTGTCTTCAGCAATTGGAATGACATTAAAGCTAGATAAAATGTCAGACGCCTCCAGCTAGTCTCTGTACTATGTGCAGCACGAAATCCAGACTGACATTTCTCAGATACACCATTAAGAGTTAAAAAAACTTGAAATGCAACAACCTCTCTAAAACCTTGTCTAAGAAAGGAAGATTGGAGATGGGCCTGTAGTTATTAATGAGTTTAGGATCCAAGTTGTGTTTCTTGAGCACTGGCTTTACTATAGCTACTTTAAGTGCTGAGGGAACAATACCAGAAGAAAAAGAACTATTTATAATTTTTAAAATGTGGGTAATAATAACTCCAAGAGCGTTTTTTAATAATTTTGTAGGAATGGGGTCAAAAGAACATGCTGTAGTTCTCATGTGCTGCATCAGAGCTCTCAGCTCTTGAAGCTCTTAGAGGCACTAATAGAAAATACTGTGCAACAAGGCCTTAATAGAATATTTGTGGAATCTGATTTCTAATGTGTAGTATTTTATTTTAAAGTGATTTAAGAAGTCATTACAGCTAGGAATAAAACCAGTATCAAGGGCGGAACTATTCGGAGAAGGATTAATTAACACTAGAATCCCCGGCAGTCATTTTGGCGATTTTTGGTTTTAAATGTAATTTTCTCCAGTCGTGTAACACATATGGGACAGCACATTCATGTACCTTTCTGTGTGTATGTATTAAATATAGCACAGAGAAGAATTTACCAAGGAGAGAATATATTTTACAGTTAGCACAGGAACTTTGCAAGAAGCATTTGGAACAGAGGGAGACTGCCAAGTGTGTGCCCAGCTGAAGCTGACGACCCCGCCGAGAGCTGCAAGAGACGCCAATGCCAGGTTGGCAAGTGCAATAAAAATAAAACTTTGGACAGCTGTGCCTTGTGTAGAAAGGCATTTGTTGTTTTGATTTGTAAAATAAATGTTCATATATATAATATTTAATATGCTTCAGTTGTTCAGATGTTCATGTGACATACTCAGTAAAAAATAAATAATTACATCTAACTGTTTCTCCTTTCGTTATACTATTTACAGTGTTTTGAATACAGCCATCAGAAAGACTGCTGAGGTATGAGTATATCTCCGGTCTTTTAGTGTTAACTTGCACTTATCTGCTCCCTATTTTACTGTATTTAATCCTGCACTTAACCCAATCTGTAGTATCTTGTGTTTCACTTGCACTTGTATCTAACCCTGATGTAATTATCAACACTGTTATCTGCTCTTGAACTGCCCCGATATCAAATCATACTGTGTTTTGTATTTGCTCTTATTAGGACTGAAGTCATTGTATTTTGTATCTTGCTCTTAATTGTACTGTAAATATTGATATGTATTTTATTTTGCATACAACTGGGTTAGGGCATCTGCTAAGAAATAAAATAATAATAATAATAATAATAATAATAATAATAATAATAATAATAATAATAAAGGTACAGAGCATGATTACTGTAGGAAAACAGTAATTTCAAGCATTAAATGTACTGTATATACCAATGTATAAAAAAACATGTAGAAAGAACTTTTATATTTAGATTTTTGTAGTTTTCCTTGCATATCTACAAAAATACATTAACAATTAATTCAGCACCAGTAACACATTTGTAG
>JAGXEW010000207.1:0-263207 GCA_030684275.1 Acipenser oxyrinchus oxyrinchus
TGAGTGATGAAAACCTCTCCTAGCTGTCTTACAAGCTCACCGTTTGTTCCTGAGTGCATGAAAACCTCTCCTAGCTGTCTTACAAGCTCACCGTTTGTTCCTGAGTTCATGAAAACCTCTCCTAGCTGTCTTACAAGCTCACCGTTTGTTCCTGAGTTCATGAAAACCTCTCCTAGCTGTCTTACAAGCTCACCGTTTGTTCCTGAGTTCATGAAAACCTCTCCTAGCTGTCTTACAAGCTCACCGTTTGTTCCTGAGTGCATGAAAACCTCTCCTAGCTGTCTTACAAGCTCACCGTTTGTTCCTGAGTTCATGAAAACCTCTCCTAGCTGTCTTACAAGCTCACCGTTTGTTCCTGAGTTCATGAAAACCTCTCCTAGCTGTCTTACAAGCTCACCGTTTGTTCCTGAGTTCATGAAAACCTCTCCTAGCTGTCTTACAAGCTCACCGTTTGTTCCTGAGTTCATGAAAACCTCTCCTAGCTGTCTTACAAGCTCACCGTTTGTTCCTGAGTTCATGAAAACCTCTCCTAGCTGTCTTACAAGCTCACCGTTTGTTCCTGAGTTCATGAAAACCTCTCCTAGCTGTCTTACAAGCTCACCGTTTGTTCCTGAGTTCATGAAAACCTCTCCTAGCTGTCTTACAAGCTCACCGTTTGTTCCTGAGTTCATGAAAACCTCTCCTAGCTGTCTTACAAGCTCACCGTTTGTTCCTGAGTTCATGAAAACCTCTCCTAGCTGTCTTACAAGCTCACCGTTTGTTCCTGAGTTCATGAAAACCTCTCCTAGCTGTCTTACAAGCTCACCGTTTGTTCCTGAGTTCATGAAAACCTCTCCTAGCTGTCTTACAAGCTCACCGTTTGTTCCTGAGTTGATGAAAACCTCTCCTAGCTGTCTTACAAGCTCACCGTTTGTTCCTGAGTTCATGAAAACCTCTCCTAGCTGTCTTACAAGCTCACCGTTTGTTCCTGAGTTCATGAAAACCTCTCCTAGCTGTCTTACAAGCTCACCGTTTGTTCCTGAGTTCATGAAAACCTCTCCTAGCTGTCTTACAAGCTCACCGTTTGTTCCTGAGTGATGAAAACCTCTCCTAGCTGTCTTACAAGCTCACCGTTTGTTCCTGAGTTCATGAAAACCTCTCTAGCTGTCTTACAAGCTCACCGTTTGTTCCTGAGTTCATGAAAACCTCTCCTAGCTGTCTTACAAGCTCACCGTTTGTTCCTGAGTTCATGAAAACCTCTCCTAGCTGTCTTACAAGCTCACCGTTTGTTACTGGGACAAGATAAGGGCTGAGTTGACGGTCTTCAGGTTTTCCTCCCCCTGTATTGAATCTGAAGCAGTAACCAATGTGAAAATAGCCACACCAAGACTTACAAAGAGCAATAATGTGACTATTACGAATGGCCACTTCTTAAAGCTGTTCTTAAGTGAGTAAACCATTCTGGGACAAATCTGTTCAAGTATCTTTAATGCTGGAAGAGTTCTGGTAGCAGTCTACTGGAATGATATTGAACTCTTGGGACTATCACACTAGAAAGGGGGTGTGCTTTGGTGTCTGATGAAAAGAAAGTGAAACTCTTTGGTGTCTGATGAAACGAAAGTGAGAATGAATTTGCACCAAGCATGATGGCCCTGACCAGTAACATGACAAAGCTGAACACTGTGACCTATATTCACAGTATCCACATGTGTCTTTTACAAACAGACAGATGCACAAATGCCTTCATAGCCTCTCAGATTCTCGATTGCTTAGGCCTTAAGATATGTTCGGATCACATTTCGTAATAATAGGTCTTTCTTTAGACATATGTAAAAACAGTGTGACATCCAGAGCAGACAGACAAGCAGCTTCCATATACCCCCAGACCATGTTACACTCAATTGCTTAAGAATGTCCTTTGCAAGTTTCTCAGAATTTGATAAGGGGTTCTCTCGAGCAGTGTTTTTCAAATTGGGGTACGCACAGACATCTCAGGGGTCCTATGACAGTATTCTATTTGTGTAAATAACTGATTTATTTTGCACTGGTATTTGTTTTCAGTCACAGTCTAAATGTGCAGAATTATTCCACCACCTTCATGTAATAACACCGTTATCTTTATTTGCACTATTTCATTGTGTTTATTTGCACTATTTCATTGTGTTTATTTGCACTATTTCATTGTGTTGGAATATTACTTTACAAAGGGTCAGTAGTGTGTGTGTGTTACTAGACCCAGGAAAGGGTTCACTTTGGCCCTTGATTATAATGTTCAGAGCAATGGAGCGCTTGAATCTCTCTGTGCCCGAGATAAACTGAAGGCAGCAAGAAGCAGGAGGCTGGCGAGAGCTGATACAAGCCTCATTTTGGGACAAATTCACAGAATGCTTTGTTGTTGTTAGTACAATTTGTGTCCTAATATCAGTGCTAATACCCTTCTTCAGCAAATGATCTAACTGACAAAGGTCAGTCTGTGTGCTTGAATTAGTGCTATTAACATGTTTTCTTAATAGCACTTTGTGAACTAATTTGGGGCATTCCTGTGTTAATTACATAGTTATACGCACTCACGAAGGTATAGGACACATGTCAGCATCGTTTCAATTGAGAGTTATTAAAACTAGGAGGTCAGCTTTTAAAAGTGAGGTATTAACGCATTCGTAAACATGGGAGGAGTCGGAAGATGTCTGTCATTCGCTGGATACATACAAGGCGACAGAGAGCAAGAATTATGCAGGGAAAATCCTGTCCATCCCATATTAGACTCTGAATACATGTCGACAGTCTCCCAGATGACATATTTGTTAAAGGTTTCACCTCACATGGCAGGCTATATCAGAATCATGCGAGGAGCTTAGACCCAAATTGGAATCTAGTATCAGACGATGACATGCTAAGGTTAAGGCTTTATCAGTAAGTTTAAGTAGCAGTTACTGTGCTGCATTTTTAGTAATCATATGGCATTTTTTAAGTGTATGTCATTTCCTATTACAATTATTATAATTATTAAGACAGTGTCATACACCCAAATAAGAATATCATGAAGGAGCCTTGCAGAAGGGTTATAAGCCACACAAACTGACCTGATTAAAATGTTTAGTCTGAATATCCAATCGGCCTGCCACATAAATGATTCAGTGAGAGATTCATTTGATAATGTTTAAATCAAAGAACAAACCATTTATGGGTTTGCTGATTAGCCTGTTAAGACGCCCATTTATTACATTTTAATTTCATACACAGTGAGTAGTGGGTAACCCTGTAGGCACCAGAACACACATAGTTTAAACTTTGTTTAACGGGATGGGTTGCATGTAATTGACTCTCATGACATGCAGTATATGGTTAGGTATTATAATCCTGTTACATTCCCATTCTGCAAATACACAGCCACCCAATGTGTCAATATTCATTTAGGTTTTACACACACACACAAAAGCAAAGGTGTGTTTGTATTACATAGTCTATTTAAACACATATAAAAAAAATGTATCTCACTAAATAAATGATTAGCCACAGAAAATCATCCACAGCATGTAGTAATACATTTCACATTGAAAGTAACACATACAACAACAACAAACAGAACAACAACAAACATTATAAGTAATTTATGTAACAAACGTATATTAGAACATGGATGTTAGAATGTGTTCCCTTACTAAGCTATGTTTAGTTAAAGTAAAGGCTTTTTAAATGCAAGCTATATATATATATATATATATATATATATATATATATATATATATATATATATATATATATATATATATATATATATATATATATATATATATATATATATATATATATATATAGCTGCGTACAGCATGTGTCACGTTATCTGAAAGTGATAATAAGGTAAGAGTCTCACTATCTTGGTAAAAAGAGTGGTATTAACTAAGAGGGTGCAGAGAACCCAGTAATCATACTCACAACCCTAACCCTAACTTTAACCAATTACTCATACTCACAACCCTAACCCTAACTCTAACCCATTACTCATACTCACAACCCTAACCCTACTATACTCACAACCCTAATCCATTACTCACTACACAACCTAACCCTAACCCTAACCCATTACTCATATTCACAACCCTAACCCATTACTCATACTCACAGCCCTAACTCTAACCCTATCCTAATCCATGTACTCACCTAACTCTACATACTCATAACCCATTACTCATACTCACAACCCTAACTCTAACCCTAACCCTAATCCATTACTCATACTCACAACCTTACCCCTAACCTAACCCATTACTCATATTCACAACCCTAACCTAACTCTAACCCATTACTCATATTCACAACCCTAACCCATTACTCATACTCAACACCTACCTATACTCATACTCACCAACTTAACACCCTAATCCATTACTCATACTCACAACCTTACCCCTAATCCCTAACCCATTACTCATATTCACAACCCTAACCTAACTCTAACCCATTACTCATACTCACAACCCTAACCCATTACTCATACTCACAACCCTAACTCTAACCCTAACCCTACCATTACTCATACTCACAACCTTACACCTCACTCTAACCCATTACTCATACTCACAACCTACCCCTAACCCTAACCCATTACTCATACTCACAACCTTACACCCTAACCTTAACTCATTACTCATAATTCACAACCCTAACCCTAACTCTAACCCATTACTCATATTCACAACCCTACACCCTAACTCTAACCCATTACTCATATTCACAACCCTAACCCTAACTCTAACCCATTACTCATACTTCACAACCCTAACCCATTACATCATCCTACTCAACAACCCTAACCCATTACTCATACTCACAACCCTAACCCCTAATCCATTACTCATACTCACAACCTAACCCTAACTCCTAACTCTAACCCATTACTCATATTCACAACCCTAACCCATTACTCATACTCACAACCCTAACTCTAACCCTAACCCTAATCCATTACTCATACTCATAACTCAGCCCCTAACCCTAACCCATTACTCATATTCACAACCCTAACCCTAACCCTAACCCATTACTCATACTCACAATCCTAACCCATAACTCATACTCACAACCTAACTCATAACCCTAACCCTAATCCATTACTCATACTCACAACCTAACTCTAACCCTAACCCAATCCATTACTCATACTCACAACCTCACCCCTAACCCTAACCCATTACTCATACTCACAACCTTACCCCTAACCCTAACCCATTACTCATACTCACAACCTCACCCTAACTCTAACCCATTACTCATACTCACAACCCTAACCCATTACTCCATACTCACAACCCTAACTCTAACCCTAACCCTAATCCATTACTCATACTCACAACCTTACACACTAACCCTAACCCATTACTCATACTCACAACCCTAACCCTAACCCTAACCCTAACCCATTACTCATATTCACAACCCTAACCCTAATCCATTACTCATACTCACAACCCTAACTCTAACCCTAACCCTAATCCATTACTCATACTCACAACCTACCCTAACCCTAACCCATTACTCATACTCACAACCCTAACCCTAACTCACCCATTACTCATACTCACAACCAACTCAACCCTAACTCTAACCCATTACTCATATTCACAACCCTAACTCTAACCCTAACCCTAACCCATTACTCATACTCACAACCCTATTACTCTCAACCCTAACCCTAATCCATTACTCATACTCACAACCCTAATCCCTAACCCTAATCCATTACTCATATTCACAACCCTAACCCATTACTCATACTCACAACCCTAACTCTAACCCTAACCCTAACCCATTACTCATATTCACAACTCTAACCCATTACTCATACTCACAACTCTACACTCTAACCCTAACCTTAACAGAGCATACCTCACAATCACATAACCCTAACCCATACAGAGCATCCTCACAATCACACAATAATCCTCATACAGAGCATCCTCACAATCACACAATAATCCCTACATCTATAGATATCCTCACATCACTACAATAATCCCATACAGAGCATCCTCACAATCACACAATAATCCCTACATTACAACATCATACAATCCACAACATCCTTACAACACTCACAATCCCAATAATCCCTCATTACATCGATCATCCTCACAATCACACAATAACCCATACAGAGCATCCTCACAATCACATAATATCCTCATACAGAGCATCCTCACAATCACACAATAATCCATACAGAGCGTCCTCACAATCCCAATAATCCTAACTACATATCGCATCAGAATCCCACAATCAACTAATCTCATACAGATCATCCTCACAATCACATAATCCCATACAGAGCTCCTCACAATCACACAATCCCATACAGAGCATCCTCATAATCACACAATCCTCATACAGATCATCCTCACAATCACACAATAATCCCATACAGAGTACTCACAATCACAATAATCCCATACAGAGCATCCTCACAATCACACAATAATCCCATACAGAGCATCCTCACAATCACACAATAATCCCATTAGATCGTCCTCACAATCACACAATTACTCATTACAGAGCAATCCTAATCACACAATAATCCCATACCAGAGCATCCTCACAATCACACAATAATCCATCATCACAGAGCATCCTCACAATCACACAATAATCCCATTACAGATCATCCTCACAATCACACAATAATCCCATTACTCATACTTTAATCAACACAATAATCCTCATTACAGAGCAACTCAAACTCCACACATCGCCACAACTCACAATCAACTAATCCATTACTATACTCACAATCACCAATAACCCAATCATACCATATTCACAACTAACCCTAATTATAACATTATCAATCAAATAACTAATCTAATACAAAGTCCTCACATATCACAATAACTTCAACCAAAATAATCATTAATCATACTACATACCCTAACCCCAATCCATTACTCATATCAAATCTCAATCATATTATCATATCACGCATCCTCAACCTAAACATAACCCCTACTCATATTCAACAATCCATTTAACCCTTTAACGTATTACTCATAATCACAACCCTAATCCCATTACAATACTCACAACCCTAACAACAGAACCCATTACTCATAGCCTACAAGGCAACTTCAATCAACATACTCACAACCCTAACTGTACTAACCTATTACTCATACTCACAATCTAACCCTAATAACCCCATACAGAGCATCCTCACAATCACACAATAATCCCATACAGAGCATCCTCACAATCACACAATAATCCCATTACAGAGCATCCTCACAATCACACAATAATCCCATACAGAGCATCCTCACAATCACACAATAATCCTCATTACAGAGCATCCTCACAATCACACAATAATCCTCATTACAGAGCATCCTCACAATCACACAATAATCCCATACAGAGCATCCTCACAATCACACAATAATCCTCATTACAGAGCATCCTCACAATCACACAATAATCCCATACAGAGCATCCTCACAATCACACAATAATCCTCATTACAGAGCATCCTCACAATCACACAATAATCCCATACAGAGCATCCTCACAATCACACAATAATCCTCATTACAGAGCATCCTCACAATCACACAATAATCCCATACAGAGCATCCTCACAATCACACAATAATCCCATACAGAGCATCCTCACAATCACACAATAATCCCATACAGAGCATCCTCACAATCACACAATAATCCCATACAGAGCATCCTCACAATCACACAATAATCCCATACAGAGCATCCTCACAATCACACAATAATCCCATACAGAGCATCCTCACAATCACACAATAATCCCATACAGAGCATCCTCACAATCACACAATAATCCCATACAGAGCATCCTCACAATCACACAATAATCCCATTACAGAGCATCCTCACAATCACACAATAATCCTCATTACAGAGCATCCTCACAATCACACAATAATCCCTCATTACAGAGCATCCTCACAATCACACAATAATCCCTCATTACAGAGCATCCTCACAATCACACAATAATCCTCATTACAGAGCATCCTCACAATCACACAATAATCCTCATTACAGAGCATCCTCACAATCACACAATAATCCCATACAGAGCATCCTCACAATCACACAATAATCCCTCATTACAGAGCATCCTCACAATCACACAATAATCCCATACAGAGCATCCTCACAATCACACAATAATCCCTCATTACAGAGCATCCTCACAATCACACAATAATCCCTCATTACAGATCGTCCTCACAATCACACAATAATCCCATACAGAGCGTACTCACAATCACACAATAATCCCTCATTACAGAGCATCCTCACAATCACACAATAATCCCATACAGAGCGTACTCACAATCACACAATAATCCCTCATTACAGAGCATCCTCACAATCACACAATAATCCCATACAGAGCATCCTCACAATCACACAATAATCCCTCATTACAGAGCATCCTCACAATCACACAATAATCCCATACAGAGCATCCTCACAATCACACAATAATCCCATACAGTGTCCTCACAATCACACAATAATCCCTCATTACAGAGCATCCTCACAATCACACAATAATCCCTCATTACAGAGCATCCTCACAATCACACAATAATCCCTCATTACAGATCGTCCTCACAATCACACAATAATCCCATACAGAGCATCCTCACAATCACACAATAATCCCATACAGGGTGTCCTCACAATCACACAATAATCCCTCATTACAGAGCATCCTCACAATCACACAATAATCCCATACAGAGCATCCTCACAATCACACAATAATCCCATACAGAGCATCCTCACAACCACACAATAATCCCTTATTACAGAGCATCCTCACAATCACACAATAATCCCTCATTACAGATCGTCCTCACAATCACACAATAATCCCATACAGAGCATCCTCACAATCACACAATAATCCCATACAGGGTGTCCTCACAATCACACAATAATCCCTCATTACAGAGCATCCTCACAATCACACAATAATCCCATACAGAGCATCCTCACAACCACACAATAATCCCTTATTACAGAGCATCCTCACAATCACACAATAATCCCTCATTACACAGCGTCCTCACAATCACACAACAATCCCTCATTACAGAGCATCCTCACAATCACACAATAATCCCTTATTACAGAGCATCCTCACAATCACACAATAATCCCTCATTACACAGCGTCCTCACAATCACACAATAATCCCTCATTACAGAGCATCCTCACAATTTGGTGAGGACTGGTGCAAAATTCTGGAAAACAAAAAGTTAAATACGTAGAGGTCAACAGTTGTTTGCTTTCAGTTATTATCTCTTTAAATAACGAGTAAAGGATATGATTAATACTGCTGGCATCTGCTGTTGGCAAAGAGAGTTTCCACTGAAAAACTGAAGTTTCACTTTAGATTTCTGTGTGTGACGCAGCAATCTGAGTGCAGTAGATATGTGCCTACTAGCAGACTGCTGCTAGGAGAATCATAGATAATCTACAGGGCAATGCATTGGCAAGTAGTAAACTATTTGTTCTTATCTTAAGTGATTTATTATGTTTTATTCCAACATGATGTCAGAAGCTCCTGTTCACAAAAAACCTTTTAAAAACCAGCTTTCAGTTATTGTTAAACAAAAATAATATAATGGAGGAAATAGAAGAGTATTGTATTTTACTTCCAATGGAAATCTCAAACAGTAAAAAAAAAAAAAAAAGCTGTCAGTATATAATGCTAAGTCTCAATATGTAACTTATATTTCAAAATATAAGGTTTTTAACAGCACTGAAAAAAAGATACTGGCAAGCTATGAAAATGCAGTGTAGTAAACAGAAACACTTTTTCTGATTCTGGCAGGACACTTGGCACTTCTTTTCCGGCACACTTGATAACAATGCTCATTATGTGTTCTAATTCTGCAACTTTTCCACATATGCCCGTTGATGCAGAATGCACTGGAAGAAAATTGGTACTTCTGCATGTCTTTCTTTAATTTTTTTCCAGCACTCTGCTAGCCAGTCCACTCTTTTGCCCAGTCATATATTGTGCACACTCTGTTGTAATCCCAGTTAGTTTCTTCCAAGGTAATTCTGCACTTTCCATAAAAGTAAAAGAAGTCATTTCCTGTGGTTGTGTTGTTCATGCTTCAATTTAAAAGCGCTTCAATAACATTAAAGTTAATATTACCTGCCATTTCGGTAATGTGCTCAGCAACAGTGTTACGAGACAGACTGACGTTAGCATACTACATCAGCTGTGTCTGCTATAATCTATCTTTCATAACTGCAACCGTTGCACTGCAAATCAGACATATTGCCTTGTCGTCAAAATTATTCAGTGGAAAAATAATCTGGCTAACGATTTAGGAATCTTCTGTGTTCCGCCTCCACCTTTCGCTTCCATGACATCTCCCCCTACATTTTGGCTACGTTTTAAATTTTATACAAAGTAAAATAAATAGCTTAAACAAGCCTTCGCTTGGCTAGCCTAATTAAAATTATGTGTGCTGTGCTGTTAGACGTTTACGTGGGGAAACGGACCCTGTGCGCCACTTGATTGGCTATTTTACTACCTCTGTGAGCTGTGATTGGCTTAATGGGAATGTCACTCATACAATGCAGACTGCACATGTTGAATCCATGTGTTATATTAAAGAGGCGGGTTGTTTTAAAGAAGAATTTCAAAATAGTCAATGCAATTTTAGAAACTAATGAGCATGGCGTATGCATTTTTAAACTTTTTTTTTTACATCAGACAAAGAATACATTAAAAGGTAAGCAGTACAGTTTCACTTTACGTTGCCTCTGCCTGTCCCCTGCTGCTGAGTGCTGTGTCTGTTGATCGCTCATTTTCGGTCAATGTAAGCCACCTCCACCTTTCGCTACTGACCAAAAGATACGCCTGGACTGCTGGGGCTTTTTATATGAAGGTGGTCATGTGTAGTCGCGGACATTATTGTGCACATTAAATTATTGCTCACAGTGCATGTAGTGTGCACGGTATGGTATGTAAATTAGCCAAATACCGTGCATGTAAATGAATGCGTTCTCTGTTAGTAAACAGGGCAGTAAATTTAGTTTTTTGCGCACTACTTTAAGTGCGCTAATTCCAAATTTAGTGCCGTTTCGTAAATGAGGCCCATTGTGTTTGTTGCAATTGAGAACATCTTAAAACTTGCCTACAGTCTATCTGGAGGCACTTGATTAATTGCAAGTGAAACTCTCCTGCAGGATGCTCCACAGTTAGATGCTACTTTTAGTTAGTTGCAATTCCCTCTGTGTTGATGTCTCAGTCATTGGTTATTTTGTGTTCCCCAGAACCATCCCCTCTTTGTTTACAATGTTCTTAAAGTGCATACAAGAGTTCTATTACATATTTCATTCTTGTTATAAACATCTAATATTAATCCTCCTAAAAGTTTCATTTTCACAGCAAGCACACCCTTTTCCTGTTGTGCAACTTAATGAACATTCTACAGATTGGGGAGTTCCAAAACAGCACAGTGTAGATTTTAAGCAAAACTCCCTCTTAGTCACAAAGAACCAAGCAAACTATCTAGACATCCGTTTCTTTTTACCAGAATGGCTGGATCATGTAACTTTAAGAACTTGTGCCTTGGAGTTTTGTTGGTAATTCTGATAGTATGGGCAATAGTGGCTACCATTTTTGCAGTAAAGAGAAATAATGAGAGTGATTTACACTTCTCTAATTCCTCTGACTGGAAGGAGGCAAAAGTGGAATTTCAGTTGGAGATGAGCAGAGAAAACCAGACTAGACTACAGGCAATGCTGGCTCAGCGTGAAAAAACCTGAAGACAGTCAACTCATCCCTCATCATGTGCCAGGAACAAAGGGTAAGCTTCTCAAGTTATCCTGTACCTCGAGCAACCATGAAGAACAACAGTACTAGATGAAGTGCTGCTGTTTGCCAGCTTATCTGGCTGTTCCCCCAACAAACTTTGTGTTTGGTTCATTTGTTTTAATTGTTCAGAATGTTGTTAAAGGAACATTTTGAAAGACTACATGTTATTGTCTGATATGCAAATGTAAACAATAGCAAATGTTTCTTTAAATTTCCACTTACACTTGAGATTTTGAGGTATTGAAATCCAGTGCTGGTATACAGTTAATTTAATAACTCAGTAACAGAGTTTTGTTTTCACTATTTCTTTAACACAGCAAAAGCTTTATTCTTATTTTCTACAGTTGAAATAATGTACAGGTCAGAATTGGGAGCAATAAGTGCATTGAATTCCATTTTTTTCTGTTTTGTTTTTGGTGGAATGCAGTTATTTTTGGCTGTGTGGGGGAGTTTGAAATCTACTGTTTAATGTGTGTGTGCGAGCGTGTGTTATATGTTTCCTTTTTGTTTAACTTCTAAAGTAAGATTTACTTTACAATGTGTGTTTATTGTTCTGAAATACTAATAGTAATTTTTTTTTTGTTTCAGATCGTTTTACACGACAATCTCACTACACTGCATAATGAAATCTTGACCTTTGCCAATATCACAGCAAAAGTAACTCATATGCAAGGTACTTGATTGGGAGGGGGGGGGGGGCATGTGTTTGATTTTGGTGTCTGTATTCTTACAATGTTTAGCATGGTCGTGTAGCGGGCTGTATTCTTACAATGTTTAGCATGGTCGTGTAGCGGGCTGTATTCTTACAATGTTTAGCATGGTCGTGTAGCGGGCTGTATTCTTACAATGTTTAGCATGGTCGTGTAGCGGCCGGTATTCTTACAATGTTTAGCATGGTCGTGTAGCGGGCTGTATTCTTACAATGTTTAGCATGGTCGTGTAGCGGCCTGTATTCTTACAATGTTTAGCATGGTCGTGTAGCGGGCTGTATTCTTACAATGTTTAGCATGGTCGTGTAGCGGCCTGTATTCTTACAATGTTTAGCATGGTCGTGTAGCGGCCTGTATTCTTACAATGTTTAGCATGGTCGTGTAGCGGCCTGTATTCTTACAATGTTTAGCATGGTCGTGTAGCGGGCTGTATTCTTACAATGTTTAGCATGGTTGTGTAGCAGGCAGTGTTGTGTAATGCACTGTTGTTACAGAATCTGTCCGGAGACGAGGTTAAAAGCTCTATGACCACGAATGCAGACGAGCCCGGCCATTTGCAGTGGGTGAGGTCACTGGTCAACTTAACTCATATACATAAATGCTTTGTGTGTCACTATTTGTTATAAGAGATCCTGTGCAGATTGGGCCTGAAGCTAAGCTAACACTTGTAATGGATCTCCTCCTAGCAGCTGATGAGTTTTAAAATACTGACATCAGCATAAGACCCTGCTTACCTCAGACTACAGAGCCTGCTGTTTAGTTGAATGGTAAGTCTTCAAACTGGGAGGTTTGCCGTTTGTGTCCAGCCCTTGCCTCTTCAATTCAGTTATAGCTGCTCGCCATTACACAGGCTAGATCAGCCAACATGTTTTTATAGAAGTAAGAGACAGCTCATCTAGTGACAGCTCATCTGGATATCCTGTTGTAATGCTGGCAATACACAGCTGTGCCCTTGATAGCTGGTGCTTAATATAAAGACACTTCGGCTGACCTAGCCTGGATTAAACACAAAGCATTTTATATATGAGAGCAGCTTAACAATAAATACATCATCATATTTCAGTGACTGCAATTACTCAGAATGACTGCAAACATCATTTAGGGAGTGTGGCAAAGTGGCTTGCAGTGCGCAGGTGTAGAGGTGATGCAGTGCTCAAACAACGACAACAAACCGTGTTCACGGTCCAAACAGTTCTTCGTATTCACGGTTTGGCACTGTTAAATAATAATGCTAGCAACTACACAGCAATGTGTAGCAGCACAGCTAAGCAAAACAGGGTTTCAGTCCTGAAATAATAATGCAAGAATACAGGCACGGCTCTGCGTTCCTTTCTCGCAGTGCTCCAGTGCTGGTGGTGAACACACAGTTATTTTGTGACTAGTGCAGTATTTGGAATCCGGGTTTTAATGCTGACTGGAACAGCGACAGCTCCCGGTTGTTAGCCGTCTACTAAATACAAATAAACAGTGATTAACAAAACAAATACAAACACTCACGGTTTTGTTTTATGGTTCTTTCAGCGCTCAGTCATGCCCCCTTTGGTAGCGAGTGCAATCATGTCTCCTCCAATCCACGACTGACATCGCCTACCGCAGTAAGGTGCTGACTTCTAGTATCGTCAGCGGCTCCAATTGAGCTCACATGGAAGGCGGAGAGGGGCGCAACGCACCCCATATACATACATGCAGTTAACTTATCATTTAAAGTGGTTTGTATTATTATTTTCACCTGGGGGTATGCATACCCCTGGGGATACTTCCTAGGGGGTAAGCAGGACAACTAAGACTTGCACAAATACAAATTTAAAGTAAAAAAAAAGGTTCTTGCGTATTATCCTGTGTATCATTTGAGTAAAAATGGATACATTTCTTACTTGCAAAAAAAAAAAAAAAAATCAAGGAAGGAAGAAAACACAAAAGAGTCTACAAAAAGTGCAAAGCGACAAAGTTATGCCAGGTCCCTCTGGATAATTTTTATGTTGGCTTTAATAAAAAGTTTATCATTGTTAATTATTAGAGGTTTTGGGGTTTTATTAGGTTAGTGTTTTTGATGTTGTAAACATTTTAAATGGCACAAAATTATGCTAAGGATGGGAAGTAAATGGTAACGTGATAAACAGTGCAGATTATTTTTTTATTATTTATAATAACTTTGCCGAATAGAAAGCGAATACACGGGTTTCCGACTAGATTCGCAAATAACGTCTGTACATTCAAAGACTTGTCATTAAAAGTTTTAAGAATTAGAGCTACTGTTTGGTATTCTGTCCTGAACTACTAGTTTGTCAGTCCCAAAAATTATACATTAAATAAAACAGGGGAAAAATAATTCATCAGGTGTATGGGAGATGAAGCAACCCATATTCATAGAGGCTGAAATATGAGTGAGGGAGAGTGTGACAGGGTGACCGATGGTGTGGTGTAAAATGACAGACTCCAGTCCAGTTTTACAATTAAGCGCCTGGTCTTTTTTTATTTTCCTTTACCCCACGCAACCAAAACGCACTCCAAACAAATAATAATTATAGATTAGATAAACAATAGGGAAGCCGGGATACACAACAATGTGTAACCTGACAAAATAACAAGAAACGGGGAGGTTGCAGTCCCAAAGTAAACCAACAACAAAACAATAGTCCGTCTTCTTTGTGCATCCAAGCACGGGGAAAAACACGGGGTAATAAAACTCAGCACTTCCGGGTTGTCGCTCCTCCAGCGTATTCCCGGAGCGTCCCGTTAGTGCTCTAAAAAGACAAAGAGTAAATGGGTTAACAGGACAGTCCAATCCACAAAACGTCCCGTCCTTTAATTCCCTTCCTCTGTTTCCCCACTCGTTAATTTTTTAGTTTCAGTCTCTCTCTCTCTCTCTCTCTCTCTCTCTCTCTCTCACACACGCACTGTACCTTGCCAGAAGGAACAGAACCCCGGGCCACGCCCCCTTTTGTACGCCCCGTCCCGTCCCCATTGGTCAGCGAGGGCAACCGCCGTCAACCAATGCGTGATTGCCACCTCGCTTCCCGACCGGGTCTGTGACGTTGCGCACCGCGGCTCTGCCTGCTCCTCCTCCCCAGCGTCCTCACCGGTCGGGAGGGAGATCTAAAACAAGAGTTCACTCTCTCTTTGTCACATATCCCACCGCTCAGAGTGGAGCCGAAGGAACACTCGGCCAAACCTACCAACCCCATTACTACCTCCCGGGAAAAATAATCCGCATTTTGGTGATCTTTCCTGCACGATGTACCATACGATACATATAAGGCTGCAATGCCAAATACCACCGAAGTTATTCGGGCATTGCTATCCTTCATGGTGCTTAACCATCTGAGTGGGGCGTGGTCCGTGACTAGATCAAATGAATGTCCCAGTAGGTAATATCTGAGGGAGTGAGTAGCCCATTTAATGGCCAGACACTCCTTCTCCACAACCGAGTAATTGCGCTCCCGAGGAAGCATTTTTCTACTAATGTAGAGAATGGGGTGCTCCACCCGTTAACCCTCTGGGACAAGACCGCCTCAAACCAACCTCTGACGCTGCCGGTATGGAGTAGGAATCTCCTGCTAAAATCTGGTAATATTAGCGCAGGAGCCTGGCACAGTTTTTGCTTGATGGTCTCAAACGCCCCTGACACTCTTCTGACCACTTCACTAAATTTGGCGCACACTTCTTAGTGAGGTCTACCAGGGATTGACCACGGTGGCATACTCGGGGATAAAGCGGCGGTAATAACCAGCCAATCCCAGTAGCGACCTCACCTGGGACTTGGTTTTGGGGCACCGCAGCCCACCAAAGCCTGGACTTTGGTGGCCACGGGTTTCACCCGTCCGCTTCCCATGATAAATCCTAGGTACTGGGTTTCTAATTTAGCAAACGACATTTCCTCAGGTTGGCTGTCAGCCGGGCAGCCCTTAGAGACTGAAGTGACGGCTGTAAGTCGATTTACATGCTCTCTCCAGGTGGAGCTATATATAACCACATCGTCAATATACGCTGCTGCATACTCACGATGGGGATGTAACACCTCGTCCATCAGTCTCTGAAAGGCGGCGGCGCACTCATGTAACCCAAATGGCATGGTTTTAAAATGGAACAGCCCATCCGGAGTTGAAAATGCCGCCTTTTCACATGAATCGCAGGTCAAAGGGATCTGCCAATATCCCTTCGTCAGGTCCAGAGTTGAGATAAACCTGGCCGTCCCCAGTCGGTCGAGGAGTTCGTCGATCCGAGGCATCGGGTAGGCGTCGAACTTGGCGATAGCATTGACCTTTCGAAAGTCGACACAGAAGCGATTAGTGCCGTCCTTCTTGGCCACGATAACAATGGGACTGCACCACTCGCTTCTGGAAGGCTCAATGACCCCAAGTTCAAGCATCGCCCTCACCTCGTTCTGGACGCCACTCCGCCGGCTTTCTGGGATCCGGTAGGGCCTCTCCCGAACAGTGACCCTGGCGGAGTAATAACAGCATATTTGGTAAGGTTAGTCTTGCCGGGCACATCAGAAAACACATCCCCAAATTTCCCGATCAACACACGCAATTCTACCTGCTGATCCGAAGTAACTGTTCCCCATTGAAATCTGGCTGGGGCTAGGGGCCTCTATGCAGGGTCCTAAGTCATCCTCCAGCTCGCCTGGGGCTATGAATAAGACCTCCCTTGCCTTCCAGGGCTTTAATAAGTTGACATGGTAAATTTCTGTTTTATTTGCGATCGGGCTGTCTAATTTCATAATTTACTAGTCCTACTGCCCGTATCACTTGTATGGCCCCTGCCATTTAGCACACAGTTTTGACTCCAATGACGGAAGAAGCAGCATTACTTTATCTCCTGGCGAAGGTTCGAATTCGCGCATTAGTATTGTAATGCTGCTGTTGCCGATGTTGAGCTGATCTGAGATTGTCTTGAGCCAATCGACCAATTAAATCAAAGCGATCCCGTAGTAGGAGCACATGCTGCACTACATTTTTAGAGGAGCTTTGTGTTCTTCCCAACCCTCTCTCAACAGGTCGAGGATGCCCGTGGCTGCCGGCCATACAACAGCTCAAAGGGGAAAATCCCGTTGAGCTCTGAGGCACCTCTCTCACTGCGAAGAGAAGGTAAGGAAGAAGAGTAGCCCAATGTTTCTGCTCCTGACTCACAAACCGTCTCAACATTTGCTTCAATGTTTGGTTAAAACGCTCCACCAATCCATCCGTTTGGGGATGATAAACAGACGTCCTGATGGGACGTATTTTTAGGATTTTGTACACTTGCTGTAGCGTTTTTGACAAAAGTTCGTTCCATGATCAGTTAATATTTCTTTGGGAATCCCTACTCTAGCCATAATCTGACTCAATTCTTTCGCAATTGCAGTGGCACTAGTGGACATAGCGGAACTGCTTCCGGGTACCGCGTTGCATAATCCACCATCACTAATATGTGCGTGTACCGGAATCAGAAGGCAGCACTGGCCCAACTATGTCCATTGCACGCGTTCGAAGGAGCAGTCTCTAGCCTCGTGGGTCCAGTAACCTCGCCCGCCCGGTCACACACTGTGTTTCACCCCTTTGATTGGCGTTTGGGACCATCAGAACCTTCCCCCGCTAGACCCCAACCGTGTCGGATGCGCCTTCCACTTTTCCTCCGTCTCTCCTTGTGTGTTTTCCTAGGACGAAAAAGTGGAGAAAACAGTCTGCATGGAAAGGAAAATGGTGCCAGTACTTCCTTTCCCCGGGGTCTGCCGTGTCTACGCTGTGGTCGAGGCTGCCGATACTTTTACTAAATCCTTATATTGCGGCCAGTCTCGACCCAGAATAATCGAGGTGGTAACTTTTCGCCACCCCACTACCAGGTGGCGCACACCGCCGAGAGAGCTGTCGAATCAAAGTTTGCTCACCCGGTGTCCACTAACGCGGGGTTTGACAGCGGGTGGGAAACCATTCTACCCCAGCTGGGGCCAACCTCTGCCGCCATGGTAAGGGGCGGATGGCCCAATGGGGTCGGTGGTCGGGCAGGTCTTGGTCCGGGGGTTCGATGGTGGTTTGTTAACGGAGGAGAGGGTAGTTCAGCAGGGTGGTGTGGGGCGACATGAGGGCGTCCTCAAAATTTTCGCCAACGCCACGGCCTGATCCAGGGTAGTGGGGTTGTGCTGGCGAATCCAGGCTTGCGTTTCAGCCCGACCACATGGCAGAACTGCTCCATAACGATGGCTTCCCCATCTGGACCCCGGTTTTCTGGCTGGGGTTCAGCCATTGTGCCATGTGGTCGCACAACCGCTGCGCCACCACCCTGGGCCGGTGTTCAGTGGTCGCCGGAACTCCGGAACCTGACCGTGGGTCTCCCGTGATGTTAAGGCGGCGGAGGATAGCCTCTTTCACCAGGTCGTACTGGACAGCATCGACGTCCGTCATGGCCCGGTGCGCCGCTTGCGCTTCCCCACTAAGCAGGGCCCAGTTGGCTCGCCCAGTACTCCCGGGGCCACGCTGCGGTGGTGGCCAGCCGCTCAAACGCCACGAGATAGGCTTCCGGTCATCCTCCGCCGTCATCTTCGGCCCGGGCCTGGGGCCACCATCATGGCCCGCTGACGCTGCCGACGACATCCCCATCCCAACCCTCTCGATGAGGGCTGTGTATCGCTCCTCCCTCCTCCGTTCCTCGGCCTCCCTTCGGCTGTCCAAAGCCTCCAGGACCGCCGCCAACGTAGCTGGATCCATCCCACTTCTGACACCACGTGTGACAGGGTGACCGATGGTGTGGTGTAAAATGACAGACTCCAGTCCAGTTTTACAATTAAGCGCCTGGTCTTTTTTATTTTCCTTACCCCACGCAACCAAAACGCACTCCAAACAAATAATAATTATAGATTAGATAAACAATAGGGAAGCCGGGATACACAACAATGTGTAACCTGACAAAATAACAAGAAACGGGAGGTTGCAGTCCCAAAGTAAACCAACAACAAAACAATAGTCCGTCTTCTTTGTGCATCCAAGCACGGGGAAAAACACGGGGTAATAAAACTCAGCACTTCCGGGTTGTCGCTCCTCCAGCGTATTCCCGGAGCGTCCCGTTAGTGCTCTAAAAAGACAAAGAGTAAATGGGTTAACAGGACAGTCCAATCCACAAAACGTCCCGTCCTTTAATTCCCTTCCTCTGTTTCCCCATTCGTTAATTTTTAGTCTCTCTCTCTCTCTCTCTCTCTCTCTCTCTCTCTCACACACGCATTGTACCTTGCCAGAAGGAACAGAACCCCGGGCCACGCCCCCTTTTGTACGCCCCGTCCCGTCCCCATTGGTCAGCGAGGGCAACCGCCGTCAACCAATGCGTGATTGCCACCTCGCTTCCCGACCGGGTCTGTGACGTTGCGCACCGCGGCTCTGCCTGCTCCTCCTCCCCAGCGTCCTCACCAGTCGGGAGGGAGATCTAAAACAAGAGTTCACTCTCTCTTTGTCACAGAGAGTGAAAGCAATATGAAAGTGTAAAAGAAGGCTTCAATGGCTACTTTAGTGAGGAGAAACGTAATCTACAAAGAGAGCCAGGTTTCATCAGAGAAAACAGGGAGCAGACAAGACACTAATTACAAATACTTCATGACAAGCTCATACGAGATAGACAGTAGTCGGCCTGAAATCCGTTCATTTGTCAGAGAAAATACGATTGGACAAAGATTTTACTTTAGAAAAGGCAGTCAATATGGCCAGATAGTCTGAAGAACTGAAAAGACAGCAGACCAATCTTAGAGCGGAGACAAAAGAAAAAACGTTCAACAAACCCCCAACAGCAGCACAGTACCTTCAGTAAACACCCAGTACAGCACAGCACAAGCCGGAACATTAGCCCCAGTACAAAAACATTGTCAAAGATGTGGTAAATGCCTTTACATCCGAGATGGCAGTGCCCAGCAAATGAAGTGACATGCCAAAAAAAGAGGTCACAGAGGTCAGTGCATGAGATCCAGGAAGACGACAGCATTTTCCTAGGAACAATTGAAGCGGGAGACATGCCCGTAGCAAGGGGGTGCGAGCAGTGCAGCTGCACAGGGCGCTAACCTTAGGGAGGCGCCGATTGGCTGACGAATAAGAAGTAAAAAAAATTCCAGTAACAATTCAAAACAAAAATGACTCGACGAAAGAAATGAAAGCGCTTTATCATTCCTCAGCCAATCGGCACCCCCCTCAAGTCAGCGGCTAACACACACCCGCCCGCTCGATCGGGTTCAATCAGCTTAATTCATTTAGCTGATGAAAGTGTTTCATATGCAATACATTTACACTGCTTAATATTGCATATGAAACACTTCCATCAGCTAAATTAATTAATATTTAACCCTCATTAATACAGTAAGGTACAGTTTGCAGGCACATGCTATGTAAAAACAGAATTTGATTTATATTTTCCCAGGAAAATTGGCAGCTTCAACTTAAATAATATACATAAGAAACTTGTATACTTACTGTTCATAAGCCACTTCTCTCACGCTTTTTTCAAGAACATATTCTGTGGTAGGAAATGTATAATCCTTATGCAGCTGTATTTTCTTTATGAGGCAAAACCGAACATGCAACAAAATTGTTTTGTTTAGCAATGGAACAAATACGCAGCTTCAATTAAAATGTATTTTCTATTCACATCACAGAATTTATAAATTACAGAATAGTAGTGATGGGTACAAAGCCTCACCCGCTTAGACTCGTCTCAAACCATTAGAAGCAAACTGTTGTGAATCAAAGGTTCAATTGCTTTGCATGAAGCAATACGTCACGTGACACAAGCGCAAGCGGATCCTCTGAAGCTGCAGACGCTCGGGGTATTCAGTCACGCATGCTCACGGAGTAAAATCTTGCTGACGGTGTCGTAGGTGCACTATCGAAACGTTTTGATGGTATATTTACAAAGACGACACAAACCACTAATACAACGCTTTACTTCGAATGTTGTTGATGTTTGTGTTATTACTGTGGGATCCGTGGCGGCTCTATGAGTTTAGTGCGAGGAAGTAATCAACCTCAATCCACAGGTCAGGGTTCGCGTCCACCAAGTCATATATGTAATATGCAATTTTTTTTAAATATAAAAATACATATGGATGTATATGTAGAAATCTTTGCATTCATTATTATTTATTTCTTAGCAGATGCCCTTATCCAGGGCGACTTACAATTGTTACAAGATATCACATTATTTTTTGCATACAATTACCCATTTATACAGTTGGGTTTTTTACTGGAGCAATCCAGGTAAAGTACCTTGCTCAAGGGTACAGCAGCAGTGTCCCCCACCAGGGATTTAACACACAACTATCCGGTCAAGAGTCCAGAGCCCTAACCACTATTCCACACTGCTGAAGTATGTTTTACTGAAATATAATAAAATAAACATTATTATTATGTTATGTTTCGATATATTACGCACTTTAAAAACACACTTTTTTTTATAAAATGTCCAATAGGCTTTAATTGACTTGGGGTTACGCTTCAAGTATCTTGTATGCTTAAAAATAATTGCTATGCCCAATACTAGAATGCCTATGAGTTTTGGAGAGGAGCTTCAATTGATTCAACTACGTTAGTGCGGAGCTTCAAATCATACACGGGGTTCATTGCTTCATTGAGGCTTCAAATCATACACGGGGTTCATTGCTTCATTGAGGCTTCAAATCATACACGAGGTTCATTGCTTCATTGAGGCTTCAAATCATACACGAGGTTCATTGCTTCATTGAGGCTTCAAATCATACACGGGGTTCATTGCTTCATTGAGGCTTCAAATCATACACGGGGTTCATTGCTTCATTGAGGCTTCAAATCATACACGGGGTTCATTGCCTCGTGAGGCTTCAAATCATACACGGGGTTCATTGCCTCATGAGGCTTCAAATCGCTCACAGGGTTCATTGAGGCTTCGGATCAGTCACATGATTCAGTGATTCACTACTTCAGGTGATTCAAATGACGACAGAAATGTACTTTGAAAGTCTGCCATCTGACATCACAGCAAAAGTATCAAGTACAGTAAACACTGTCTCTCGCAGCTGCTGATACGATCACTGATAAGTTGAAAACAAGAACGCCCGCCCTTGCACATTATTGCTTAGTGCCAATCGGTTGAAACGCTAAACGCCAGCATCCGCACGGCAATACAATTGGCTGAACAGTTGCTCCTCGTTAAGCCCCGTGCCTGAGGCCCCGGATCTGTATTGTTGTCTCTTGAAGCGCCTGAGTAAAAATATTTTAAATATATTATATATTATATATACACACACACATATACACACACACACACACACACACTGTACTGCACTGACAATGCGTGAGATAAGTTTAGGAATGCGTGTGATAGCATGCTAATGTGTGAATCTCACTCCCAATGCAGGAGACTTCACATGTCGATGAACATACAGATGAACTTACTTTCTACCTTCACTACTACTGTTCTATCTTTTTCTCTTCTTTCTACTAACTTTGTTTCATGAAATAAAAGGACTACCCTCAAACAATATGCAGTTATAAATGTGTAGCTCCGTCTACTGGCCAAGGCAAAATAATAATATTAAAGAGGATGGATCAGCCTGCTGCTGGCTCTCCTCGAGATCGTCACTCACATTAGATGCTAAATCACCTAATTCTGCAAATTGTTGCTCAATAACAGGAATAGCTGCCACAGGATCAAGAACATCTGCCACAGGATGAGGAATATCATTTACTAACATTTCATTCGCACCGCGATCACGATTCCTAGGGTTGCTACCTCAAGACCTCAAAAATAAGGAACAGACCCTAACGCAACGCCATGCAACACCCTGCCCCCTTCCCACCACCCACCACCCACCACCTACCACCTACATTTTTTTACTCTCACAGATACAGTAGACCTCTTAAAACATAATTATTAGTTAATGTATTTTAATATATTCATAGGCATCATTTTTACGTTTTCTATTGGCCAAAAACATTTATTATATATAATGTTAGTTCCAGGGCACTTTTGTAGATTCTTGGCAATTTAAACAAATGTCAGGATTTCACACACATTCAATACAAACAAATATCAATGAAAACCTAGAACTATGTGGAATTACCTTTAAAATAAATTTCCTCTTTTAAAATAAATTCCACAAAGCTATTGCACATTTCAAATGAAGCAGTGGACATGCAACCTGCCCTGGTTCCCGATGAAATTTCTGCTGACAGGTAGTCACATGCCAGAATGAATTTGCTGCATAAAGCTAAAGATAAAGATAAAAAGATATATTGATCTTCGTAAACTCTCTGCAGATACACATTCTGCTCAATTCTCAGCCTGAGTTTGTAAGTCTTTACAGAATCAGAACTGGTTGTCAAAATGACTAAGATATGTGAATTTAGAAATTGCTAGTAAATTAGAAATTGTTACTGATTTACAAATTGCTTATGATGAGCTAATAACAATACTGTTGTGTCCAAACATGGATGTACCGACACATACTGAATCTTTATTGACAGCCATTAAGTTCTTTATTTCCTTTTCCATGCATATTTTTGGTTGCTTCTTGCAGCAGCAAGGAGAGGTTTGTCCTCCATGATCAAGGAGTGGAAGTCTGCACACCCCACATCAAAATAGAGGCTCACAAGGAGCTCACATTTGATAAGCTCTACTGAACACCTGATTCGGCTGTCGCTCCATTTGTTTTGCGATGGACACCATAGTTGACGTGTGTTGTCGCCACTAAAAGCTGAAACTGAGTTCAGAGATAATCCAAACTTCTCCAGTGAGCTGGTGATCACAATGCCATCTGCAGATTCATCTGGATTTTAAATAACATTATATATATATATATATATATATATATACTGTATATATATATATATATATATATATATATATATATATATATATATATATATATACTAGCTAGTTATTTCAATATTTAAATACAAATTGTGTCATGCAAATAATAACAGCAACACGTTCAATACATCCTATTAAAATGCAAATATATAAATAGGCTACATCTTAGATTATAAAAACCCAGAAAATGATCGATACATTAAAACGCTATTTACATATCACACATCAAGAAAATACACTTAGAATGATGAACGGAATATGAGTGAACGCACGAAAAGTATAAAGTCCATTTAAAACATTAAGAGTAACGTTAGCTACAAATTGGTGGTGCGCTAGTTTGAGTTGTGAGAGCGACCCAGAAAATGTATTTCATAAACGATCAAAAGTCAAAACTACACAAGAACAACACTGTCCAATGCGTAATTAATTAAAATAATTACACTTAAAGTCCACAAGACAGCAAAAAAAGAGACCTGAGACCGCATTACAGAAGAAAATCCTAACTTCGCGCTCGTGTCCGTGAATGGCTAGAAATTGCGGTGGGTAACATTAGCTATCTAACGTTAGCTAATATAATTGTAATCGCTCTAGCTAGAGGAATAAATTATGCAAGGAGTAGTACAGTAGCCTGCCTATCTTATCAGCTTCATGAACTTTGTTCACCCATGTAAAATCCTTCTCCCATTCGTCTCTATATTTTTGCATGTTTTTTTTTTTTTTTTTGAGGTGTTACCGAATTTGCCATCGTGTCCGAAATCAGTCAGGTAGGTTATATGTTTCATAGCCACATACAGTAGCTGACAGCGGAACACACCACCCAATAGTATTTAGAACTGCCTCGCGCTAGTCGATCCTTTTCGCGCAGTATGTGTGAAGTGAATAATTGTTAATCAAATGAACTACACCTCCCAGAATTACCTGCTAACTGAGATGGATCCGGTTCCGGTACCAGAGACGGAGATCTCTGACTTCATGTGTAGAATATGGGAGTTGGTTTTTATAGGGTTGCTTAGCAACCACGGGATGGGGATGGTAAAAGGGGGTGGCTGGGAGTTTAGGTTACTTCCGTATGCTAGCAGGGGTGAGTGTTTTCTATATACATGTGTGTTAAATAAAGAGACTGGGTATAAACATTAAGATTAGTCCTTTTCTTATTTTACAAACTCAACATGGTGTCAGAAGCGGTTGAAAAATGGCACAAGGACTTTGGCGTATTGATCCACTTGTGTTTGATGAAAGTTTTGCTCATAACTGGAAAAAGTTTGAAAAAGAATGGCGTGTACACTGCTACGCTGGTCTGTCGGAAAGGACGGCAAAAGTTCAAGCTTACACTCTTCTAAACCTGGCTGGTTCGGACGCTGTAGAAAAGTCGGAATCCTTTGTTTTGTTGAGGGGGAGGATAAAGAAGATGCCAAGGTACTGTTAAAAAAATTTGAACAGATTTGTCTTCCTGTGAAAAATGTAATTATGGACAGACACGTATTCAATACTACAAATCAGAAGCCAGATTAATTGATACAATCATATGCTTCTACATTAAAAATACTAGCAACAAAATGTGAATTTGTTATTTTAACAGATGAACTTATTAGGGATCGAATAGTATGTGGAATACAAAGTGACAGTGTACGCAAGCAGTTGCTTAGGGAAAAACAATTGACGTTGGAATCTGCAATAAATATCTGCATGTTTAAATTAACAGTCTGAGAAAAGTACAAAGGAACTGAGAAAAGAGGCGGCAGTTTTTTCATTACAAGGTTCACTATGCTCAAACTGTAATGGTCAGCACCTATTTGAAAGGGGTAAGTGTCCTGCATTCAATAAACGCTGTGATTACTGTGGAAAATGGAATCATTTGGCAAAATGTTGTAGATTAAGCCCTGTCAGTAATGTTAAGCCACTAACAGCACGCTATGCCATGAAATATGCCACAGTTAATTACCAGCTGAAGAGATTAAATGAGCTGGAATTAAAACAAGGTGATGAGCCCATTGAAACATTTTACTGTGAAAGTGTGGATATTACAACTGAAAAGAGGGAAATCTTCACAACCCTTACAGTTGCTCGCAATAATATTCAGATTAAAGTCAAGGTGGACACTGGTGCAAAATGTAATGTCTTGTCAAAAATACTGTTAAAAAAAAATAGAGCCACATATTTTAGTGGATGCCATGAAAAAAGTTCATCTTGTGGCATATGGAGGACAGACAATACAGACAGAAGGTACGGTAATATTGAACTGCACACGTGGAAACTTTCAATTTCATGTGGTGGACCAGGATGTTAAACCGATACTGGGTCTGCCTGACAGTATTGTATTGGGACTAATACATCTTGGGCCAGATGTATATACAATACATCAACAAGAGACAGAGGTTGAGGAATATAAAGACCTTTTTGATTGTGATATAATTGGGAAACTGCCTGTAATTTATCATATGAGACTGGATGATTCTGTACCACCTACAGTGTGTGTGTCTAGGAGAGTACCTCTTGCTATGAAAACAAAAATAATAGAGGAATTACATAGAATGACAAAGTTGGGTGTCATAGCTCCCATAGAAGAAGCCACTGAATGGGTGTCTGCAATGGTAGCAGCTGTGAAAAAAGATGGTACAATCAGGATTTGTATTGATCCAGTACACCTGAACAAGGCATTACTTAGACCATATCATCCAATGAAGACAGTTGAGCAAGTAATAGCAGATATGCCCAATGCAAAGATATTTAGCATTTTGGATGCAAAATGTGGATTCTGGCAAATACCTCTTGATGAAGAATCGTCAAAATTGACAACATTTATGTCGCCACTGGGCAGATACAAATTTCTACGTATGCCGTATGGTATCTCTACTGGCAGTGAGGTTTTCCAGAGATGTATGGAGCAGCTGTCAGCCGCTTATTACAGTGCTTAGAACACCACTACATACTGCTTCACCACGGCTGCAAACAATGATGCTCAAGTTACAGCGCTATAATCTTGATGTGATTTATAAACGTGGTAAGGAGTTGTATGTGGCTGATGCTCTCTCACGGGATCATTTGTCCATCACTGAGCATACTGAACATGAAGAGGATTATGATATTATGACGATTCAAGTGCTGTCATCAAGGAGAATGGATGAACTTAAAAATGCAATAAAGTCAGATGAACTGTGTAAAAAGCTCATTAGTATTATCCTGAATGGCTGGCCTGAGTCTTCAAGACATCTTTCTCGTGATGTTCGTGCATTTTATGCCATGAGGGAGGAACTGACAGTGCAAGATGGACTGATACTGCGTGGTCAGAGATTTGTAATTCCATATTCTCTGCAAGCATATTACACCCAGCAGCTGCATCAAGGACATCCAGGTGTTGTAGCAACAAAACGCAAGGCAAAAGAAACCATGTTTTGGCCTTCAATGTATGGTGATATAGACAGAGAGGTTTCCAGATGTGCATCTTGCAATGTCCTCAAGCCTTATCAGATGAAGGAACCTATGCAATTACATGAGATTCCTGATTTGCCATGGTCAATCACTGCTGCAGACATATTTGAATGTAATGGAAAAGAGCATTTGGTTCTAGTTGATTCATTTTCTGGATGGTTTGAAATGGACTATTTACCAGACATGAAAAGTACAACAGTGATTGGAAAACTTAAGAGGCACTTTTCTGTGCATGGGATTCCACAACAGTTGATGACAGATAACGCTAGGCAGTTTATAAGCAGAGAATTTAAGGAATTTGCGCATACATGGGACTTTGAACATGTTACAAGTAGCCCTCTGTACCCACAATCAAATGGGTTGGCAGAGCGGGCAGTGCGCTCTGCTAAACAACTTATTGAAAAATGTTTACGGGACAAATCAGATATCTATGTTGCTTTGCTTAATCTGCGAAATTTACCAAGAGAAGGTTTACCCTCACCAGCACAGAGAATGTTTTCCAGACGTACTACAGCTATGATTCCTGTGGCTAAAGTTCTGTTGCGACCAAAAGTGGAAACCCGAGTGAAAGAAGCTCTTGTAAAGAAAAGACAGAGAGGTAAAGAATATTATGACCGAGATGCAAGGAAACTCAGCCCATTGAAACCAGGGCAAGTGATAAGAATGCAAACAGCACAAGGCTATGATAAACTAGCTGTTGTGCACAGTAGAGCACCACAACCTAACAGTTATTATGTTGATGTGGATGGTAAAACCTATGTGAGGAATAGGCGTCACCTGTTGCTGGTGCCAGAGACATATCAACCTAGTGCTGCCCCAGCAGAAGTGACAAGTCCACAGTCTGCGTCTTCTATGACAGAACAGATGATATCTCAGCCTATGACCAACACAGCACCCCTTAGGTCTGCATCGTCCCTGACTGAGCAGATGGCATCCTCCAAGGCAGATACACAGATAGCAGGAGATGTTTCACATCCTAAGGATGTTAGTCAAGACAGTCCCCAAGATCAACAGCCCTTTGTGATTACACGCTCAGGGAGGGTGAGCAAGCCAAGCCTTAGATACAAGGACTTTGTGACTTAATGTGTTGTTTATTTGGTAGTTTTACAGGATATTTGTAAATTACTATTTATTAGAGGGGTTAAGGTTTTATTAAACTTAAAGAGGAGGGATGTAGAATATGGGAGTTGGTTTTTATAGGGTTGCTTAGCAACCACGGGATGGGGATGGTAAAAGGGGGTGGCTGGGAGTTTAGGTTACTTCCGTATGCTAGCAGGGGTGAGTGTTTTCTATATACATGTGTGTTAAATAAAGAGACTGGGTATAAACATTAAGATTAGTCCTTTTCTTATTTTACAAACTCTACATCATGCTTGAAAAATATATTTGGCTCAGTAGTGCAAAATATGGAACAAATTGTGTTCCGTATCGATTTGAAACGGAACACAACATTTTATTTACCAATACGGGACGATTCCGTATTAAACGGAACGGGTGGCAACCTTAACGATTCCCAAGTTGATGACGATGGTCGAGACACATTTTTGTACTTCAGCTTCTAGAATCTTCTGCTTTTTTCTCCAATTTTCTCAGCTCCGACTTTTCGTTTATTTTTTTAATTTTCAACCCATGATGACCCAACATTCTGCACTGATTTGCTCAGGATTAGGGAGAAGTCTTGCATGAGTGTGTGTGTGTGTGTGTGTGTGTGTGTATCGCTGTGGCTTTTAAAGTTGCCGAGAGGGAAGTCCCTTCAATTTGTATTTAATTACATTATTTTAGGTGAGTTCTTCATGTAGTAAGCCATTTGAAGTCTTTTCTATTTGATTAATCTACACCTAGCAAAAGAAAAAAAAAAAAGACATTTACTTTTTTTCCCCCTCATGATCACTGGCCCCTCTGGCATTAGCCAGAGCTGCTAGATGACCAGTCCGGGCCAGTTTAGGAAAAGTCAGGCAAGCACAGCTCCATATCTTAAACACATGCACAGCAATTTAAATTTAAATTCCAAAAACAGTCAAAATGACCGCCTTGGTTGTTCAGTTTGAAGAAAAGCAAGAAACCTTTATTCGATCCAGGTCTATTGCCACTAGATGCGTTATCGAAATTAAAGAAAGGCAGTAAAGAAGCTATAGAGGATGTTTATGTTGTGAGAAATTTTCACACAGCATTACTTGGCAGACCAGCTATTACAAAGCTGAAACTAGTTTTGCGGCTAAATAGTATAGATGCCTTGACGTTCAAAGACAGGTATCCAAAGCAGTAAGCGGACTTGGAGCAGTACAACAGCTATATGAGGTAAAACATCCAAACATCCAAATCCTGTACCATACTCTCAAGAACTACAGAAGAATTCCCCTTCCATTGATACATCAAGAGAAAGAAGAGCTCCAGTGCATGGAACATATAGGTGTAATCAGCAGAATTGAGTGGACGGCAGGCATTGTTGTAGTGCATAAGAAGTGTGTGGATCTCACTAAGCTCAATGAATCTGTGTCGGAGAAACACACCCTAGGCATGCTGGCAGGAGCAAACATTTTCAGCAAGCTGGATGCGAACATGGGATTCTGGCAGATACCCCTAACAGAAGAGTCAGCTGAAGTTATTATTTTATTATTATTATTATTATTTATTTCTTAGCAGACGCCCTTATCCAGGGCGATATACAATCGTAAGCAAATACATTTCAAGTATCATAGTACAAGTAATAATACAATTAAGAGCAAGATAAATACAATGACTTTGGTTCAAGCAAGTACAAGTGTGACAAAATACAATTCAATAATACAGCAGATAACAGTGTCATTGATAGTTACATCAGGATATGATTAAATACAAAATACTACAGATTAAACACTTGGCAGATTACAGTACTCTGAAGTACAGGATTAAATGCAGTAAAATAGGGGGCAGATAAGAGCAAGTAAAGCACATTTAAGTAAGGGTGATAAGTGTCCTAGGGGAAGAACAGAGGAGTTCTACAGGTGCTTTCTGAAGAGGTGAGTCTTGAGGAGGCGCCGGAATGTGGTCAGGGACTGGGCAGTCCTGACATCTGTAGGAACGTCATTCCACCACTGCGGGGCAAGGGTGGAAAAGGAGCAGGCTCCGGAGGCAGGGGAGCGTAGAGGAGGTAGAGCCAGTCTTCTAGTGCAGGTGGAGCGGAGAGGTGGCGTGGGGGTGTAGGGAGAGATGAGGGTCTGGAGGTAGCTGGGTGCAGTCTGGTCAAGGCATCTGTAGGCTAGTACAAGAGTCTTGAACTGGATGCGAGCGGTGATCGGGAGCCAGTGGAGTGAGCGGAGTAGTGGAGTTGCGTGGGAGAAGCGATGCAGAGAGAACACCAGGCGGGCAGCGGAGTTCTGGATGAGCTGGAGCGGACGGGTGGCAGACGCAGGGAGGCCAGCCAGGAGGGAGTTGCAGTAGTCTAGGCGGGAGAGTACCAAGGCCTGGACCAGGAGTTGGGTGGCGTAGTTGGTGAGGAAAGGTCGGATTCTTCGGATGTTGCAGCCTTCATCACTCCTTTGGCAGATATTTCTTTAACAGACTACCATTTGGAATAGCATCAGCACCAGTTTGATTAAAGGGGAGGTTCACTGCATGGCTTTTTATTTTATCTGGCCGTTTTATTTACTAGACTGTGTATGTTGGTGCGTGTTCGTGCCACTGTCATTTCGTATGAACTTTAAAATGTGTGATCGATGGCTCTTTATACGGTAAAATGTTTTAAATGCCTGTCTTTTTATGTTTCTATAACATCGTTGTCAATCAGATGTAGTTTATGTGTGATCGCGGAGATTTATTTATATATTAAATTATTTTACACGTCAAAATGTTGTCAATCTTTAATCAAAATTAAAATGTTTCAGTAATATAATCTGATGACATGCTGCATCAAAAATAATGCAAAATAACGTCAATACGTAACACATTTAGCTAGTTAACGTTTGTTACACAAACAGAAATACACAATCAGAAATGTACAATCATACAATTCATTTTAAATTATTTATTTGCTTCTAATATATATTACAGCGATATTCACATTCCCTTATCTAGCGTAATACTGTCGAATATATCCGATCTACATGTTAATGTAAATTATACGTACAAAAGTCATTTTAAATTATGCATTTTTGTTTTAGGCTAATATATCGGATCTAAAGCGATATTCACATCATCTTATCTAGCAGCATACTACCGAATAATTCTGATCTACCAATTGATATAAATTATACTTACAACATTAATTTTAAATTATTTATTGTTCATTGATATATCTGATCTACTTATTTCCCGGCACGATCTACTTATTTCCTAGCCAAGGCTCGTTTACATTAAAAACAATGGAACCTCCCCTTTAAATTCTAGAGCTTGATCAACTTTTTTCCTGATCTACTTATTTCCTGGGACACCGGCATTACTCTCAACCTTGAAAAATGTGAACTAGGAAAACAGGAAGTGAAGTTCTTGGGCCACATTCTTTCAGCCCATGGCATCAAACCTGATCCAGAAAAAACAGCTGCAATTTTAGAAATGAAAAAAAAAACAGCTAGCGTTCAAGTTGAGAAGCGTTCTAGGAATGGTCAATCAGCTGGGAAAATGTATTAATCAATTAGCTGAAAAAGGGTAACCTCTTGGAGGTCTGCTTTCTAAGAAGAGCTAGTGATATTGGGGCATTGGTCAAGACAATTCCTTTGCAATGCTGAAAAGAGCTTTTGTGAGCGCTGGTGTTAGCTCTGTATGCCCCAACAAAGACACAAACAAAGTGTCAGCAGATGCTTCTTGGTACGGTTTGGGAGCAGTCCTGCTTCAAAAACAAGATGACCGCTGGGGCTCTGCTGCTTATGCTTCGTGCTCTTTAACTCCCACTGAACAACGCTGTGCTCAGGTGAAGGCGCTAGGCCTGACGTGGGGGTAGGAACGATTCCAGGACTTTCTCATTGGAAAGCATTTTCAAATGGAAACGGATCATAAGCCTTTACTAAGCTTACTGGGTGCTTAAGAACTCCTGCCCAGAATTCAGCATTTCAGAATGCGACTGATATTCATATTCGACCACAGTGGACACACTGTCACGTGCACTGCTTGAAGTGAAGAACACCCAAACTGGGACTGAGCTGATGGAGGACAACAATGTGTACGTAGATTTTGTAATGGAAAATCTTTCAGCAAGCAAAAAGTATCTGAATGAAATCAGAGCTCATTGTGTGTTCTAAAGTCGTGACATTTTGCACCGAGGGCTGGCCAGACAAAGACTTGACAGAGTCTTGAAGTTGTATTGGACAGAGCAAGCATTACTAACAGTACAGAATGGACTTCTACTACTAGAAACCAGACTTGTGATTCCTGCAGTGATGAGAAACAGCAGGGCGAAAGCCCTTCACGTAAATAGTGTGTGTGTGGGAATGTAAAGCTGGCACGGATGGGGTAGAATCTGTCCCAGCAGCAATCACAGGTGTGGCCATTACCCAGTTAGGTAATTGAGTGCTAAATGGGGAGTGGCCTCATGTTTTTAAGGGAGGAGAAATTCTTTGTCTGGGAGAGGGAGTAGGTGACTGTTTCACTGGTGCTGTATTTTGTGTTGGTCAGTGAAGACGAACCTGTTTGTTTGTTCCAGTTTTATTTGTGTTTCTTTAATAAATGTGTGCAACACCACTTTAAACTGCAGCTTCTTGTCTCTGAGTCGCATTCCTGACGCTATCCTGCCACACTAACTGCAGGGAACAAGCAAGACAAGCTGTATGGTGGTCTGGTCTTACCAACAACTCAACGAGCTACTTCTGAAATGCAGAACATGTATCAAAGAACGCACCAATCACACAGAACCTCTAATGCCATCAGAGCTACCCGAATGGCCTTGGTAGAGTTTAGGAGCAGATTGGTTCATGCCTGACAGCAACAACTACCTCATTGTAGTAGATGCTCTCCCAGGAGCATCAGGTACTTCATTAATTAATTACAATAAATACACACTATTTACAATATATATTTACACCAAAACCCCTCCATGCACAGAGCTCCTGCCCCGCCACAGTGTTATATACACTTATATTAGTGTCTGGTAATTTACACAGCAGTAAAATTCTTAGAGTTACAAAAAACAACTTTCAATTGTAAGCACAACTCGCTTTTGCTTTCCTGTAGCCATTTTGCATCAGCACCATCGCCCTCGTATCCAGCGCTAAAGAGCTTGATCATGGTGGATATGTGACAGGCGGATACACGACTGATTACTGTATAACGTTATTTGTATGTTATGCAATCTCAGTAGCATTGTTAAACTAAAAAAGGTGAATAAGGAATTTCTGATATTGCAAAACTGACATTTGAAAATATAAAAAGTTAATTAGAAACAGGCCTTCCAGCACAAGGGCAGAATAATCCCTTAAGGTACAGTCGAGACAAAGGCAGCCCACCCTTGCTCTCAGGAAGGGAGATGTGGTGTTAGGTTTGACAGTGTTGTCTTCTGGTATGTGTTGAACCGGATGTTTATAAAGGGGAGGTCAAAGGTCTGGAGAGAGAGGAGTGATGAGTTCCAGGGAGTAATGGTAGCAGGCTGAAATAGCCGTTAAAATGAAAGTATTTGTACACTTAGTTTTAATTTTATTTTGCACTCATAAATGTTGTTCAGCACTTTGAGAGAACCTGATCTTTAAAATGCGCTTTAGAAATGAAATGCTGTTGATCTTTCTGTGTCTTTAGGTGAAATTGATTCACTGCAACAGACCTTGACACAAACATCACAGGAGTTGCAGAGTTCCAAAGACAAGTGTGCTGAGGCTGTGGCGAGCAAGGAAGCAGCTGGCAGAGAGAGACAACAACAATGTGAGAAAAGCAAGGATGAGCTGCAGCAGAACATGTGAGGACAATACAATGCAATACAATACAATACAATACAATTCACATTTCTAGGGTGCCTTACATCCCAAGGATCCCAACACTTCACACACAACAAAACAAGAAAAAAAAATCATTAAATGAAAAACAGTCTAATACAAACTTCTGTAAATTTTAAATTAAAATGTGGTTAATTATAAAAATTGAAAAAAAAACTAAAGATAAAAGGCTAGTTTGTAAAAATAGAACAATGAAAAAAGTGTAATAAAATTGGAGTACACTAACTGTGAAACTGGAAAAACTAAGATTTAATAACAATGGTAAAAAAATAAAATAAATACATTAAAAGCTTAAGTTAAAAAAGCTAATTTATAAAAATGATTTTTTAATCAAGTTTTAAAAACTTTAAATAGGCCCTTATGCACTGATTGTGTCCACCTTGATTTTACACCAATCTTCTATACATGCATTTATAATCTGATAAAATCTTTTCTTTTATTCTTTTCTACAAATATTTTAAACTTTAAGAATTGTGCGATTTCCCTTTGATTTTGAGGACATTCTGTATGTGTGTGGTTAACAGTTTCTTATTTGGACTAATGATATAATATAGTGCCATATCCGATCAACTGTGTTGTATTTGTCTCAAATTCAACTTGCTGGTTTACTCCGCAGCGCTGCAAGTTACATTGTGAGCTTCTTATCTAAAGTGTAATGGTCCAAAAAAAGAATTCTGTAAGTCTTACCCATTTTACACTCCTTTATCAGCTACATAGGTCTCAAATGCGCAGTTTTGAATGAAACAAATGCTAAAGCAAATATGTATTTATATTTTAAAACATGATATCCAGTACTACATTTAATTAAAGAAAGTTCTCAGTTTCTACGTGTTGCTCTCAGGAAATCAGCTACACTCCTTCCTAAGTCTAGTCACCTCAGCAGTGTTACTGTCTGAAAGCATGTCAGTCACTAGGGGAAGCAGCTGGTTAATTAATGACAGAAAATAAGCTGTTGAAGAGGCGGGAACAATTGACTAAGTAAGTGCAGCACTATCTAAATCTATCTAACACTGCACATTTGACCTAAATAAGGAAGGGAAGTGCACAGCATGTAAGATTTATGGAATTATTTTGTTAGCTTCAATCACGTTCGCTTACTTCCGGAGGCCTGGGTTTCTCCAGCCCAGGAAACAACTCAAAGGACTTTGGAATGTAAAATACTTTGATAGTAATAGGCTGATAGCAGCAACAACAACATCACTAACGAGGTGGAACACAGTACAATATTTCACAGTTTTCAGTTTCTGCTTGGCAGAGGCCCCAGACTGAACAACAGATTTAATAAAGGGAAATCCTCACAATGCCTGTAGATAGCTTCATTGTCTCTCACCTTGCATGAACTCTAAATTCACAAGAGAAAAACACACAACAACATCAACAACAATGGGTAGCAATTACTGCTACCTCTTTGCTAAGGTTCTTTCTGGGTAAATAACTGGTATTATGCCAATAGTATTTTTCAATCTTTTTCAATCTTTTTTAAAACAATAGCCACAAGAATAATGTATAATGCACACGAAGGTTCTGCCAAGTTCTCAATTGCAGAAATGTGCTGGTGTGATAGAACAGGATGTAGCATTTGTAAAACTAAACCACTGATACAGGAAGTTGAACTTTTTATAGCTAACGGATGTAGCGGCAATATTTATTGAGCTTTGAGCTATTTGTTCTAGGCTTACACTATTTTGATATGATATCGATATTATTCGATATCGATAATTTCCATATTGAGATATCATTGGATTTAAAATGTTTTGTATCAGTAACTGGAAAGGATTACTAATTGCAGTACACTTTAACGATAGGCATTTGCTAACTCTCAGTTTTAAAACTTAGTTATGGTTCATTAACATAACACAGTGGAATTATCACAGTATCATGTAGTAATTGTAGGACAGTTGTTTCGTGTGAAAACTAACAATAAAGCCGAAACTAAAACGCTTTAAATTTAAAACTGGTTAATAGACCACTGGGGCAAAATCAGCTTTTTTAATACTGTGCAGAACTAATTTATTTTTATTTTTTTTTAATTTTAATTTTTTTTTTTTTTGTGTTGCCAATTAGTTTTTATTATTTTCTCCCCAATTATTTTTAGGCTCAGCTCACCGCTACCACCCCTGCGCTGACTCGGGAGGGGCGAAGATGAACACATGCTGTCCTCCGAAGCGTGTGTCGTCAGCCGCCCGCTTCTTTACACTCTGCAGACTCACTGTGCAGCCGCCCCAGAGCTACAGCGTCGGAGGACAACGCAGCTCTGTGCAGCTTACAGGCAAGCCCGCAGGTACCCGGCCAGACTACAGGGGTCGCTGGTGCGCGGTGAGCCGAGGACATCCTGGCCGACCTAACCCTCCCTCCTCCCGGACGACGCTCGGCCAATTGAACGCCGCCCCCTGGGAACTCCCGTCCACAGTCGGCTGTGGAATAGCCTGGACTCGAACCGGCGACGTCCAGGCTATAGAGCGCATCCTGCACTCTAGCGAGTGCTTTTACTGGATGCGCCACTCGGGAGCCCCCTTGAACTAATCTATTTTAATACTGTTTGGGGACTTTGCAATACCTGCACGGTGGATAGTAGTATCTACACGTATCGACAATAACCATCCAAAGCAAATTTGCACCATTATTACAGATTTTCTAACAAGTCTGGCATAAACAATTTTGGCTGCTACTTAATTAACCCCTTGTAAAATAAATAAAAACAACACAGAACTGCGTAACCTAAAAAAAGAGCAGTCCTGCAGGTACAGACACAGTTTACACAGCCTCAGAGTTTCTGATTGCATCATCAATTCCAGATTTCCTGATGGAAATGTCTGGTCTGCTTTTAATTTTTTTTAAGCAAATTGACTTCATCACTCGCAGCCATTCTCATATTCACTTTGACACATTCTTTCCCTTGTCCAGTTCGCGCTTCTTTAACCTGTGCTGCATACCATCTGTCAGAGGGTGGGATCGCACACTGTATGCCACATTCCGATTGGTGGAACTATTATTGGCGATCCAATCCAAACTGCCAATAAAGCCAAAATAAATTCCACTCCAAAATGTCCCATTAAATTATTGGTAAATGCAGACTGTGGGTCTATTTCCATTCTGGTTTTATTAGACCAAAGTGCAGCATTTGATACTGTTGATCATACCATTTTATGGATCACCTTAAAAACTGGGTAGATTTGTCTGGAGATCATGTCTGGGATCTGGGATCAATAAGCTACTAACAATCAAACGAGCAAGATGGGCTGAATGGCCTCCTCTCATTTGTAAACTTTCTTATGTTTCTTATGTTCTTATGTTTTTAAACTGGTTTGAATCATATCTTACTAATAGACAGAATTTTGTTTCCTTGGGAGATTCAGCATCAGGATTAGTTCCTCAGGGTTCTATTCTTGGTCCCAGACAAGCTTTCATCACAGAAAAACCTTGCATCTCGCTCACGTGCTTGGCGGAGGTGATGACAAGTGTTTTATAATTTATGTATTATTATATAGGACCAGCGATGTGCCGTCCTTCAGGGTTTTGTTATTGTTTTGTTTCTGGCAGAGGCGAGATTAGGCAGCTTGTCCTCTGCCAGTATATAATTAAAAACCTCATGTAGAAGGTGGCCATCTCCCGAATTGATTAAGTGATTAATTTGTTGCTAATCGGGAGATGGTCTAGGTGGGTGTTCGGAGGAATGAACGAGAGCAGAGGAGACAAGAGAGAAATCAAATTAAAAATAAATCTAGGAACAGTGAAGATTTTTGTTTTGTGTAACCTTTTTGTTTTGCTCTGTGAAAGTGTGTTTTTGTTAAAATATTTTATTTATTTTAGTTGTTTAAATAAAAATGGCGCACACTGCGTCCTTTGCACTGCAGTTATTTGCCTGTTTGTTTTTGCTCCTGTATCTGGCCTGACGTCACCACTCTGCCAACCCTGTCACAATTGCCTACATAACAAATCGCATATACGCAACCGAAGCTATGCGTTTGTACAGACATACTATAATCAAAATGACAAGAATAAATAAACATTTGAACAGAATGGGCTTTGTTTACAATCGTTTACAAAGTCTTTAAGTTCTGGCACAAATCACACAGAACCTGCGCTCTTCAAAATATGCAGTGCACTTACTGCAGACTGTCTTTGCGCGTTTGGCACAGCTATCAACAGTAACCCAGGCTTCTGGCACCAAATGCTCCACGGGCATAATACAATGAAAGTTTCTAATTACTCCAAGGTCATTGACCACGGATCATGTTGGTGTCCAGACTGCTTCAGAGCCAGATTGTCATTGTCCGTCTTTGCTGCCACGGAATCGATGTTTGGTAAAATGTGCAGTAATTCCAAACACTGCTTTGCTGTCCTGCGCCTTAGTGATCCATTTGCAATGTGTATTGGTGTAACACGAAATTTCTTAGAAAAATACATGACTTCTAGTAACAAGTGCAAAAAGTAACCGTGAGCTGCCAAGGCTGATTGATGGGCTATCAGGAGGCACATTGAAACAATAGAGCACTTGAGCAATGCAGACTGATATAATCAAGCTGATTCAATCAACTGATGAATACCAATAATAATATGTTTTATATGTATCAGTCATACCTACTCTGACCGCTCCTGATCGGAATAGCTATGACAGTATTTTATCTCGCTAATTTTTGCAGTTGCGCAATACTGTCAGGGTAATTAGTACATATATTTAGGAAAAGTCAGGAAAGCACAGCTCCGTATCTTAAACACAGGCACTGCAATTTAAGTTTAAATTCCAAAAATGGTCAAAATTACTGCCTTGGTCGTTCTAGTGTTAAACAGAAACAAAAAGACAAACAAAAACCTCACGGAGATCCTATCTATACAGGCATTGTTTGTTTCTCTAACTAAGGTCAGGACAGGTAAGCTGTTTCCCTGACAAAAACAAAACACAAAGTATTGTGATTTTGTGTAGCACACGATCCTACACAAGTGAATACTGCTTGTTCACCTACTCCTTACACTGATAATAATAATAACTAACATGCAAAACTATAAATACATAAGTGATAAAATATGCTGTGTTAAGGAGGAGTTCTCAATATTCACATTCTCAGCAGACAATGGTCAATTCAAACTCACAGCAGCTTCCTGTAAAGTAATTGTAGTTCACAAAATAATTCCAGAAGTCCATATGACATATTCTGCACTTCCATTAGCTACATAGGTCTCCAATGTGCATTTTAAAGAAACACTTGTTATAGCAAATATATATTGTCATTTTAAAACATGATAGCGGGTACTAATCTAGATTAAAGTAATCTCTGCTTGCAAGTAATGTCGTCCAGGCGGTTTGTTACTCCCTGGGTCATTTCACTCCAGCAGTGTCTTCTGGGCAAAGCATGTTAGTGGCTGAAAGCTTATCAGCCAATAGGGGAAGCAGCTGATTGGTTATTGACAGGAAAGAAGCAAGTGAAGGAGAGGGGGGCAATTTCACTCTCCAGCTGACCCAGGAAGTGCAAGACAGTCTGAAAGCATAGCTTGCAAACAGAGATTTCTTTAAGCTAGTGTAACACCAGATGTTTTAAAATGAAAATACATTTTTGTGCCTTAATTTTTTGTCTCCTGTTCCAACAACTTTTTTTAAAGCAAACTAAACTTGTTAGGTTTCACAGTATAAATGAAGGTACACCCAAGAGTTGTACGTTTCAGTCTCAATGCTTACTGTGGTGTTTGTCTTTGTGTTGCAGTTAGTCTCAATGCTCACTGTGGTGTTTGTCTTTGTGTTGCAGTCAGTCTCAATGCTCACTGTGGTGTTTGTCTTTGTGTTGCAGTCAGTCTCAATGCTCACTGTGGTGTTTGTCTTTGTGTTGCAGTCAGGATTCAGTCTTAATGCTCACTGTGGTGTTTGTCTTTGTGTTGCAGTCAGGATTCAGTCTCAATGCTCACTGTGGTGTTTGTCTTTGTGTTGCAGTTAGTCTCAATGCTCACTGTGGTGTTTGTCTTTGTGTTGCAGTCAGTCTCAATGCTCACTGTGGTGTTTGTCTTTGTGTTGCAGTTAGTCTCAATGCTCACTGTGGTGTTTGTCTTTGTGTTGCAGTCAGTCTCAATGCTCACTGTGGTGTTTGTCTTTGTGTTGCAGTCAGTCTCAATGCTCACTGTGGTGTTTGTCTTTGTGTTGCAGTCAGGATTCAGTCTCAATGCTCACTGTGGTGTTTGTCTTTGTGTTGCAGTCAGGATTCAGTCTCAATGCTCACTGTGGTGTTTGTCTTTGTGTTGCAGTCAGGAGCACCTCTCTAAGATCAAGGCCCTCGAGGAGCAGCTGTCGGCACTCAGTGGGGTGAACAGACCTGTGCCCGTTCACACCATCACTGCTCTCTACATAGCAGCACTACTAATGGCTCTGCCTGTGTGAGTACTCAATTATACAAACTAAAAAAGCAATTGAGATCATTAGCTGTGTTATTAGATTATAATGGAACTCATGAGAACACTCCACACTTACTGGTATACAACTATTTAGAAGTTATTTATTACCTTTGGTTAAGCATTGTGGTTTACTGAAAGAGTTTTTGAGAGCATGGCTCGAGCATCCCTGTGGTTGAGAAAAAGGTGTCATTAATTAGTGTCATCTTTTCAGCCGTTCTTTATTTGCTGTTCTATTATTGAGTAATAACAGGAGGCTGTGTGGTCCAGTGGTTAAAGAAAAGGGCTTGTAACCAGGAGGTCCCCGGTTCAAATCCCACCTCAGCCACTGACCCATTGTGTGACCCTGAGCAAGTCACTTAACCTCCTTGTGCTCCGTCTTTCGGGTGAGACGTAGTTGTAAGTGACTCTGCAGCTGATGCATAGTTCACACACCCTGGTCTCTGTAAGTCGCCTTGAATAAAGACGTCTGCTAAATAAACAAATAATAATAATAATCACCTCAATGGACAATGGGAGAGCAGTGTCTATTATAAACAATAGTTAATGGATTTGAAAGCCCTGGATATCACTCCTGACAACAGTAAAACTATAAGGAATGTAATAAATCAATTCCTTTCCTTTTTCTCTTTCAGGAATATGTAGTTGAAAGGAGTTTTGAATGGAGAATGTGAAGCACAGCAGAGCTGCATGAGTCTTTGAGAATCCTACAGTACTTGGAGAGGCAATGATTGTGAACACCTTGAACAATTCATTTCTGAATCTGTCCAAACTATGTACACATACACTTTGTTAATAAAACTGCTGGCGAAAAAGAGATAAACCCAAACAAAACAGCTCTGTGTCTCTGGTGTATGTATCCCTGCGCTCTATTCAGCTCCGTGTCTCTGGTGTACGTATCCCTGTGCTCTATTCAGCTCTGTGTCTCTGGTGTACGTATCCCTGTGCTCTATTCAGCTCTGTGTCTCTAGTGTACATATCCCTGTGCTCTATTCAGCTCTGTGTCTCTGGTGTACGTATCCCTGTGCTCTATTCAGCTCTGTGTCTCTAGTGTACGTATCCCTGTGCTCTATTCAGCTCTGTGTCTCTAGTGTACATATCCCTGTGCTCTATTCAGCTCCGTGTCTCTGGCGTACGTATCCCTGTGCTCTATTCAGCTCTGTGTCTCTGGTGTACATATCCCTGTGCACTGTTCAGCTCTGTGTCTCTGGTGTACATATCCCTGTGCTCAATTCAGCTCCGTGTCTCTGGTGTACATATCCCTGTGCTCTATTCAGCTCCGTGTCTCTGGTGTACGTATCCCTGTGCTCTATTCAGCTCTGTGTCTCTGGTGTACGTATCCCTGTGCTCTATTCAGAAACCAGCTCATTATGAATGAGTTGCTGATTTACATGCTATTTTTTTTAAATACGATTTCAATGCACTTATGCAGTCTTTTTCCGATGCAAAGAAAGTAGTCCATGCCTTTATTTCTTCAAGATCGGACTACTGTAATGCTCTGTTTGCTGGACTTAGATACCAAGCCATATCATGACTACAGCGTGTGCAAAATGCAGCTGCAAGGGTCCTCACCAATACAAAAAAGAGAGCTCTTATAACTCTGGCTTCTTTGCACTGGCTCCCAGTAATATATAGAATTGATTTTTAAAGTCATTTTGCTTACCTTTAAAGCACTGAATGGTTTGGCACTTGATTACTTGCCTGAGTTGTTGTCCCCTATCAGCCTCAGCGTGTGCCGAGGTGAACTGATAGTGGCCTTCTCTCTGTTCAAAGGGTTAGGATCACAAGGAAAGGAGAGGCTGCTTTCTGTATTCGGGCCCCGCAGCTGTGGAATTCTCTGCCTAATCATGTTAGAAGCTCACCCACAGTGGCTATTTTTAAATCAAGGCTTAAGACCTATTTTTATAATTTTGCCTATATATATATATTATTTTACCTGTCTTTTTGTATTACATTGTCTTTTATTTTGTTATTCTTTTACAATATTATTTGTAATTACTGCTTTTTTGTAAGTCTATGTGAAGCGCCTTGAACCTCTTGGTATGAAAGGCGCTCAACAAATAAAGTTTATTATTATTATTATTATTATTATTATTATTATAAGTGTAAACTGTAAGCTGCTGTTTAGTCAGTTCAATCTGCATCACACTTTTTTTCATCATTCTTAAAGTAGTAATTCTCATTGCGTCTGTACATCGCAGAAAAAAATACAGAACTGTGATAATAAAAGCAGCATTGTTTTATTTTTCATTAGAACAATCCTAGTTAAACTATATTGGAATACTATAAAAGTGTCTGATGAGGATGTTGCTTTTCCCTGGAACAGAAGCTAGATATCATCAGTAATAAATTTGTTTGCACTGAAAAGCATGAAACCATGAGCTGTTAGAGTTGATTTTGTGACTGTGGATGACTGTGCCTCAAATGCAAATATTAGCATTGTAGATAAAACCAATGGTAGTGAATTGTAAATGAGCCAGTTAGAAACTAACTTTATAAGGTTATTTTGAAAGTAAAAGTCAACCTACAGTGGATGTCGTCTCTGGTTAAGGACAGACTGTGGTCAGTTTTTATTATTCTAAACAATCTTCACAAAGGAACTTTGTGATTGGCATCACTGCTGGAGTCCGTAATTGAGGTTTATTACTGAACGCATGGACCTCCAAAACTACATTATTCATCTTTGAACATTAAACCCAGGTAAACCAGATCATGTACCTTGTGGTTTAGATTTGCTTATTTATTGTGTTGTTGTTGTTGGTCATTTGTGTCAGATGTTCACACAATATTTAAGGAAAGGGATGTAAGGGTAAGCAGTACAAAATGTATCATTACATTAGACATTCCAATGGATAGTGTGACAAAGTGAACTATAAGATATATGGGAAAGTGGTGGATGGTGTGTACATTGGTCCAAGAGTGAAGAGAAGCCTGTATCCTCTCCATTGAATTTGGGTTACAAAAGTAAGTTGTAGTCTTTGACTGCCAATGTCAGAAAGACTACAATTCCCAGAGCTCCACAGGGCGACCATTTTGAGACAAGGGTTTTCACCTGGCTCCAATTAGGCAGCCATAAAAGAGCATAGGTTTTTCAAACGTGAGGATGTGCAAAGGGTATGACATACAGAGAGACCTATACGTGCGGGAAACAGATTAAAGGTTGGTGTTCTACCTAGGGGAAAACAATTGCTGCCTAGTTAAAGTGTTCTGTTTGGTCAGTAAACAGCTTAGCTGTCTGACTTATAAAAGGGTAGTTAAAAGACAATTAAAAGGTGTAGTTAGTGCTCTCAATAAGGAGCTAGGTTTTGTTTGGTTTATTTTGTTTATGTTGTTGATATTTGATTTGTGTGACTCTGGATAAAGAGAACACCATAATAAGAAAATAAACATACAGGCACCGTCCTGTTTACAACAAAATACGGTTGTTCAGTGCGCTTGGTTCCGAAAGACTGTGTTCAAGACCCGAAAGAACCGTGACAGATCACCCCAGTCTGTCACAATAGATATTAGATAGATGTGCTTCATCCAGCAAGCAGTATAAAAGGTATATGTAAAGAAATGTGGACTGGATATATGGAAGCCTGTTTTTTGTGCCTTTTTGCCTTTGCTTGCGAGCAGCTCTCTTTCATGTTTAAAAGTGTAGTCATCTTTGAAGGATGTGGCAGTGTTCTCATAAAATAATACAATTACTGAGAGAATATTAATAAATGGGGCATATTTGAATAAAACTACTTCATTTGTAATTGTTTATTTAAAGTAATATCCATAATTTTTTACATCTACTTCAAACAAATATATGTGGCTATAACTAACATAATCTTCTGTTTTATTTCTGGTGAGAAGACAAAACAATACTAGAGGCTGTATCTTTATGAACAACAACAATTTTAAACACAATCAAGTGTTTGAAACATTTATTCATTTTATTTTTTATATCTAAATTTATATCTTGCATCTAAATTTCTGAATCAGTTTGCTATTTATTAAAATATGGAGTGAATCACTTTTTTTGTATTAATCTCATAAACAGACACTAGCCCCAATGTGTTCACAATAACCCCTAAAGGCACATTGACATTTAAAAAACAAACACATGCCAAAACCACTTCGATTTGTGTCCCTACCTGTTAATATCTTGTGATATATCTCGTATAGTGGAATCCAGATCCAAAGCATGAAACTGGCAATTGTAGATTCTTTTGTAAATGTGCAGTTATCAGTTGAATTTATGGACTGCCGCCTCCGAGTTGATCATATTTGTATAAAGGGGTAAAATGGGAACTGGTAGTAGTCTTGTAGATACTGCTTTGTGAGTGACAGGCAAATACAGCACCATTGAGACCTTGGTGCTAGAACAGAACACCTCAAAATACAGCAGCATTGAGACCTTGGTACTGGAACAGAACCTCTCAAAATACAGCAGCATTGAGACCTTGGTACTGGAACAGAACCCCTCACCCTTGAAGGGTGTTTAAAAGTTAGATTTAGCACTAAGGTGTGGCACACATGTGAATGAGTCATAAAGGCCTGCTGTCAAGATAAATACAGAACTGTACAGTACTTTAATTTCCAATAATTATACTTTGGGATCAGTAAAGAAACTCCTGTGATGTCCTGCAACTATGTAAAATATGCAGATAAATGACACTAAATATATAGAAGGCCAAACAACATAAGGTCAAGCAAATTAATGTTTTAGGAAATACCTATGACTTTCTTATACCAATACCTAATACCTATATACTTTTACCTCTCTTATGTTTATCCCTACCCATAACTTCAGTGTGAGCGAATTCTCTTCATTGTATTTATTTTTTAAATATGTGCATGTCTAAAACAGCACTCTGAATTAACTATTTAGTCCTGTAAACAGCAAAGTTAAGCTTTACAAAAATAGTATTCTGATGTAACAGCACTTTTCACATATGGCTTGGTAATTCTGAAAGTTGAAGATATGTCAAGACAAAGTCAGAAAATATACATATGACCTAATTATTATCCTAACTCATTTTTATTATCCTCAATATCCATGGCAACATTGGTAAAACTGTAAGTCAAAGGCTGAAATATGAGTCTACTTCACTTTCCTTATAGTGTTTAGTCATGTATTAAAAGATTCAATGGAATAATTGTTTTATGCACATGATGTCATTGATAGACAAGGCAGGAGTTTCATACTGATCCAATCACTATGGCAAAAAGGTGATGGGCGGACCAGTCTGGTACTAAGAAGACTAGCTGAATTTGCACTGATGGGCCCTTTAAACTAATGCCACAAATTTTACATTTTGACAAAACAATGAGCACAGTATATAGGAAAGTGGAGTAAGTTATTCATTTATATACGTCTATTATTTTTTATTTTTATTTTGTTATAATAAGCATTGTTAAGTCCTGCTAAACATCCCTGCTTTATATTTAGCTTGCAGTTATTTTTATGTTGGAAACATATTTTTTTATTCCAAGCAGCAATACAACATGTATAAAAAAGGAATAGGTATACAATGTCAATGTATTTGTTCAATATCCATGGCAACATTGGTAAAACTGTAAGTCAAAGGCTGAAATATGAGTCTACTTCACTTTCCTTATAGTGTTTAGTCATGTATTAAAAGATTCAATGCAATAATTGTTTTGCGCACATGATGTCATTGATAGACAAGGCAGGAGTTTCATACTGATCCAATCACTTATTTTTTATGTTGGAAACATATTTTTTTTATTCCAAGCAGCAATACAACATGTATAAAAAAGGAATAGGTATACAATGTCAATGTATTTGTATTCTTTCTAATGTAAAATAAAGAGAGAACTGAATGACTTACGTATGCCAGAACACTATTATACATTGACCTCGATTGCTTTTATAAAATATCAATATCCATGGCAACATTGGTAAAACTGTAAGTCAAAGGCTGAAATATGAGTCTACTTCACTTTCCTTATAGTGTTTAGTCATGTATTGCCAGATATAAAATAAAGAGAGAACTGAATGACTTACGTATGCCAGAACACTATTATACATTGACCTCGATTGCTTTTATAAAATATCAATATCCATGGCAACATTGGTAAAACTGTAAGTCAAAGGCTGAAATATGAGTCTACTTCACTTTCCTTATAGTGTTTAGTCATGTATTAAAAGATTCAATGCAATAATTGTTTTGCATTATGATGTCATTGATAGACAAGGCAGGAGTTTCATACTGATCCAATCACTTATTTTTTATGTTGGAAACATATATTTTTATTCCAAGCAGCAATACAACATGTATAAAAAGGAATAGGTATACAATGTCAATGTATTTGTATTCTTTCTAATGTAAAATAAAGAGAGAACTGAATGACTTACGTATGCCAGAACACTATTATACATTGACCTCGATTGCTTTTATAAAATATCAATATCCATGGCAACATTGGTAAAACTGTAAGTCAAAGGCTGAAATATGAGTCTACTTCACTTTCCTTATAGTGTTTAGTCATGTATTGACCAGATATAAAATAAAAGAGAACTGAATGACTTACGTATGCCAGAACACTATTATACATTGACCTCGATTGCTTTTATAAAATATCAATATCCATGGCAACATTGGTAAAACTGTAAGTCAAAGGCTGAAATATGAGTCTACTTCACTTTCCTTATAGTGTTTAGTCATGTATTAAAAGATTCAATGGAATAATTGTTTTATGACATGATGTCATTGATAGACAAGGCAGGAGTTTCATACTGATCCAATCACTTATTTTTATGTTGGAAACATATTTTTTTATTCCAAGCAGCAATACAACATGTATAAAAAGGAATAGGTATACAATGTCAATGTATTTGTATTCTTTCTAATGTAAAATAAAGAGAGAACTGAATGACTTACGTATGCCAGAACACTATTATACATTGACCTCGATTGCTTTTATAAAAACAAATAGTTTTCAAAATATGGAAGTATACTCTGAGCTTTAGAATTTGAATCACTTTAGAATTGGACTCCCTTCAGAATGTGCATGTCTTACTCCAGGAAATTCAACACTATTTATTTTATTATAAAATTACAGTAAAACATAGGGTCAAATCTACAGTATTAGGTTGAATGAAAATTAAATCAACTGAGAAAATACTTTGATTGCTTAAAGAATGTTTAAATGAACATACTGTATATATTTAAGTTATCATGTGTTATATTTTACTCACCCAAAAGCATAATATCTGTTATTGTTGATTATACAGTATGTATGTTAGCAACACATTATTGTTTCCTAGCACCACCTTAGTGCAACACAAAGGTGTACACCTTTTAATGACCTCATACTGGAGGATGTGACATCTCCAAGTTTCATATAAAAAGCAATACGATTTATTGACCAGAATGCTCATTGCTACCATACACAGTGCTGCCTTGGTAAGGCTGACCTTTGACTTTGTCAGTTATTTTAACAGACTAATTGCTTTCAGCAACCAGAAAGTGTGGGAAAGCAATTAAAAAGGCAAACATAATTCTACAGGTACAAAGTAATGCACAGGCTCATCATACCCTTCCTTGATTTTCATGTGTTGATATATTCCCTTTCGATTTGAAGCCAACCAACAACAATACTTTTGGGCTATGCCTGCCACAGATCAGGTATTTAATGAGCATTTTATGTCAGAGCTGCCGATAGGCCCTCTGGGAGTGGCGTCCTCGGTCCCGCCCACCGAGGGATTAAATAGTCACTCCACGGAGATCACGTTCTTGTTTGCTTCTCACAATCAGGTCGGTAAGGTAGGTATAACTAACCTCTCCAGTTGCGCTATTGTTTTCTTTGTAAAATAGCTCTCACTTCAAGTTTTCTGCTAGTTCCACTGCAAATTATTGCTGGAAGTCAGCTTGCATCTTCACGGAATCAGAAACTTAGCTACTGAGGACTGAGCTGAAATGCTGAGCAACTACGCTCCGTTAAAAAAACAAAAAACAAAAAAAACAAAACAATAACAGAGTGAAAAGAGAGACGCTTCCTCCACCAGGGCCTGGCTCTGCTGCACCCCGCTGTTGAGTCGACACCGCTGGGCTGACTTTGCCCACCCACTCGGTGTGCTGCTGTATAAATAAATACAAATACAATGTGTGCTTCCTCCTCTGGGTCTGACTGGCCCACTGTAGAGACTTACATACATTGACCACCCACCTCGTGTGTAGGTCTTTATTTCTTTATACTTCTGAAGGCTGTGTTCCGCGTTGCTCCAGTTATGTGACTGCACGCGGTCCAGACATATACTGTCTGTAGGCAGTGCTCAACACCGTTGCCAGCTGCGCGCTGCATCGGTTGTGTGACTGCACACGGTGCCTTCAGTGCCCTTGGTACCTTCAGTGCCTCCATGCCTCTGTGCTTCGGTACCCTTGGTGTCTCAGAGCCTCAGTGCCTTGGTCCTTGCCACCCGGACAGTCCCAATCCCCACTGCGCCACATGGTGACCTGAGGCATCGCCTGCAGACTTCCGCGGCAGCTAATACCCGGGGGCGCCCACAAGGATAGGGGAATGCAGGATGTGGGACCCCAACACATCAGCACCCTGGGAGACAGTTCCCACAGAATCACTCTAAACAGCCTCCAAGACAGGCTCCACCACAGCCTCAGCAGCCCACCTGGGACCCTGAAGGCTTGCAGCCTCAGACCCACCCATTCTCACAACACCAGTTATGCGCTAAAGTTTTGTGTGGGACCTCCTCCCTTTTGAGGGATAACGGTTACATCCGTGAGTGACCCTCCAGATCTTGGCCCTCAGGCAAGAAGTAGAGACATTACTTCAAAAGCAAGCCATCAGTCTCATAGAACACCTCTCAAGAAGAGTTCTACTCTAGATACTTTCTAGTGCCAAAGAAGGACACAGGCCTTCGCCCCATCCTAGACCTGAGACACCTCAACGAGTTCCTGAGAGAGAGGAGGTTCCAAATGGTCACATATTGCCACATCCTCCAGTCAGTCCGGCCGGGCAACTGGTGTACCACCGTGGACTCAAAGGACGCGTATTTTCACATCCCTATTCATCCCGCGCACAGGAAATACCTCCGCTTCGCCTTTCAGGGAAGCATCTTCGAGTTTTCTGTGCTGCCATTCGGCCTCTCGTTAGCCCCCCGCACATTCTCAAAGTGAGTGGATGCCATCCTAGCCCCCTTACGGCTGCAGGGGATCAGGTTGTTGAATTAACTGGATGACTAGTTGATCTGCTGTAAGGAGCAGGAAGGAGCAGTGGCCCACACGGCGAATGTGATAGAGCATCCTACCCTCAACAAGGCCAAAAGCCAATTAATACCGGTGCAAAGTATGGTTTACTTGGGTCTCTGGCTGGATTCTCTTACAATGTGAGCCTACCTGTCGGATGACAGAGTGGCCACCATTCACAACTGTCTAGCCCTGTTTCAACAGGGATCCACAGTACAACTGGTGTTGTGTCAGAAACTGCTGAGTCTGATGGCCGCAGCTTAATCAACCATCCAACTGGGGTTACTCCTCATGCGCCCAATCCAAGCCTGGCTCAATGCCTTCCGGCTATACCCCAAACGCGACAGACACCATCTGCTGACCATGTCTCGCGTATGCTGGGAAGCCCTATGCTGGTGGAGGCAACCCTCAGGTGGTAGAGTGCATTTGGGAACGGTTCGGGAGGGCCCGAGTCGATCTCTTTGTCACGGCAGAGATGACTCACTGCCCCCATGATTCTCCCTCCACCGCTGCGGAGGTCCACTAGGTGTCAACACCCTAGCACACGCGCAGCTCAGAACGCTTTTATACGCATTCCCACTAATATCGTTGCTCCCGGTCTTCCTAGAGAAAGTTCAGAGAGAAGAGGCAACAGTTTTCCTGCTGGCCCCCAGATGGCCCAGAAGCATCTGGTTTGAGAATCTTTGCCAGCTGCTGCACAGCCAGCCATGGGAGATCCTGCTGCGCATGGATCTCTTTAGTCAGACGAGAGGCACTCTGGCACTCAGAACTGGGCAAACTCCAACTGTGGCCCCTGAACGGGACCATCTGTCTGCCTTAAGGCTCTCAGACGCGGTCGTCGGTACACTGCAGAATGCTAGGGCCTCCTCCACAAGGGCACTGCATGCCTACAAGTGGAGGTTTTTTCAAAAGTGGTGTATGACCAGAGGTCATGATCCCATTTATTTCCCTATAGCAACTATTTTACAGTTTCTGCAAGATCTGCTGGAGGCAGGCAGGTCCCCCCTCTATGCTGAAAGTGTACCTAGCAGCTATATCTGCAAGCCATGTACCCATTGACTCAGTTACCCCGGGAGCTCATATTCTGGTGACCCATTTTCTAAAGGGTGCTAGGCAGCTACGTCCTCCTAGGAAGGATATAGTGATTTGAAACATGTTTTATGTAAATAAAGTCAGTTTAATTAAATTTGAACAGCACATGGTCAAAAGTGTTATTTTGTTCCCCAAAATTAAATAAGACCTTACAAGCCTGACAGGGTCAAAATAATTGGACTGCAAAGGGTTAATAAACAGCTAATATAAGTACATTTAGTAGGAGTAAGCCTGAGGAATTATTGTTTTATCATTTGCAGCTTTAGTTGTCTTTTTTAAAAGTATGCTGGTAGTTTCATTGTGGTTTTGAAGTCTATGAATGCTGGTTGACATATTCACATTTTCATATTTCAAATTAAATTAGTATAAATTAGAATAAACAAATACAAAAGTGTTGTTCAAATGCTGTTCTTAGTTGAGTCTGAAACTATCTCATGCATTTTCTGAAACGGTCACATAGTATCCACATGCAAATCATTATGCAAATTCCAAGCCAATTAACTATCTGGGAATTCTATTTCAAACTGCGTACCACCTTGCAGATGGCCCTACCAAAACTTTGACCTTAATTAGAACAACATTCTAATTACGGTCAAGTTACAAAAGGAATATCATATTGTTATAGCATAGCATTCCTCAATAATCCATCTGCTGGCAGTTATTAGATCTTTGAGCGTTATCATTTCCTAGAAAATATTAGCATGATACACTTCTAGTTAAAAATGTAATTCCAGTCTGTATATCCTCTATTATGTACAATACAAATATTCTGAAATTATTTTTCATGTAAATATTTTGGCACACCAATTAAATGTATAGTTATAATTGACAATTACATTACATTTTTAATGCATTTTCCTATTATATTATTTTAGATTAAACCTCAATCTAAAGTAATAGTTGCAAGTGGTAAAGTCAAATGTCATGCAAATGATCGCAATGGAGGGAGCTCGAGGGGGTGTTCTCATACCAACCAAAAGATTACAGCAATATCCTTTTTGTAACAAGGTGACCAGAACTGAACACAATATTCAAGATGAGGTCTTACTAATGCATTGTAAAGTTTTAACATTACTTCCCTTAATTTAAATTCAGCACTTTCCACAATATATCCCAGCATTTTGTTGACCTTTTTTATAAGCTTCCCCACATTGTCTAGATGAAGACATTTCTGAGTCAACATAAACACCTAGGTCTTTTTCATAGATTCCTTCTTCAATTTCAGTATCTCCCATATGGTATTTATAATACACATTTGTATTGCCTGTGTGCAGTACCAGTACACTTTTCTCTACTAAATGTCATTTGACATGTGTCTGCCCAGTTCTGTCTAGATCATTTTGAATGACCTTTGCTGCTGCAACAGTGTTTGCCACTCCTTCTATTTTTGTGTCGTCTGCAAATTTAACAAGTTTGCTTACTATACCAGAATCTAAATCATTAATGTAGATTAGGAATAGCAGAGGACCTAATACTGATCCCTGTAGTACACCACTGGTTACCTCGCTCCATTTTGAGGTTTCTCCTCTAATCAGTACTTTCTGTTTTCTACATGTTAAACACTCCCTAATCCATGTGCATGCAATTCCTTGAATCCCTACTGCGTTCAGTTTGAGAATTAATCTTTTATGCGGGACTTTGTCAAAAGCTTTCTGGAAATCTAAATAAACCATGTCGTATGCTTTGCAATTATCCATTGTCGAAGTTGCATCCTCAAAAAAATCAAGCAGGTTAGTTATACATGATCTCCCTTTCCTAAAACCATGCTGACTGTCTCCCAGGATATTGTTACCATATAAGTAATTTTCCATTTTGGATCTTACTATAGTTTCCATAAATTTACATATAATAGAAGTCAGGCTTATTGGTCTGTAGTTACCTGGTTTGGTTTTGTCTCCCTTTTTGTGGATCTGTATTACTTTTGCAATTTTCCAGTCTGTCGGTACAACCCCTGTGTCAAGAGACTGTTGCATGATCTTGGTTAGCGGTTTGTAAATAACTTCTTTCATTTCTTTGAGTACTATTGGGAGGATCTCATCTGGCCCAGTTGATTTGTTTATTTTAAGTGCTCCTAGTCCCTTTAACACTTCTGCCTCTGTTATGCTAAAGTTATTTAAAATTGGATAGGAACAGGTCAACATGTGGGGCATGTTGTCCGTGTCCTCCTTTTTAAAAACCTGAGAAAAGTAATCATTTCATACATTTGCTATTTTTTTCTTCATCTATGATTTTGCCATTTGTATCTCTTAGACATTTAACCTCCTCTGAATTTTCTATTGCTGTTATAATATTGGAAAAACATTTTGGAATTGGTTTTAGCCCCCTTAGCAATATTGATTTCTATCTCTTCTTGGGCTTTCTAACTTCCTTTATGACTTGTGTTTGCAGTTCCAAGTACTCTTTCTTTGTACTTTGCTTTTGGTCCCTTTTAAACGCTCTGTAAGGTGCCTTTTTTCGCTGAATATTTAAATTGATCTATTAAACCATTTTGGCCATTTTGTTTTAGATTTAGATTTGTCTACCTATGGGATGTAATTGTTTTGCGCCTCTAGTACTACATTTTTAAAAAAACAGCCATCCTTTTTCTGTTGATGTTTTCTCTATTTTACTCCAATCTGTTAGTCTCTGTTTCATACCTTCATAGTTTGCTTTTCTAAAATTGTAAACCTTTCATTACTTTTTGGGTTTTAAAAATCACTTCAAATGAGACTATGTTGTGGTCTGAGTTTGCCAATGGCTCTCTGACCTCTGTTTTAGTTATTCTGTCTTCGTTATTTGAAAAGAGACTAAATCAAGGCATGCCTCACCTCTAGTCGGTGCCTTGACAAATTAGGAAGCAGTCATTTGTCATTAACACCTATCACATTGTAGATACTTGTTAGTAGCAGTAGCTTCAAGTTCTAACATTTAATTTTTGAGACTTCTTGCATTTAGTTAAATACATTTAATGGCTGTCTTACCTGAGTTGTTGCCCTTGTATTGAGAGGACTGCTTGTCCAACCTTATGGCAATTGCTAAGGACATAGCTTAGCACAGGTTATTGAGTCACTGGGGTACATGGTCAGTTTTTCCAACCATCTGTATGTATGTCACATCCCTTAGGGTGGATCTTTTACCTGCATTGTTTAAGTCTGAAAAACCTAAAAATCTAACAAACAATTTATATTATAACATGAAAGACATTGATACTGATCAAACACAATTTTATTATTACTATGTTTAAAGTTGTAGATGAGTAGATGTAGTTGTAGATGAGAAATACGTATGCATACCAAAATACTTCAGTCGATGTCATGGATCACATTCCACTTATGTCTGAATCAATCAAGCCCCTGGTCACATCGTATAAAAGGGAGAGAGAGAGAGAGAGAGAGAGAGAGAGAGAGAGAGAGAATGAATATGAAAATGAAAATGAATATGCAGAATGCAGAGTGCTGAGAAAAAGAGAGAACACTAAAGAAAAAGTGTGCAGAAAGCCATAGCTTGGGTGTGGGATTGTGTTTATTTTGTATTTGTAGAGTTTTGTTCAAACCTTTGTTTTGTTCCTGTGTTTTGTTTGTTTTGTGTTTTGTGATTTATTAAAAGTGTACAAAAAGCACGTAAACTCTGAGTCTGGGTCTCATACACCAATTTACACCTACATACAAGCAGCTTTTGTCTTTAAACAGGGTGACCACTTTTTATGTTCTTATTATGGATTATTGCATGTTATGTTGTTAGTTAAAATAATCCTGAAAACTTTTCATCAGAACTGTGATAATAAATGCAGCATTGTTTTATTTTTCATTAGAACAATCCTAGTTAAACTATATTGGAATACTATAAAAGTGTCTGATGAGGATGTTGCTTTTCCCTGGAACAGAAGCTAGATATCATCAGTAATAAATTTGTTTGCACTGAAGAGCATGAAACCATGTGCTGTTAGAGTTGATTTTGTGACTGTGGATGACTGTGCCTCAAATGCAAATATTAGCATTGTAGATAAAACCAATGGTAGTGAATTGTAAATGAGCCAGTTAGAAACTAACTTTATAAGGTTATTTTGAAAGTAAAAGTCAACCTACAGTGGATGTCGTCTCTGGTTAAGGACAGACTGTGGTCAGTTTTTATTATTCTAAACAATCTTCACAAAGGAACTTTGTGATTGGCATCTGTAATTGAGGTTTATTACTGAACGCATGGACCTCCAAAACTGCATTATTCATCTTTGAACATTAAACCCAGGTAAACCAGATCATGTACCTTGTGGTTTAGATTTGCTTATTTATTGTGTTGTTGTTGTTGGTCATTTGTGTCAGATGTTCACACAATATTTAAGGAAAGGGATGTAAGGGTAAGCAGTACAAAATGTATCATTACATTAGACATTCCAATGGATAGATATTAGATAGATGTGCTTCATCCAGCAAGCAGTATAAAAGATATATGTAAAGAAATGTGGACTGGATATATGGAAACCTCCAACTGCAACCACATTTACAAATCCAGCTTTGTTTGCGAGCAGCTCTCTTTCATGTTTAAAAGTGTAGTCATCTTTGAAGGATGAGGCAATGTTATCTCATAAAATAATACAAATAATACAATTACTAAAAGGATATTACTTAATTTGTAATTGTTTATTTAAAGTAATATCCATGATTTTTTACATCTACTTCAAACAAATATACTGTATGTGGCTGTAACAGGGCAAGGAGCCCTGTATGTACATGATTGTTTATTTATTTTTAGAATGGGGTCTCCCCCTCCGCCCCTGTGTCTCATTTGTGTTATTTTGTATTTGTGTTTTATGATTTATGTATTATTATATAGGATGAGCGAGGTGCCATCCTTCAGGGTTTTGTTATTGTTTTATTTCTGGCAGAGGCGAGATTAGGCAGCTCGTCCTCTGCCAGTATATAATTAAAAACCTTGTGTAGAAGGTAGCCATCTCCCGAATTAATTAAGTGATTAATTTGTTGCAAATCGGGAGATGGTCATCTGCATATAAGCCTGCAGCTCCCTGCACTCGGGGTGGGTGTACAGAGGAGAGCGAGAGCGAGGCGAGAGTGGAGAAAAGAAAATTAAAAAGATATACAGGATCAGTGACAGCATTTGCCCAGCCTGACCTGTATTGGCTGTTTTGTGTTTGTGATTTGTTTTGGTTTTATTTTCGGTAGAGGCAGTATCTGCGTGATCAACTTTTTAAATACAATCAAGTATTTGAAACATTTATTAATTGTATTTTATAGCATTTACATTTCTGAATCTACTGTTTATTTAAAAAGTAAATACTGTATGTAAAATGCATGCCGTGATGGGATTGACCTCATAGCCAGATAATAACCCCAATGTCTTCACACCCTGAACCCCTAAAGGCACATTGACTTGTGATCACCAGATCTAGATTCTTTTGGAAATGTGCAGTTATCAGTTGAATTTATGGACTGCCGCCTCCGAGTTGATCATATTTGTATAAAGGGGTAAAATGGGAACTGGTAGTAGCCTTGTAGATACTGCTTTGTGAGTGACAGGCATATACAGGGGGGAGGACCAGGGGAAGGAAAGTGAAGAGTTGCAGCAGGCTACAGACCAGGTCAGTAATACAGTGGAGGATAGTGTTGGTATTACTAGGGGACAGTCAGAGGCAGACATTCATAGTGGGGGATTCAATTATAAGGCATGTAGACAGGATGTTCTGCAGAAGGGACCCAGTAAACAGGAGTGTTATCTCCCTGGTGCCAGAGTTGAAGATGTGATCAACAGAGTAAACGGGGGCAGGCACAGAACCAACAGTGATAGTCCATGTGAGACAAATGACACGTGAGAGTAGGTCAGGGGGACTGAATGAGAGGCTCACTGAGGTTCACTCGCTGCCAGGCTTAAAGAGAAAAGGAGTCATGTAATCATCTTTGGGGCGCTTCCAGTTCTGAGGGCAGGGAAGGAGCAGCTTAGCAGAATAATTGGTTTAAATATATGGTTAGAGAATGAATGCAGAAGGGAGGGTTTTGAGTTAGTAGATAACTGGAGCACCTTTTGGGGGAAAAAGTGAGCTTTACAAGAAAGATGGCTTACACCTTATTATTATTTATTTCTTAGCTGACGCCCTTATCCAGGGCAACTTACAATTGTTACACGATATCACATTATTTTTACATACAATTACCCATTTATACAGTTGGGTTTTTACTGGAGCAATCTAGGTAAAGTACCTTGCTCAAGGGTACAGCAGCAGTATCCCCCACCTGGGATTGAACCCACGACGCTCCAGTCAAGAGTCCAGAGCCCTGACCACAACTCCACACTACTGACCTTAATAATAGTGGAGCAGATATTCTGGAAAGAACCCTTAGGAAGACTAGAAAGGCTTTAAACTAGGCAGGGGGGTGGGTGGGAACCAAAATGAGGTTCTTATTAGGGGTAAAGGTGTAAGTCAAATCAAAAATAAAATTCCTGTCTAAATGCCAGAAGAATCAGAAATAAATTGTTAGAACTTGAAGCACGCATTTCAACTGAAAAGTATGACGTTGTTGAAATCCCAGAAACTTGGCTTAGTCCTGAAGATGGAGAAGAATTCCACGTACAGGGGTATAAACCACTCAGACTAGATAGGTGAGGAGGAGGAGAAGCTCTGGTGTTAGGGATGGACTAGAAGTAAAACATATAGATTTATCTCCGTCTACAAACCAAAGCAAGTCAATTTGGGTAGAGCTGTTAGGTAAAAGCAATAGTTTTTTTTTATTGGGGTATGTTACAGACCCCCAGGTCAGAATAGAAATGATAACAAATTATTATATGAAGCAATTAGAAATGCATGTAGGGGCAAGAATACAAAGCATGGGAGATTACCCAATATAAACTGGGAAAATCCAGTGGGATGTGGTAACGTAGAAACTGAACTGATTAATGCAGTAAATGACTGCTTCCTGACCCAGTGTGTCAAAAACCTGACATGGGACAGGGCGATTTTAGATCTGGTGTTCACAAACAACCAGGACATGCTATACAATATAAAAATAGTAGAACCACTGGAGTCAAGTGATCATAACTTAGTTACATTCAAAATGACCTGGGATTCCAGGCAAAAGGCTGCACAGTCTAAAGTGTGTAATTTCAGAAAGACTACAGGGATGAGACAACAACTGAGAGAAATAGACAGGGAAAATAGGAGGATATGACAGTTGAAGTTCAGTGGAACAGATTAAAATATATAATGCAAAACAGCAGGTTTAACAAGCAGCCACCAAGATGGGTAAACAGATCAATACAAAAATAAACATAGAAACAAAAGACAGCCGTATATGACTTACAGGAAAGACAGAAAAACTAAAAATTGGGAAGAATAAGGAGTATGCTTAAACAGGTAAAAATGGATGTTAGGAAGGCAAAAAAATACTATTCTCTAAATACATATTTGCTAAATACATATTTATGATACAGGTGTGTATCAATTGAACCACATCTGTATCAGTGAATAGTTACACCCCTACTACACTAACTGGTACAGCAAAGTAAACACTTGTCACAATTTGCTTAAAGGGTGAGTACTTCCACACGTTCAATTAGGTGCATTACTTGGGAAGTTCCTAATATTGCAATAAAAGGGAAAGTGTATCAGTTAAAGTTAAGGGTGTTTATTCAAAATTGTTTTGACAGCACTCTGCCCTCAAACTATTGGGTTCAGTGGTTCGGCATTGCTTAAATGATTAGAACCTGGGTCCAGTTTGATATTGAAGGGGCAAGACTTAAATAGGGTAATAAATCACTCCCCATGACTGGGGTTCTTCATTAGACACCATGAAACATGTTAATTATACAACAAGCTGACAAAACACCGTGATTGAGTGGGGTGTAGATACTGGTATCCAAAGTGAACAATAGGAAAGTGTCAGGTATTACTTACACACACTTCATTCACTGGGATTTTCTTAAGCATTGATATCTCTGCTCTTGTGATGAAACTTCTGATGACTGAATATATTGAAACTGGTCAAGTTCTGCCTCCAAGAGTGGTAAAGTTGAAGATGAGATCAACAGAGTAAACGGGGGCAGGCACAGAACCAACAGTGATAGTCCATGTGAGACAAATGACACGTGAGAGACAGCATTCAGAACTGGGCAGACACATGGCAAATGACATTTAATAGAGAAAAGTGTAAAGTATTGCATGCAGGCAATAAAAATGTGCATTATAAATATCATATGGGAGATACTGAAATTGAAGAAGGGAACTATGAAAAAGACCTAGGAGTTTATGTTGACTCAGAAATGTCTTCATCTAGACAATGTGGGGAAGCTATAAAAAAGGCCAACAAGATGCTCGGATATATTGTGAGAAGTGTTGAATTTAAATCAAGGGAAGTAATGTTAAAACTTTATAATGCATTAGTAAGACCTCACCTAGAATATTGTGTTCAGTTCTGGTCACCTCGTTACAAAAGCGATATTGCTGCTCTAGAAAGAGTGCAAAGAAGAGCAACCAGAATTATCCCAGGTTTAAATGGCATGTCTTATGCAGACAGGCTAAAATAATTGAATCTATTCAGTCTTGAACAAAGAAGACTATGTGGCGATCTGATTCAAACATTCAAAATCCTAAAAGGTATAGACAGTGTCGACCCAGGGGACTTTTTTGACCTGAAAAAAGAAACAAGGACCAGGGGTCACAAATGGAGATTAGATAAAGGGGCATTCAGAACAGAAAATAGGAGGCACTTTTTTACACAGAGAATTGTGAGGGTCTGGAACCAACTCCCCAGTAATGTTGTTGAAGCTGACACCCTGGGATCCTTCAAGAAGCTGCTTGATGAGATTCTGGGATCAATAAGCTACTAACAACCAAATGAGCAAGATGGGCTGAATGGCCTCCTCTCGTTTTTAAACTTTCTTATGTTCTTATGTTCTTAAAGTCACTGCATGGTTTATTAGCCATTGATTTGACCAATATAAATACTGTCTGAAACTTACTGACTCAGACATGTCACAGGAAAGCACCAAACAGCAGTCATAATCCTTGAACAGAAATTGAGCCAAATGATTTAGTGAAACGGCTAAAACGTGTTCCTGGTCCAAAACCAACAAGCTGAGTCTTATGAAATCACACCTTAATATCCAATGCGTATTTACCATAAAGATTTAGTTGATGTAACACTCATTTATGTATTATAATATTGTTTAAAAACACAAATCTAGGGGATAATATTACCAACATGAAATGTTTCATGGAGAAGGAATCTCGATGTATTTCCTAATAAACAAAACATAAAAGACAACGTTTGATATTATTGTCAGTTCCTTTTAGAAATTTGTAAATGTTTCACAGGAGACTTTTGTCTAGATGTAGAAATATAAATTCTACAGTGTCAGTCAGCAGAATTGAATTAATTTCCTAAGGTTTCACTGAGTTCTGAGGTAACATTGTAGGAAATTGATTTTGATCCTCATTAAATTGTGAGTGAGAATATGAAATGAGAAATGTGGCTGCTTTGTTTATTGTTTAACTGTTTTTCAGGAATGGAAATGTTTGGAATTAAACTCAAGAAGAAGAAAAAAGCAGAGAAGGGTCTAGTGATTTCAAACAAAGGTGCACAAGGTAAGACCAACACAACAAACAGTACTGTACGGTTGTTTGGATAGGAGCTTAGTATTATGCGGATACATTTGTTTAAATTATCATTAAGTGAAGGGAACTCTTATCAACTTGTGTCAAACGTCAGCTGTGGCCCACCATATGTCAATATTAAAGATTGCATAAAAATACTTGCAATTAAATCAAATGCTGTGTATTACTTTTACCAAGCTTTACATAAGCATTATGTTCAATAAGATCAGCATTCATATTTGTTGTTTATAGATGTACTTTTTGAACCTTACTTTCCAAAATCTCTAACACATTATAATACATATAGGTGGGAAATTGTGTTTTTCTTTATGTGTACCCCCACTCCAGAGGCACCTGCTGCACTTAAACTGAGGTATGTTTTTATAATGTCTCCTTAACAGATGTAGATGAAATACATGCGGCTCAAGCAACCACAGACGGGGGGGAACCTGAAGATACCAGCTTGACTGGCCCTTCCAGCAGCGGTTCTAGCAAAGCCAAAGTAAAAAAAAGGTACCTGTACTACTTATAGTCTGTTTTTATTCAAAATAAGGTTGTGATAAAAAACTAAAACAAATATTCATGTTAGTATTATTGATAAGTAGACAAAAAATATAGTATGTAAAAAGACATTGAACAAAAAATGCTTTTTTTGTTCAACACCAATACAATAATAAAAAATACTACAAAAAATGATAATCACAATTTCACCACCAAGGCTACATTCTCCTGAATAAAATGATATGTGTTTTTTTAAATGTCGGATTGTTTTGTTTTTTAATTTTTACATTTAAATGATTGAGAAAGAACAAAAAAAAATATTAAAAAAACCTTTACGTTCTAATTAACAAAAATCAATAATATAAATGTACCATAGGATGTTGGCAAAGTGCAGTCAGAAAGTTTTTAAAACTAGTTTTTAAAACAAGAGTCCATATTTGGCATTATTGTGAAGATATGGGTTCTGTACTTCGTTACGCAAGCTTTTATTATCTGTTGAGGGGCACAAACCTGTACTCATAGATTTTTTGCGGTTTGCACTTTCTCTGATTTAAGGATGCTTGAAGCCTACAATTACTTTATTGCTGTTCGGTTGGCCAGATTGCACTTGCACGTTGTTTGCTTTTTATGACAATGCATAAATAGATTGAGAAAAAAACTGGGAGGAGAAAAATAAGGAAATTCCAACAGAAGATGGTAATATTAAGAAACAATAGTGAATCTGAAGTTGTATAATTGTTTCCAGGAGACCCCTTGTGAAAAAAAAAATAACATGTCGGCAGAATGGAGGACTGGGAATTAATAATGCTATCAGGAAAACATTTTATATAGATCAATTTATTTACTAAAGGCAATTCCTGAATTGCTTTCCCACACTGTCTGGTTGCTCACAGGGCCTGCTCTAGTTCTTATTGGAGAATTGTGCTGTTTGTTTGTCATTTACTATTCAATTTATGTCAGGCTTCATCTAGTTTTTTCAACCTTTCGTCTGTGGTAAAAATGTAATAAAATGTATATTTTCACAATACTTCTGGTTACTGTAGCTAATGCCTACAGTGTTAAAATGAATGTGTGTTTTTAAATTAATAAGTCCTGTAACAAATAATATAATGTTTAAAGCATTTTCATCAGCAATTCTCTGGTTTATGTTTCAGCTTTTGGATTTAAATGCCTCCTGTCTGATTTTGTAAAACACGTAAATAATGAAAACAACTCAGCATAATCTATGTCTAATTGTTTACTATTATGAAGTGCAATGTTTTTAAATATGTGTTTTCCAGCAAGCTCAATGGTCAAACACCTGGAAACAGACACAGACTAATAGGTGTTTTCTATTTATTACCCAAACAGATCCATTCCAGTATTGAGAATTAATGACAGTGACAGCAAACCTCAGACTTACCAGGTAAATATAAAATTATACGGAATACCAGTAATATAGCTTTCCTGCGAATAATAGGTGCTAAATCTACTCAGGATTACTCAAGATTCCAAGAGCCCAGTTCTGAAGCCCATGAATTAGCTTACAGATAAGTGGAGAGGCAAAGTCGAAAAAGCAGGGGGAGGTGAACTCTGGCTCACAGCAGGGATGTAGTGGATAGAGGTAAAATATAAATCCTTTCGTTGATGATCATTGGACATATTATTTATCGAGGGACAAATAAGAAACCAGCTATTCGATTAACAATTAAGTCTGGTATTGGAAGCGCCTAACAAATGCTTGATATTTAAATGATTTGAACTAAGGTTAAAGTGAGTTCCCTGCCAGAACAACGCTTTGAGTTCCCTGCCAGAACCACGCTTTGAGTTCCCTGCCAGAACCACGCTTTGAGTTCCCTGCCAGAACCACGCTTTGAGTTCCCTGCCAGAACCACGCTTTGAGTTCCCTGCCAGAACCATGCTTTGAGTTCCCTACCAGAACCACGCTTTGAGTTCCCTGCCAGAACCACGCTTTGAGTTCCCTGCCAGAACCACGCTTTGAGTTCCCTGCCAGAACCACGCTTTGAGTTCCCTGCCAGAACCACGCTTTGAGTTCCCTGCCAGAACCACGCTTTGAGTTCCCTGCCAGAACCACGCTTTGCTTCATTTTAGAAAATAACTAAAAGTCCCTCTCTTTATTTTGTATTTGTTCTGTTTTTGATTTCTTGTTTTAAGAAAAATGGTCCAATTGCAGTCAACATTTGTAATGTGCAAACTGAGAAATAGACTTAAAAAGATATTTTGTTTAAATATATAGTCAGTATGGAACCCCCTAGGCCAACTGAACCGCATGTGTATCAAAATACACAACTCAGAAAAATTAATTAAAGGAGGCCCATGGAAATAAAAATGACTATTGGTTTGGTCTCTGGAGATACATTTGTTACACAGGAGATACATTTGTCTCATTTGTCTCTAGGATCAATAAGCTACTAACAACCAAACGAGCAAGATGGGCCGAATGGCCTCCTATCGCTTGTAAACTTTCTTATGTTCTTATGTTCTTATGAATGTCTTAGCACCTATTATGCACTTCTCTGTCATTAATCTCGACATGGATGGGGCATGCTTCTAATCAGACGGCTGATAACATCTTGGGGGATCCTGTCCTATTCTTTAGTCAGTGCAGGATTAAGCTCTATGATGTCACATGGAGATGAACATGACATCCTAGAAGCTCCCAAAGATGATCTAAGGGAGAAGGGCTGGACGCCTTACTAACCAGTCCATAAGTTAAACAGTCTCCTGCTCAAGATAATCCATGACAATCCTGGTAGTATGAGAACAGACATTATTTTGCATCAGAACTCTGGATCAATTGCACCAGTAAATGATCTTACTATATGGTCCAAGACTATGTATATTAGGGGTGTGCTGTTACTCATACTCAGAATTGCTTTTAAGAAGTATTTATTGGTAGGTATTCAATAAATCAATTTATTAATGTGTTGATTTCAAAACAAGAAAAGCTGTCCTTTGCTCATGTGTTGTATTCAGTACCAATTGATGGCAAGTAACTTCTGCATTGTGGGGTAGATGTACTAAAGTGTTGCGCCTGTCGCAATAGTCGCAAATGAGTCAGAAGTCTCTGGTGAAATGTATTAAACAAGCGCAATGCTATTAGCAACTTTTTAGGGAATGCTTTGTGGCAGCACTCATTTTCATTAGTCAGGGTCTACTTACAAGCCTTGAAAACAAATTTCTATGACATTTCTGGTTTCTCCAACGTGAGCAATAGACGGCACACATGTGCCACTAACCCCTCCAGCTCATTCTGAGCATCTGTATAGGATCATGATCTATTGTGTGTTAATTGTCTAGGCTACTAGGTAGGCCAAGTTAAAAAAAAAAATAATAATACCAAAATAAAAAATAAAAAAACAGCTAAAATCATTTACTTTCATTTTAAAATAATCTTTCATTCGCATCGCACACCATTGTGTACAATGCAGCAGCATGATTTATTTTGTGTTACCGGTAGCCTACAGGTGAAAGTAAAAAGAAAGTGTGCTAGGTATTCATTTGATTTTACTACTGTACTGTATACTATATAGGCCTATTGTACAGATTTATATTTTTACATAATGTAATGTGTAGCCTACCCAAAACATATATATATATATATATATAACAGTATTAAAATAGGTAAAATGAATACAGAGCAGAATGCATTGTACAGGTAACGTTACATTTAACCAAAACAATGTTATTTTGATTCTTGCACACTTGCATGTATAGACGTTATCCTTTGAGCACCCTCAATTTATTTGAACAATGTCACACGACTCTCGCAATGCTAGAGATCTCGCTAAGAAGATGGAACAAATATTTAAATAAGTATACTGCGACTCTTTTCATTAAGATATTGTCTCTTAGTACATACGACAAAATGTATATTTGCGCGTTGTCGCAACAAAAATGCAAATTGCGGTATGTTTGTGCTGCGACTGGCCCATCTTAGTACATCTACCCCTGAGTGATTTTAAAAGCTGTTTGGAAGATTATTTTCCTCTCATCTGCGGCACTGACATTTTTACTGCTGTACTGGTGCGCCGAGCCAGGTGCAAAATGCATCTACACCACTGTCACAATGTATTGAAGAATACATAAAAGTTTTACCTGGTGAATACCTAAAAAACTATTTTTGGATGTATTTTCATGGTGTTATTTTTGCCATATTTAATGTCGCTCCTTTAAATTGTTAAGCAGTTTTAGTATCTTGGGTTATGCAGCACCTGTATGCAGATATGTATTCTCTCAGTTGTCCTTTTTGTTTTTTTTGCCCTTACAGATATTTGTTGTGGTTTTTTTACCCCTACAGATTGCTATAAACATCATTGAGGCTCGGCAACTGGTTGGGGAAAACACTGACCCGGGGGTGGTGATTGAAGTTGGAGATGAAAGAAAACAATCTACAGTAAAGGAGGGAACAAACGCTCCATTTTACAATGAGGTAAAATTAGATTATTCACAATACAGCTGAGATATGAGTCATGTTAAACAGGTGCGGATTCAGACCAGTTCACAGAATTTCCCATGAACCGGTTAGAAAACACTTTCAACATTTAAGACTTTCGTATTTATTTATTTTCATGGGTGAAAGTGGCCTGTGATCATTTTGACTGAAACTCCTGGGGCAAAACCAATCTTTTGGCTGGAGGTCTGGGGGCTGCCTAGGCCCCCCGAAGCTCTGGGGTTGTACGTGCTCTCAGTTGCATTCTGAGCCCTTTTGGACCACTTTCAGAAGCAAATTTGAACTTGACTGTAGAAAAATAAATTCAGAAATTACTTTACTTACAACTCGTCATTTTACCGGATGGATCAACCTGAAATCACACATTAGGCTAGTTAACAAACATCATTTTTGAAATGTTGTAAGGTTCATTTTCTTCTTAAAAATAATAAGCCAGTCTTCTTCAGTTAGTTTCAATCAAACGACTTTATTCAGGAACAAAGTAAATCACACGTGATACATACACAAGGCATCAGCTGATGGTATTCTGAGCTGCCATGGCACAGAGGTGCTATGTCTGAGCTGGTGTCAGTGTAGATGTAGTTTTCTGAGCTGACATGGCACAGAGGTGCTATGCCTGAGCTGGTGTCAATGTAGATGGTAGTTTTCTGAGCTGCCATGGCACAGAGATGCTATGTCTGAGCTGGTGTCAGTGTAGATGTAGTTTTCTGAGCTGCCATGGCACAGAGATGCTATGTCTGAGCTGGTGTCAGTGTAAATGTAGTTTTCTGAGCTGACATGGCACAGAGGTGCTATGTCTGAGCTGGTGTCAGTGTAGATGTAGTTTTCTGAGCTGACATGGCACAGAGGTGCTATGTCTGAGCTGGTGTCAGTATAGATGTAGTTTTCTGAGCTGACATGGCACAGAGATGCTATGTCTGAGCTGGTGTCAGTGTAGATGTAGTTTTCTGAGATAAGAAATTACTTTGTACAGGACAGATATACAGCTAGCTTACGTAATTTCCTTGATCAAATGTGGTCTTATTTCCCTAGCGTAATGCATGGTGTGAGACAAAGCACATTAACAGTTAACATCTGTGTTTCTTCTTCACTTCACCAAAGTCAACAGAAACACGATAACAAGAAGTTACACTTAAGAATTAATCATGAATTGCTATTATTCAGGAGGCACAGACCTACTGAATCTTGTAGGGTTCCAGGCAGGTCAGCAAAAATAATTAACAACATGATATGATATGTGTTTTGCTCAATTCTCACAGACAGCAAAGCTCCATACCCAAGCATCACAAGACCGAACGACAAGGCTGCTGATTGCAAACTGCTGATGTGCACAGCCTGATTTTAAGAGTTCATTGAGCCTGTGTTGATTCAGATCTTATAGAATTTCAATGATTTCTCACTTCTTTACCATTTAAAAGGGACATATAAAATGATTACAATTTATATAAAAACCTTACAATGTTACTAATCAAACCTTTTATTACATGTATGCCCAATTCATATAATATCAATTTTATAAAACCTCAGCTGCAAAAATCATATACAATCTCTGCTTGACTCGATCAAAAGTGGTAAATACAGGGTTCTTACAGTTTATCTGATACAAATTTTTAGAACTTTTCAGATCTTCAAGGACCATTTTGACAATTTTCAAAGACCTAATTTAAGGAGTTTGACATAATTTTCAATGTTGATAACTAATAACCAACTCTAAAAATAAAGCTTTTGCATTAACAGTTTATTTAACTGTATATAACAAAACATTTAAATTATACTCACTTTGAGTATAGATAAGCTCTGGACCAGAAAACCTTCTTATTCAGTAACACTGAGTTAGTTTTGATACCTATAGTGAGTGTTTCATTCTAAAAGCAGTACAAGAATTCAGTGTTTTAATCAATGTCAGAAGCAATAGTCCAAGAATTTTGTGTCTCAATCATAGGCACCTAACTTTGTTAAAAAGTTGGGGGCAAACTGAAGGACTAACTGCCCAGCGTAGAGAGGAGTTAGTGGAATGGCTTTGCCAGTACTCCCCCCCCCCCCATCTCTGGAGCAGGAGTCGAGGTCACTGACGCTCCTTCCATAGCTGCTGGGGAAGAAATCATTATCCTGTAGGCCGTGATGTGCCTGTATGTTCCTCACACAGGATTTTTGTCTTCCTCTCATCTCCCAGATGATCCCACGTCACTCCCACTCCCACATCCACCGAATATAACTCACAACTCCAGGGATCCACTTTTGTTCCCCTCTGATATTCTCAAGCAAGCACAGCTTGACCAATTTTGAACTGTCAGTCCTTTGCTTGTACATGTCTGCATCGTACCTGTGACTCCTGATTCCTGATGACCTCCAACATCACATCTGGCTTCAGCCAGTCAAGGCGTGAGCGGAGCTTGCATTTGAGAAACAACATTACTGGGGGCTTGTTAGTTGTTGAATGGGGAGTGTTTCTGTATGCAAGTAGAAAGTTGTCTAACTTGTGGTGCATGGTGGCCTTCCCTTTAGCTGATTTCAGAGCTTGTTTCATGGTTTGGACAAAATGCTCAGCCAGTCCATTTGTCGCTGGGTGATAGAGCGCAGATTAAATATGCTTCACACCATTGACTTAATATGAATCTGCTATATTAATTTAACAGACCCCAGAATTAATGCAATTGACTCATATTGCCCGCTGCTGGGGAGTCCATAATCGCTGCTGTTCTTAAGCGACTTGTACAGGCCTTGCATCAATTGTGTGGCCTAAATACTCCAAGATTTTTTAAAAAATGCACATTTTTCCTTCTTGATATGCAGACCAAAGTACTCAAGATGCTGCAAAACCACGTCAAGGTTCTTGAGATGTTCAGTGTCATTCCTCCTCATCACGGGAATGTCATGGGGCAGGCCCTGTAACACCTGATCCATAGCCTTCTGGAACAAAGCTGGAGCTGAGGCAATACCAAATGGTAAACGATTGTAGCAAAACAGCCCTTTTGTGTGGTGATAGTCAGGTATTTCCTTGAGTTTTACTCCACCCTCATTTGTAGGTAATCATTGGACAAATCTAGTTTGCTGAAGCGCTGACCTCCCACTAGAGAAGCAAACAGATCCTCGAAGTGTGGAATCGGTTATTTTTCTAGACACAGTACAGAGTTTATCATTACTTTAAAATCCCCATAATCCTTACAAATCTGTCTTTCTTCACAACAGGTACAACAGGTGTGTCCCAATCGCTAAAATCCATAGGAGCATGCCTTTGTAGCACTGCTTCTAGGCTGTAATTTTTACATTGACTAACAAGACCCCTTGGTAAACTAATGCAGCTGCCTTACAATCTGCGGCTGCTACATTGTTTACCTTCCGGGTCAATACGTTCTTGCAACAGAGACTTGCCTTCTTCCAGACTGGCCAACTCCCCGACCCGGGAAAGAACTGTCAGTCCAGCCTGTCAAAAGAACTCTGTCCTCGCTGCTTAGCGCCCAACCAGGTCGGGAGGGAGATTTACAACCAGAACTCATTATATTTCTGTCACACTCCTTTTTCAGGTATTGTTCCTAACCCTTTCAATATAGCAGTGGTTAAACCACTGCTCAAGAAACCTACCTTGGATTCCAAGGTTCTTAACAACTACAGGCCAATTTCCAATCTCCCATTTCTGTCCTAGAAAGAGTATTGGCTGAGCAACTGAACACATTTCTGGCAGTTTATAAATATATGAGAAATATCAGTGTGGGTTCCGGCCCTCTCATAGCACTGAGACAGCACTTATTTGAGTGGTAAATAATGTGCTGTTATCCTCCGTCATGGGCTCAGCTTCGGTTCTTATACTACTAGACTTAAGTGCAGCACTCAACACTATTGATAATTTTGTGTTGATTGATCACCTGGAGAATATGATGGGATGTCCGGATTGTGTCCTGTCTTGGTTCAGATCCTATCTCTCAAACAGCTTTCAATTAGTTAAAATAGAGGACAAGACCTCTTTTTTTGGTTGCATATGGGGTCCCATAGAGCTGGATTCTAGGCCCAGTTCTGTTTCTTTGTATATGCTGTCTTTGGATGACATTATTCCTAGACATGGGGTTCTTTTCCATTGTTATGCTGACGAGACTTGGTTCTATCTCTGGTTCTATCTCTCAAACAGGGCAACATCTCACAAGTACCTGACTTGCCGACTTAAAAAAATTGACGCTTAAAAACATTTTAATGTTAAACTCCGATAAAACACAAGTGATGATTCTGGGATCTCAGAAGCAATGCAATAATATACATTCATCGGATCTCTTCCTTGGCGGCTTTTCTCCTGAATTTAGAGCCGAAATGAGAAATGTAGGTGTGATCTTAACCCAGATCTTTCTTTTGAGCCACACATTATAAATGTTACTAAAATGTATTTTTTTATTTAAGAAATATTATCTAACTGAGAAGTATTCTTTCCCCACCAGATGCTTTTGCATCTTCTAGGACTGATTACTGCAGTGCCCTATTCCCCGGTACTCGTAGTCATGTTATATCCCACCTGCAACTTGTACTAAATGCTGATGCTAGAGTTTTAACAGGAACTAAGACAAGAACACATTACCCCTGTGCTCGCATCTTTGCACTGTTTTCCTGTCTGGTTTAGGATCAATTTTAAGATGTTGCTTTTAACTTTTAAGGCTTTAAATGGCCTTGTCCCATCTTATTTAAATTCTCGTGTAATCCCATATGTTCGTATATGCTCACTCCAATCACAGGATGCCGTTACTAATTATTCCTATAATTAAAAAGAAAACACAGGCATAGAACATTCAGCTATAAAGCCCTTACATTATAGAATGACCTGCCTAGTTCTGTAAGCAAGGCACTGAATGTTGCTGCTTTTAAAACAAGACTGAAAACACATTATTCTAGCTTTTCTCCCTAAAATGATGTTCTTACTCTGTCTCATTGTTTTAGAATTTTACTGTTCTGTTTTATTGATTTATTGTTTTCAATTTGTTGTAAATTTGTGTTGCTTATTGTTGCTTCTTTTTACGTTTTTCAATGTTTTTGTCCATGATAGGCGCCTTGCTGTGATGTATCGTGAAAAGGAGCTATATAGATAAATACTGATTAATTGAATGTTTAAAAAAATAAGTTTATATAGAAATAAAGAAAAGAAAAGGAAAGTGTATTTGCAGAATTAGATGCAGGTACATCTGCTGGGTATAGCCACCCAAATGACAGTAGACTATATTGTAAGAACACACACACGTTGTCAGATGCAAAGCGCTATGAGCTTTTCATGCAGCCATGGCAGCCTCATGAGAAATCTGAATTCCCAAAGCAGAAGACATCAGACAACAAAGCTGGGTCATTTAGGAGGGAATGGCTCCCACAGTTTTTTTTTTGGATGCTTTATTCAGCAGTTGATTATGGAGCTGATTGCAAACGCTGCATACTTTTTGGTAGAAAAACAGAAAAAATGCACAGAAACAAGTCCTTTGAAAATCTGGGGTTCAAAACTGTAAGAATATCAAGAAAAATCAGAATTCCACAAAGCAGCAGTAATAGCTGGCAATGATTTTGTATCTGTGATGCAACAACCTAAAACACCTGTACATCAGAAGTTGAATTCAGTTTATACAGAAACTGGCAGAAGCTTTTAATTTGTTTTCATATTTTAGTAACTCCAAGTATTGCTTGTTATAGTTTTATTCTTAGTATGTTACTTAAATTTAACTGCAAATGTGTTCCAAACTGCACTGAAAGAAACACTCAAAAGTATGTTATACATTTGTTGAGGTGGAGAGGGGTCACTGGGATTTTGTGTATCTTGAAGAATTTAGTGAACCAGCCAAGCTACAAGGCTAAATCCTCTTGTTAAAGATAGTATGTGTATGAGACATTAGAGTTGTCTTAATTATCTATTTTTGTTGTTGTTGAGATTTACATTATTATAATTTTTGTTGTTGGTTTAGATGACTTTTTAAAACTTAGAAGTGTGATAGAAAAACTATTTATATTTGGAGATGAAAATTATTTCTTAAAAAGCAAGACTTTTATAAAGCTAAAAATCATTTTTAACCAGAATACTTATTGCAGGTCTGGTTTTCTGTTTGATACAGACAAAGCAGATACAGATTCCAGTCCCTAATTCAAGTCAAACTTAAAACACTTTTCTGACATCCCAGGCAAGCCCACAATTTATATGAGGCATATTTATTTTCTCTGTCTGTCCAATGAGCACTGGCAAGTATTTCTGAAGAATCCTAGGCATATTTTATATTATTAAATTAAACCATATTTCATGGGTCTTAAGAAAATATATTTACAGTTATTCAAAACCTTCGATCCCAGCTTTATTAGGACAGATATTTTGTAGTTGAAATATATCCGTGGTGGAACATTTTAACCCGAGACAAAACATAATTTAAGAAATATGCCTCACAGAATTGTAAAGCCCCCTTGTGGCCTCAATAGAAATCTCCCAATCATGTATATCCTGGAGTACATCTGGTTCACTCTAAAACTCCGCTATAATGTGAACACAGCAATAAAATACCAAATGTGGTATTTCTTACATCCACTAGAGGCAGTGTGGAGCTTCATGGTCAAGGGCTCTGTATGAAAAGCAGTCAGTATAAAAGAAAACAAGAGAGACTGTTTCACAATTATAAAAGGTTTTTGAGTCCCTTAAAAAAAAATCAGGTAATTCTGATGAGACACAGATTAGGTAGATAATGCTGTCTTTTGTTTTTACAGTACTTTGTATTTGACTTCATTGGTCCACAAGAATTGCTCTTTGACAAGATTATCAAACTTTCTGTAAGTATTTTGTTTTTACTTAAACTGTTTTGGATTGAACAAAAAAAACTGTTCAGCTTGAGTATATACAATTGGGCACCCATGTGAGGGCAGCACACACAGTATGAGTCTGCAAATCCATCGCTGCTTCAGCTGCTAATTTTCATAAACCATTTCTGGTTGCATATTGTTAGTGTTATGGAAGCTCCACTGGCAAAATCAAAAGGCACCCATCACTCTGACCTGTGACTGAAGATTGATGCCTTATTATGGTCATGTCTTTTTTCTGGATTAAAGAGTCGAGCGCATCAAGATATTGGCTTCATGCTTGGTACACAGCTGTATTCTGTGATTCTGTCGGTCAAGTTTGATTGGGGGTGCCAGTTATTTTATAAAGATGTCACCACCACTGTGTCATTTTAGGTAGTAACTTCATATTAGGGCTGTATAAGCTCATGTTTAATGTGTTGGTGATCATGGCATTAACCTAATATGACCATGTATTTTACAAACTTATCAATGGAAATATCAGTTGGTCATCATTGCTCTGCTGTTCTCCAAAGATGCATGCAGATTATTGGTTTCAGTGCTCTTATTCGGTTATTTGTGTATGTAATATTAATATAACATTTCATTGTATTACCTTTTATAAGCCTCATTCTCATAAGTCCCTCACCTTGACCAGACCAATTACCCATGACACATGCATTGAGCTTACCTGTCGTGCACTTCCAGTCATTTTATTTTTTGACTTGTACATACGAATTGATTGCAGAAAATGAACTTTCTTTCCCTAATGTATTTACCTTTGTATTAAAACAAAGACAATATTTTTAAGACGTGTAGTCTGCACAAATATCTGCTCAAAAGGCTAAGACTTATCCATAAATATGTAAGGACAGTCATGATGACACATTACAGCACTGTGAGAAATGTCTTTAAAAATATCAGATATTGATGTTGTAATGTTTTGTCTATAAGTGTTTGATCAGAAACTATCTACAGTATGTTGAGTTATTGTTCCTTTTCTAAAACGTATCAATGCGTGATACTACATGAGAATGTCTTGGAGTAACAAAAGAAAATACCTGTACATATAAATACAACTATATTAATAATGATGCACTTATAACCCCCAGGTCATGCATTCTAAGATTATGCGCAGCTTCTTGATTGGATCTTTTAAACTGGATGTGGGAACAGTTTATGAGCAGCCAGGTATGACTATCAATATGTACTTTACTAACAATGAATATAAAGCTGAACTGTAAAGAATCATTAACTGATGGATCTCCATACACCAGATATTGTCCATTCAACCCCAAAACATACAAATCCCCCCATTATAGCCCACGTTATACCATATGAAGACATTTATAAAGAATTCTCATCAACACTTGTCTTTTTTTATAACATCTAAGGAACGGTATGTTTTGATTGAGTGTTCATATGAGTGAATGATATGAATCAGTGGAGAGCTGCTCTTAGCATATTTTTTAAGGAATGGTATGTTTTGATTGAGTGTTCATATGAGTGAATGATATGAAGCAGTGGAAAGCTGCTCTATAGCATATTTTGATGGAAAAGTCCCAGAGGCTCACCTAGTAAGCACTGCAGCTTGTGGTGCAGGGGAGCGTAGTTTGAATCCTGCATGGGCCAAATTGTTGAGGGAGCACTGCACTGACCTTTGAAATCCCATGAGCAAGTAAAAGAAAAATGTCTGGAAATAGCCTCCTTGAGCTTTGGCAACCCCTATTGATCAGGCACCCCCTCTGGAGACAGGCAGGTTGTCCGAAATATGGAGATGTCAGGTTTAAAAAAATTAATAAATTATTGCATACGAGTGAGAGGTTAGGTTAGGGGCAATGTACGCATTAATTTAAAAAATGATGCTATTTGTATATAGCTTATGTGCACATGTCTTTCTGAAAAATAACTGTAACCACCACAAATGCAATTTCTCACCACTTCATGATATTTTACTTTTGGTTGAGAAAAAAAGGTTCCATTGTGTTGGCACACGTTTCCTTTCCAGCGCACAATAAATACAGAAGGCACTGGAGCGTCAGCAAGCTCTTTTCCTCATAATTATATGTTTAAAACTTTCGTTTGAATGGCAAGTGCACAGACAGAAAGACAGCACCGCACAGTTCCATTAAAATACAATTCATTGTTCAATGGCCGTAAAATAGCCTATGCTTTTATTTGTTACTGTATTCCCTCAGTTTGCAAATACCAGCACAATTCATTCAAATGCAATAGTATTGTAACGTTGAGTGAAGATAAGGACCCAGCCGACCGCAGCAAGATCTCGTTCGCTCAGTCAGCACTAGGGTTGCCACCTTTTCAAACCTGGACGTATTTCTCAGTCAGCCTAGCTCTATCAAAACTGCAGTATACTGTAATACAGTTTAACACAATACCACCAGATCTCGGTACAAATCAATAATTATGTCGTATACACAGTGTTGTGCGCATGATATTTCTAGCAATCGAACTTGCAAGCCAGAAAAATGGTAGCTATATCATGGTAGGTTAGAGGCTAATCTTACCTGAGACAAGAAGATGTGATGATGAGTAACGCTGTAGTAAATCAATGCAATTTCTGAAGCGACGATCCTGTCTACTTGTTTTTTGTTGTTTTTTTTACAAATAATTTCTGAGTCTGAAAGCCCGTTTGTGACGGTCAGAATTATTTTACAGCCGTCGTGTCATGGTAAATTCCGACACCTCCCACCCCCCACCCTATAATAAATATTAACAAACTTTATTCATAGACGTTAAAAACTACCGCACTATTGGTTGTGTGTTGGTAAAAAGACACAAAATGAGTCAAAATGTACTCATATTTGGTTCGGGTTTTTCAATGTTACTAATGGCTACCGCTAAATTTATATATGCAATGTTCATACATGCACGCACGCATATATGTGGTTTAATTATCATTAAATATCGTAAGTAACCCATATTTCACTGTAAAGGTTATGTATTTAATCACACACAGATCAGTGTAATGTAAAGCATTACTCAAATGCTGGGGGCACAATAGAGTGTGCAGATCAGTGCTAAACAGTACATTTCTAATAAGATAGTGGAAATCCTTTAAGCAAATAATGTACCGTATAACTGGACATTTTGGCTGGTATTACATTTGCAGATTTGCTACCTTGTTAGATTTTGACGGTTTTTGAATTGGCATTTATCACTAGCACATTCACAAGTTTTGTATTTCTACTTTTAATTTAAAAAACATTCAAATACATGTTTACTTAATGAAATGTGTCTGCTAAAACAGTATCTCATTTACAGTAGCCTAACTAGCTGTAGCATCTACAATGTCACTGCAGCAACTTGGAGAACAAAGCGACCTTCTAAAAATGAGTTACAATATTTATCGTTCTTATATGGCCCTTCAATTTTAAGATATCAGTAACTGGAAAGGATTACTAATTGCAGTACACTTTAACGATAGTCATTTGCTAACTCTCAGTTTTAAAACTTAGCTATGGTTCATTAACATAACACAGTGGAATGATCACAGTATCATGGTAATTGTAGGACAGTATTGTACGTGTGAAAACTTTAACAATAAAGCCAAAACTTATCCGGGGCGACTTACAGTCGTAAACAAAAATACATTAAGAATCACGGTGCAAGTATTAATACAATTAAGCGCAAGATAAAATACAATGACTTCGGTTCTAGCAAGTACAAGTATGACAAAATAGGAGATAAAATCAAGATTATTATAATTAGTAGTATATATTATTATTGTTTATTTCCACAGACAAGTGCATCATTCCCTGTTGTGCTGAAATGAAAAGTTCTTCAAAAGTAAACAGAAGCCACTGGCATTGTCAAATGTGCAAAAGTACTATTCAACGTCAACATAACTTTAAACAACACATAGAAAAAACATCGTAAGACATTTAAAAACAATATATCTACAACAACTAAGTCTCTATGAAACTCATCAGAAAACCCGCTACACCATGTTTGTTTTATTATTGTCATTGTGTATTTTGTAGTTAAGGCTACCATAATGCATATGTAGGCTATATATTATACAAGCAAGTTTTAAAACAAGAAAATATTTACCTTATATAAAAGATAACGTTTCTGGAAGTGTAAAATCAATTTTCTAAATACACATGATAATGGTAGCGGGTCCCAAGCACATTATTATAAACTTAAACACTGGTATGAATTACTGAAAGATACGTATTTGGAAAATAACATAACTGCCAATAAAGAAAATGAAAAGGAAACTGTGAAATCATAACATAACAGCGACAGCTGGAGTGGTCCGGACCACTGTGACGTCACAGCGCTGAGTGGTCCGGACCACGGGCCACAGAATGCTACAACCCCTTCTCCGGTGGATAGTGGTATCTACCCGTATGGACATTAACAATCCAAAGCAAATTTGCACAATTGTTACAGATTTTCTAACAAGTCTGGCAACTTAATTAACCCCTTGTAAAAAAAAAAAAAAAAAAACACACACACAAAACTGCTTAATCTAAAAAAAGAACAGTCCTACAGGTATCACAGTAGCAGGCGCAGTTTACCCAGCCTCAGAATTTCTGATCGCATCATAAATTCCAGATTTCCTAAATCCAAATGTCTGGTCTGCTTTTAATGTTTTTAAGCAAATTGGCTTCATCACTCGCTGCCATTCTCATATTCACTTTGACATCCGACACATTCTTTCCCTTGTCCAGAGCTCTCTTCTTTAACCTGTGCTGCATCCACCAGTCTGTCAGAGGGCGGGATCGCACACTGTATGCCACACTCTGATTGGTGGAAGGATTATTGGCGATCCAATCCAAACCGACAATAAAGCCAAAATAAATTCCACTCCAAAATGTCCCGTTATACGGTATGTCAAAAAAAATATTAAAGGAAGATTGGAGTTTCTTATGCGTTTCACTTGAAACCAGACATTAGGGCGTGCGGGTTTGTTAATTCCTGCCACTAGGACACACACATGCCTATTCCCGGACTGTCCGGGTCAAACCCGGACAGGTGGCAACCCTACTGTATCGCTGTGAAACCACATTTTAAGAATTAAGCATGACATTAAACACCTACAAAAACAGATAATAAACGTAGGTGTTTATTTTGCAAACAATTAAACTACACACGGATTATAATTTAAGCACGTAAATTATTTTTCTACCAATATAAATACTTATGAATGGGTTATGCTTCACCTTGATCAACAAATAAAATATTTTTTTTAACAGGGATAGACCTTGCTGTGTTATAGGTAGGTAATTATGAACACACAAAAAACGTCAAAATAGCAGTCACCAAAGAAAGAAAGAATGTACACTGTAGCATCTCATTGTATTTTCAGCCAGATATATAGGCTTTAGACACATAGCAGGAAAGCTGCTGACACGTAATGCATTTGTGTTATTAAAATAAACATGCAAAGCGTCTCTCGAATTTAGTGATGAGAAACAAACAGTGTAGATGTATTATTATTGTATGTGAATGAATTGTGCAGGTATTTGCAAATTGAGGGAATACAGTAACAAAAACATGTTTTGTTCACCATTGTATACCATTTGTCATTCAAACAAAAGTTTTAAACAAATAACTGGAGCTTGCTGACGCAACCAGTGCCTGTTTCTTTCTTGTGCGCTGGAAAGGAAACGTGTGCGAACATTGGAGGATCCTTGTTTTCTCAACCAAAAGTAAAATATGAACTATGACAATTACATTTCTGGTGGTTACAGCTCTGTTTCAGGAAGTCATGTGCATAAGCTATACACAAATAGCATTTTTTTTAATCAAAAACTGTTGCCCCTAAACTCTTACTCTTCATCCACACTATAGTTCTATTGGTTTGTCTAGTTCACTTGCTGCTTCACCCACACTATAGTTCTATTGGTTTGTCTAGTTCACTTGCTGCTTCATCCACACTATAGTTCTATTGGTTTGTCTAGTTCACTTGCTGCTTCATCCACACTATAGTTCTATTGGTTTGTCTAGTTCACTTGCTGCTTCATCCACACTATAGTTCTATTGGTTTGTCTAGTTCACTTGCTGCTTCATCCACACTATAGTTCTATTGGTTTGTCTAGTTCACTTGCTGCTTCACCCACACTATAGTTCTATTGGTTTGTCTAGTTCACTTGCTGCTTCATCCACACTATAGTTCTATTGGTTTGTCTAGTTCACTTGCTGCTTCATCCACACTATAGTTCTATTGGTTTGTCTAGTTCACTTGCTGCTTCATCCACACTATAGTTCTATTGGTTTGTCTAGTTCACTTGCTGCTTCATCCACACTATAGTTCTATTGGTTTGTCTAGTTCACTTGCTGCTTCATCCACACTATAGTTCTATTGGTTTGTCTAGTTCACTTGCTGCTTCACCCACACTATAGTTCTATTGGTTTGTCTAGTTCACTTGCTGCTTCATCCACACTATAGTTCTATTGGTTTGTCTAGTTCACTTGCTGCTTCATCCACACTATAGTTCTATTGGTTTCACATTGCACTTTTCCAAATGCATTCAGCTCTCTTGCTGATTACTAGAGTGTAAGTTCTCTCTGGAAATTTTTCCCCATCATGTCCAACATTGAGAATACTTTACTTGCTGTGGCTGTGCTGTTGTCTGTGTTCTTTTGGTTTATTTGGTGCTCACAACATCAAATCATTGCCAAGGAAACGGAACATACAGAGTATTTGTCGGAAAAACACTGTTCTTTTGGAGGAAATGCCAGAGATAATCATGATTATGAAAATGATTTACATTCAACCAATTGCAATTTAGCTGTTATTATTAATAATAATAATACACCATTTCAAGTGGTCTCGGTTCACTTGGTGTGATGCTCATCCTGGTGCTATTATGTGGTTCTCAGAGGCTTCACATATCACTCCAAGTGAACCGAACCACACTTCAAATCTGCATCAAAGGGTCAAACAAACTAAACTAAATTAAAAAATGGCATAAATGTTTTTGCTGTTTATATTATTTAGGTCACCAATTCTGCAATAAGTGGGCAGTACTTACTGATCCAGCTGATATTAGAACGGGTGTCAAAGGCTATCTAAAATGTGATATCCGTGTCATTGGGAAAGGGGACACTGTACAGACCACAGAGAAAGCCAGTGATGCAGAGGAACACATTGAAAAGTAAGTAACCATAGTTACTTAACCATATCAGTTTACTAATTCTGCCAAAATGGGGGTTATAATGAGGTCTGTTTTAAAAAAAAAAAAACTAAACTGTTGCTGCTTGATTTTATAACCCAGCTGAAAATAATACACCACCATTTGGTTGTCTTACAGTTCGTAATGGGTCAGCTCACAGTTCATCACATTGTCTTGAAAAAGTTAATTGTATCCAGTCCACCACAATCTAATGGAAAAAAACTAAAACACTATGGAACATTGAAGATTGTGTATTGATCTGTAAAACATTGAAGCTTGTGTATTGATCTGTAAAACACTGCAGATTGTATATTGATCTGTAAAACATTGAAGATTGTGTATTGATCTGTAAAACACTGCAGATTGTGTATTGATCTGTAATGGTCTTTTTAAATCCAGGATTAGAATGCTATGTGCTTAAATAACATTATGATTTTTCCCTAGGAATCTTCTGCTTCCCAAAGGGTTTCCATCAGAAAGACCATGGGCCAGGTTTTACATCAAGGTCTACAGAGCAGAGGGCCTTCCCAGGATGAACTCAAGCATCATGGCCAACATGACAAAGGCATTCAGGGGAGATGATAAGGACCTTATAGACCCATATGTGGTTGTTGCCTTTTCTGGTCAGATGGTATTGCTTTTTTATTATCTGTTGCATTTGCATTTGTTTAATCAATTATCATATTCTACTACAGTAGTATCCGGCTAAGAGAACACCCCTCGGGAAGCAAGCAAAGTGTTCTCTTAGCAAGTGTTCTCTAAGACGGAGTGAGCCACCAGACACATTATTATTATTATTATTATTATTATTATTATTATTATTATTATTATTATTATTATTTAGTCATTTAGCAGATGCTTTTATCCAACGCGACTTACAGAGACCAGCGGGTGAACTATGCATCACAACTGCTGCTGCACCGTCACTTACAATAGGACCTAGTTTTTATGTCTCATCCAAAGGAGGTTAAGTGACTTGCTCAGGGTCACACACAGTGAGTTGGTGGCTGAGCTGGAATTGAACTGGGAACCTCATTATTATTATTTATTACTTATTTCCTAGCTGACGCCCTTATCCAGGGCGACTTACAATTGTTACAAGATATCACATTATTTTTACATATGCTTACCAATTAATACAGTTTTTTTTTTTTTTAAATTTAGTCGTTGCCAATTAGTTTTTATTATTTTCTCCCCAATTTGAAGTGCCCATTTATTTTTAGGCTCAGCTCACCGCTACCACCCCTGCGCTGACTCGGGAGGGGCGAAGATGAACACACGCTGTCCTCCGAAGCATGTGCAGTCAGCTGCCCGCTTCTTTACACTCTGCAGACTCACCGTGCAGCCGCCTCAGAGCTACAGCGTCGGAGGACAACGCAGCTCTGGGCAGCTTACAGGCAAGCCCGCAGGTACCCGGCCAGACTACAGGGGTCGCTGGTGCGCGGTGAGCCGAGGACATCCTGGCCGACCTAACCCTCCCTCCTCCCGGACGACGCTCGGCCAATTGAACGCCGCCCCCTGGGAACTCCCGTCCACGGTCGGCTGTGGAATAGCCTGGACTCGAACCGGCGACGTCCAGGCTATAGAGCGCATCCTGCACTCTAGCGAGTGCTTTTACTGGATGCGCCACTCGGGATCCCCATACAGTTGGGTTTTTACTGGAGCAATCTAGGTAAAGTACCTTGCTCAAGGGTACAGCAGCAGTAGCAGAACCCACGACCCTCCGGTCAAGAGTCCAGAGCCCTAACCACTACTCCACACTGCTGCCCTAGTAACAAGCCCCTTTCTTTAACCACTGGACCACCAAGCATGTGGCTGGGCTTAACTGATCCTTTATGAATCAATCAATAAATAAATATGTATTACTTGTCATGATGCACATACATCAACATATAAAATGAACAGAATAAGGGAAAAGCAATAAGCAAGTGTATGCTACTAAACTATAATAATAAACTAACTGTGTCAAACTAAATTAACACAGCACCCCTACACATGTTAAGAAATGCAGCAGCAGCTCTAGATTAATCATCAGTACATGTACAGTATTCAAGACATGCTCAGAATTATTTAACAGAATGGTGAAGCAACTCACCAGAACAGAAAACATCAAATTGCTTGGCGACTTGTTCTGATTCAGGTTTTCTTTAAGAGCTTGAACAATTTACAACTTTTTGTAGCAAGAGAAACAGCGAATATTTTGCCATTTGTTTACATACTATTTTTTAGCGATGTGGTGCACTCGTGGAAATCAGAATACAAAACAAGTCAAGCATATGACAGCTGTTCTAGAAAGATTTAATAAACCAATCAGTGTGTCTCAAGATACTCTCGCGATGACCAGTCACTTTTGAAAAGATTGAATAAACCATTTGAATTTAAGCTTGATGATGATGAGTTATTGGGTTACAAAACAGTACTGTATCCGTTGTGAACGAATCACTATTGGTGCCAAAAAAGGTGTTCTTTTAATTGAAGTTCATGTTCCTTTAGGCAGAGCATTTACAATGGGGAAAATCAGTTTGACCACAAGGGTGTTCTCTTAGCCGAAGTGTTCTCTTAGGAGGTGCTCCTATACGCGGAGACGACTGTACTAGCAAAAAAAAACAACCTTTTGGTAAGGTGACAAACTGACATGTGGTGGCAGTAAAATACTGTCCTTCGTCTTTTCTCAATACATTTTAATACATTCTGTATTGTAGTCAAAGCAGTGCCAAGTACACAGACCTCAATATAAAGATTAAACATTAATTCCCACAATATTATTCTGTAAATAAAATGCAACAAAATTAGAATGCTAAATGTTGACAATGGAATAGTTTTGTTTGTTTGTTTGTTAGAGATATACAAGAAATAATCAGACAAATTTATGAAACTTTTTATTTACACCAAAATGCAGTTTTCATTATTTTAAAATAAAAGCAAATTAAAACTGTTAAAGCTTAAAAAAACAGTTTATTTTCTTCATGAGCCAGGGTGCAATTTGCACTTTAGTGTCAATTAATTGTTAAGTGTGTGTGACAGCAGTCATAGTGGTAAAGAGCAAAGTGCAGGTGCCCTGTATGAATTTATTACTCTGAACATTGATCACCCCCCAACACATGCTGGTCATGGTATAGAAATCACAAAAGACCAGTGAAAGTTAAACATGAGGGATGGGGAAGGATACAAGACAAATAAATACCACAGGAATAGAGTACACTCAGCACTCGGATATACGACACTCAGATACACGTCAGTTGCGTTTTAAGAAACAAATCAATTCCCATTATACATTTGTAACAAATGAATGCACTTACCCGTCACACGTGATTTTTGACTCCATCACCAGTTTTCTGATACAAAGCCCATCTCTTCAATGTTACAATATATTTGTTTATCCGTCACAGCCCGCGTCTTTATTGTGCAGTTACACAGCACTTCCTCCAATTTCATGACGAAAATGCAGCAAAAACAAAGTGAACGAGACAAGCTATGGTAATGTAAAACAGTTAATCACTAACAGTTTTAGATAGTGAGATGCATTTAAAAAAAATCTGTGCTCCTTAGTTGCTTTTGTGCATTTTCATTTGCAAGTGAACTGTGACATTAGAGCCTTAGCAAGCACTATATTCTGCAATTTTTAATACAGACTTTAGATACTGTTTTGATTCTGGAAACTTTTTTTTTTTTAATTTGCTAAATTGCATTGTCTTTTACGGTTTACGCAGTTCTGTGTATGGGTAACATTTTGATTTCATTTTGCTGTTGGGTCGTTAATGGGGAATTTTACATACTGCTACAATATGTACTGGATTTAAAAGTATGTGCTGTATTACAGTCCACGTGTCTTCTCTTTTGGCAAGTGATATTTTCAGAATCATATCCTTCTGAATTAAAATACTTCTGTTGAAAATATAGTACTGTACCAACAAAACCAATTACAGTACATCTAAATGGAAACTTACTTATTTTAAAACAAAGTCATTTCTGATATGTATTTTTGACATTATATCTTTTTTGTGTGCCCTGAAAAAACAGACAAGGGTTGGAAGAGACCAAAATGAAATAATCAGATATGCATCACACTTGTTTAACCGTCACTGAAGTCACCATTTTATAGGGTCGTTGAGATCTGCTGATGCTGGGCTTCTGGTGACTGCAATGTAAAAAGTAGCTCTTGTGGTGGAAGAGCCTTTAGTCATTATGCACCTGTATTATGGAACAATCTTCCAGTTGAAATCCGTAAAGCTGACTCAATAAATGCATTTAGATCAAAGCTTAAAACACATCTTTACGCAGAGACCTTTCTGTAGATTGGGATGGCCTATTTTAGAATTTTGTTAATGTATTTTATTTGTTTTTGGATGTTTTTTGATATTGTATTGTATATTATATTATTGTATAGTATATTTATTTGTAATGGAAATGCTTTGGGATGCCTTGGCATGAAAGGAGTTATACAAAATCAATTTGATTGATTGATTGATAGGGTCAGATATGTGAGTGCTGACTGTAATACGTTATTTATTATGAAATTAAGCTTTATTTCATGCCTACTGTACACTTGTGTGGTATGGAAAACAAATGGTACTTAGTTACAATTGTTTAACTGTATAACAGTACATTGATAATCAGGGTAAATATGCTTTTTTCGTCTTTAAAGGGTCGAACAGCTGTCCAGAAAAATTCTGCTCATCCGGTTTGGAATGAGCAGATTGTCTTCAAAGAAATGTTCCCTCCTCTTTGTAGAAGAGTTAAAATCCAGGTGTGGGATGAAGGGAGCATGAATGATGTGGCTGTGGGAACTCACTATATTGATCTAAGAAAAATCTCAAATGAACAGGATGGGGACAAAGGTAATGTATAGGGTTAAATGCTTTCTTAAAAGACTAAACATGTTTTTAAAGTTTTATAAGTGTTTTAAATCTTTAAAAAAAGTGTTTTTTTAAATTTCCCATAAAACATATTTTTCAGTGTCTGCCTCTATCACATTTTAAGGATGAACGTTTTCTAAAAAACATTGTACTAGTACAACCTGATCAAATTACAGAGGACATTCAAAGATGAACATACAGTATGCTGACCGCAGGCTATTCCGATGCCCTCAGCAGAAGCAGCCACCTCATTCGCTGGATTGGATTTCTTTTTTTCTTATTTTGTTTTCAGTAAAATACAGTGCATTAAAACTATTTTTAGTATTCTCAGACTCATACAGTATGTTTTTATAATTGTAGGATTCTTGCCCACCTTTGGCCCAGCATGGATCAATCTTTATGGTTCAGCCCGTAACTTCAGCCTAATGGATGACAATCAAACACTTAATGAAGGTGTTGGAGAGGGCGTTTCCTTCAGGGGTCGTATCCTGGTGGAATTAGCCGTGGAGATCCTTTCTGGAGCAGCAGCTGACTCAAAATTAACCAAAATAGCAAAAGATTTGAAACTTTCACCTAAGGACTCAAAAAATCCCAAAGGTTTGGGAAAAGAGCAGAAGGTACCTGCAGCAGGGGAGGAGGCAAAGTCAGCAGCAAGTGAAAGGATAGTCGCCAACAGGACTGAAGTTATTGCTATTGAATCCCCTCCTCAGGTTTGTTTGAAAATGTGTTATCATAAGTTTAGGGAATGTGGTAAAAAAATACTATCCTTAATTGATGGATGGTGTGGCAGGATTGACCAAGTGGAACGGTCAGACAGGCAACAAGCAAACAGCTTTTGCACACTTTATTATAGTAGTATAAACCAAAATATACCAATTAAACTAAATACTGACAGCAAAAGTCAGGCTTTCCAAGGTAGGGTGCACCTTTCCCTAGTATAGCTATACACATGTACTCAATACACAGTGTTCAGGGCCCTTGTGTACATGGCTGGAATAGAGGGAGCCAGGGACCCATTTACATTCAGGGATAAAGAAGTGTGGCCCTGCCATCCCTGCCTACCTGCCACAAAATCAAAGAGTAAATCAATAATAGTGGAACAGGGGACACCTTATCTTTTCACAGATGGCCTGAGCTCTAATTGGTCTTTAATTCCAGCAATATTTCCTCAGAATGTCTCCATTCAACATATTGCGTATTGAAATATTATCTCTGTTTTGCTGTTCTTCTATCTGAAAGTTCTACGGTGAACTACTGTGTGGTAGTGACCTGCAATGGAGCTTCCTGATTGGTACAAGTTGTGAGGTTTCTAATTGTTTATAACACCATACAATTCCATAGATCACAGAAGACAGCATGGAGAGTTTTCTTCTGTTTGGTGCAGTTTTTGAGGCAACAATGATTGACAGGAAGATAGGAGATAAGTCCATCAGCTTTGAGTTTACCATAGGTAATAAATTACTACTAAACTTCCTTTTGCATCTCAAAAATCACTGCTAAAGTCTTTTGCTGGTACATTTACTGAACTATTTATACAAAACCATGTGCTTTCAGATCATTCTTCAGATACTTGGTCATAATGATGTTACAACAAAATCTATCTTGGAATAATATTTGAATTGTATTATATTTCTAATGTTGTTCTTAAGAACAGTCTATTGACTGATTCATTTAGGTTTTGAATGTAATGCCAGTTTTACATTCATTATTAATTTTCCAGGTAACTATGGGAACATCATCGATGGAGTTTCTCCTGTAAATACAAGTAAAAAGAAAGCTTCTGAATCTCACCACCCAGAAAGCTCACCCCTTCTACATGCTGGGGAGGCTGCTGGGGAGGCTGCTGGGGACCAGGATCCTGTATCTTGCAAATCCAGCACCAAATCAGAGAAGCCAATGATAATGGACGGCAACAGGTTTCAAATATGATTTCCTTGGGGTCACTTAGACTAACCACATAATACAATTTTACTGCTAATATGAAACACAATTAGATGCATATGCACTTTAAAAAATGCTGTTGATTATTTAGATCTAGCCTTAACTGGTTTTGTAAAGCTAAATTACTGATTTGTTTTATTTTTCCACAGAAATTGCTGCTTTTTGCCATTTTCTAACAGAAAGCCCTGTATACACGTTGTGAGCTACTGGGAAGGTCAAATATTCAGACTTTACTACTCAAACGTCTTGGAGAGAATAGCAATTGCATTTGTAAGTGTTTCTGTTTTATTTATTTAATGTGTTTCCTTACAGAACAGGTTTGTGTAAATTCTGTGTGATTTTCTCTTATCAAATAAACATTTTCCTTTGTGTATATATCTAAACTATTTTTTTCAAGAGAGGCCTGCCTCCTGTAGGCTAATGTTAGTTTCTATTATTCATGTTTAATATTGTAAATTGCTATTGATCTTGATAGTGTTGATAAAAACATCTTTATTTTGAGAGAATGTGATCAAAGTCAGTGGTTCCCTTTGTTTTTTACTGATTGGAAGTAATAAGTGATTTGCTTCTTGATCCACCTTGCTACAGTACATTATTGCAGTATTTTGGACACAGCAATATGTCACATTTCACAAATAATGGTCACTTTTGGCCAGTCCAATTGGCACACCTTGTATGTTGTCTCTAATGTTTGACTGTAAATGTATCTCTGCTGTAAGAATATATTAGAATGCCATTTTATCCAGTTTAGACTTTTGTATAGGCTGTCAATGTGTTGTTGTGGCTTTGCCTAAAACTGAAGAGAAGCTTTTCTTGTGTTGCAGAGGATTAATCTGTCTGGTGACAGACAACATTTTTGGTGGGCATTTTATTTTTTTCTACCCTGCAGTGGAGCTGTATAGTCACTCACAAAAAATGACACATTTCCATTTTATGTCTTGTGCTTATCTAAATACATGAAGAGAGTGAACAGTTATGGCATTTCACTGACTACAAACCTGAAATCCCCAAATAAAACAGTTTAGTTGCTACCTATACAGGACGGAACTTTGTGTGGAAATCTCTGTGTCTGATTATTGTACCAGGAGTGGGGTGCCTGTGCCTTTTAATGATGTCAGAATAGGTGCCAAAGGTGTAGGAAGAAGAGAAGGAGGAAAGTACAACAATGAAAGTGTGTCTGAATCACAACACTTTATTTTGAGTCTCTATATAAATGCATTCACATATACAATATAAGCAGCAAGTGTAACACTGAGCATGGATATTACCCCAGATTCTAATGGGAGTACAGGCGACGGGCGTCTGTCCTTCAGCAGGAGGTAGCTTTGGAAAAGATCAGCTAGCTCTGTGCTTTCTCCTCCAAGTCTGTGTCTCCGTCTTGGTTGCTAACTCACCCCTTTTTTATCTCCCTTACTTTCTGTCTTAGTCATGTCATCCTCAAGCAGCTACTCAGTTGGGACAAAGCCAAGGGGGCAGCGAGTTGCGCTGACCTTTCAATTATTCCTCTTGATTCACATTCCCACAAATATCCAATGTACTCTTCACTATCTCCAAAACAGACCTGGAATATGTTTTGACTTATCTTGACTTGGCAGACAGTCAGTAACTCCTTTATTTTAAACAAGGAACAGATGCTACCTCTCTTGAAAGATCAGTATACAAAGTTCAGATCTCAGCAAGAAAGAGTTAGGCAATTAACACGATTATTATAAATACCATAATTACAAAAATGGTTAAAAGTACTAGATGTTACACTCTGGTATTGCCACAGCTACCCAGTTGTTTCATCTCTCATATCACATACAAAACTGTGTCATTATTAAAAAGGACGAGAGTTGGAGTATAAACTGAACAAGCCTGCATTTATTAAGTAACATGAACATTAACCCCCAAAGTAATACCCTTAATCCCCTAGATGGTGGTGTTGTAACATAACACTCAGTAATCCTATGTTAACTTAAAACATCCTAACACCCCTCTTACAGTTGGGTTTTTACTGGAGCAATCTAGGTAAAGTACCTTGCTCAAGGGTACAGCAGCAGTGTTCCCCTACCTGGGATTGAACCCACGACCCTCCGGTCAAGAGTCCAGAGCCCTAACCACTACTCCACACTGCTGCAGATGTAGGCAGTGCAGCTTGTTCCGCTGAGATTTCTGTGACGTTTTCAGCAGCCTGCTCCTGTCTCATTGGGCAAGCCGCTGTGACCACCAGCTGGCATCGATTTCTCCAGACCATTCCCTTGTGTGTTTCAACTACATAGGAACATGGGGTGTCTGCTTACTCCATGACAGTCCCTTTGGATAGAGGTTGATTTATCCAGACATGGTCTCCAATAGATCATTCTGCAAACTCTTTTATTCCATGTCGATGATTAAAGTGACTGTCAATTCTTGATTTTTTCATCTTGGTCTCTGAATTCTTTAAGTTTTGGCCACTGTGGATCCAAGTGGGCTGTAGACATTGGTAGTGCATGTCTTATTTTTCTGCCCATAAGAAGCTCTGCTGGGCTACAGCCCTGTTCCAGGCATATTGACCTATATGCTAACAGGGCTAAATTGCGGTCTTTCGCTATTTTAAGCATGTTTTTGATTGATCTGACTGTACACTCAGCTTTCCCATTGCTTTGAGGGTATCTTGGGCTGCTTGTTGTATGCCTAAAGCCATACTCCCTAGTACACAAAGAGAACGTTTCAGCTGAGTACTGGGGTCCATTATTTGACATGATTTCCTCTGGAATTCTGCGTCACGCAAAAATGGTTTTGAGATGTTGTATCATGTCGGGAGAGGTTGTATGGGTCAGTTTTGCTATTTCCACATGTCGTGAATAGTAGTCCTCTACTAAGAGATAGGTGTGGTTCTTCCATTCAAACAGGTCTGTGGTGACTTTTTGCCATGGCCTTTTGGGAAGTTGTGAGGCAATCATTGGCTCTGGAGTCATTTAGCTGTCAACCAGGGGTCACAAATGGAGATTAGATAAAGGGGCATTCAGAACAGAAAATAGGAAGCACTTTTTTACACAGAGAATTGTGAGGGTCTGGAACCAACTCCCCAGTAATGTTGTTGAAGCTGACACCCTGGGATCATTCAAGAAGCTACTTGATGAGATTCTGGGATCAATAAGCTACTAACAACCAAATGAGCAAGATGGGCTGAATGGCCTCCTCTCGTTTGTAAACTTTCTTATGTTCTTATGTTCTTAACTAACACCTGGCCACCAAACAGACTGCTTTGCATACTCTCTGCACTCGGTAATTCCCTGGTGACCTTTGTGGATCTTATCCATTATTTCATGCCTAAGAGAGTGTGGAATTACGATTTGGCTGCCCTTCATAACAGCTCTTCATTTACAGTTCGCCTCTCTCTGCCCAATAGGGAGCAGGTGTTTTATGTTTTTCAGGCCATCCATTTGTGCAGTAATCAGGAAGCTGTTGGCAAACTACATCTTTAGCTCATTTTGATTTGCTCCAAGCAGTCTGTGCTGGCCGGAAGGGCTCCCATTAACATATCAGCATAGATATTGATTTCTTCCCGCTGTGTATTCTGTTCTGGGGATAGTGACTGTCTCAGGGGTGCCCGTGACAAAGTATCTGCAGTGATGAAGTCTTTACCAGGCATGTGCGCAATCGTATACATGAATCTGAACATTCTTGCGTGAAATCTCTGGATCCTGGTGAGTGCTCATCAAGATTCTTTGATCCTAACACCACAATTAAGGCTTGTGGTCTGTTTGTATGTGAAACTCCATCCCCACTAAGTATTTGCTTAGTGTCTTACAGCCCAGGTCACTGCTAGGGCTTCCATTTCTACTTGAGCATACCACAGCCTCTGGGACAGGACTGCTTGGTGGTGATGTTCCCAGACCAGGACGTTGACACACACACACAGGTACTGCGGGTTGAAGTAGTGGAGCGCGTATTTATTCAACAAAAAATAAAATAAAAACGACATACAAAAACACAGCTCACAGAGCCCAAATAAAAAGTTCAAACAAAACAAGTCTTGAACACAAAAATCCAGTCACCAAAACAAGTACAGTGCTGGTCCTTCCAGCACACGTAGCAGTTGTACTTTTCTCTTTAAATCTTTTCTCCTCTGCTCTCTCTCTCTCGTTCTCTCGTTACTCCTCTTTGAACACCCACCACCAACACAGACAAAGACCAGCTTATATACCTGTGGTCCTAACAATAATTACACACACTCAAACAATAATTCCCTTACACAATCTCCTCAAATGCACCCAGGTGTTTCCCATTCAGCGCGAGAGGCTTCTGGGATCTGTAGTTTTTAGGCCTTTGGGCATGACACCCCTCCTGTGGACTACAAAATCCCAACACACACAGTGAATGTACAGGCAGGGCTCTCACCCTGCCACATTTCTACACACAGAGCTCTGCCCTACCACCATTCTACACACAGGGCTCCTCTGCCCTGCTACAGCCTCCAATATCCATATGGTTATGTATTAAAACAGCTCCAAGCCCATATTGTGGGGTCATATTGTGCGAGGACAGCTGGTGAGCGCAGGTCTTTTTCGATCTCCTCAAACGCTTGCTGTTGAAAGTGGTTCCAGGTCCAGGTATTATTTTTGCTTAGCAAATTTCTCAGTGGTTTTGGATAACATGCACTTTCTTTCTGTCCGGTTTGATTCCTTTTGAACTTATTCTGCGGCCCACAAACAGAAGAGTCTCTTTGGCAAACTCACATTTTTCATTGAGAGTGAGACCGGCCACCTGCAGCCTCTGAAGTGCATTGTTTTTATCGACTCCTCCTATGAGTCAGGATGTCATCAGCATGGCAGAGAACTCCCTCCAGGCCCTCTAATATCTGAGAAATACGTTTCTGGAAGTGCTCAGGAGCTGAAGATATACAGAGGGAAGTCTCTTCAAACAAAATCTCCCCGATGGAGTAATGAAAGTTGTCAGTAACGCAGGTTCTTCAGCAAGTTTTATCTGCCAAAACCCTGACTTCCAACTTTGAAACAACTTTTGCTCCTGACAGCTGAGCAATGGTCTGGTCCACTGATGGAAGAACGTGTCTTTCTCTGCGAACATTCTCATTCAGGCGTGCGAGATCCACACAGATGCAGATCTTCCCACAGGTTTGGGAACTACCACCATTCCTGCGCATCAGTTGGTAGGTTTATCAACGTGAGCTCCATTCTTGACAGCTCTTCTTTTTACTTTCTGTCTCAACAGCAAAGGAACTCTTCTTGGTGTGGTAAGTGCAAATGGTTCCAAATCAGGTTTGAGTTCTATTTTGTATTCCTCTTGCAGCGTTCCCAAACCAGTGAATATTTGTGGGAATTTCTTCTTCTAGAGTTCCCTTCTATGGCTTCAATTCTTTTTATGAGGTCTAGTGCTTCTATGGCTGGCAATCCCAACAGAGGTCTAGTCAGTCCTTTTATAATATTTTTTGCTGCACTGAAGTTTCTCCCTTGGTCAATGTGCCGGTGAATTACACATCACATCACAACACATTAAGCTGGTTATTTCCAGGTCCATATAGCTTCCTAGGATTCCTTTTACACCAGCACCAGTGTCAATCTTAAGCTCTAATTCTGTGCCATTTAAGATAAGTTCAGCTGTCCAGGTTGCGCTCTGAGTTTTGTTATTTATCAGTCCAGGGAATGTAAACTCCTCATCTTCTGATGGCATTTCCTCTTGGATTGTGCTGATGCTTTTGACTGATTTGCAAACTGCTGCACACTGTCCCATTTTTAAGCATATTTCAACATTCTGCCTCCTTGGCAGGACATTGTTGTCTGCTTTGTATCGGAAATCTCCCACATCTACCGCACATTTGCTGTTTTTCTTTTATTGTCGTTGTAAACTTGTTAGTTTTGTTTTGGCTTGCTGTTGAAAGCCTGCATTTTTCTATGTGCAGTGACAGCATCTACATTAGGGTTAGTTTCTTCCCCTGAACATTGTATCTGAGCTCAACCTGTTGTTTTTTACTATTTCATTTTGTCTAGCTTGGTTAACTGCTTTAGCCAGGGTGAAATCGGGGTCCAGCTGCAATCTTTCTGACAGTTTAACATCGGAGAGACCCACTACCAGCCTGTCTGGTATTAACATCAGACAGACCCACTACCAGCCTATCTCGTATTAACATCAGACAGACCCACTACCAGCCTATCTCGTATTAACATCAGATAGACCCACTATCAGCCTATCTCGTATTAACTCCTCATACAGATTCGCGTATTCACAGTGGTCAGCTAAACCATGCAGAGGACTAATGAAGCTATCAACAGTTTCCCTGCTCCTGTCGTCTCTGATTAAACTTGGCTCGTCCAAAGATTGTGTTGCGCCGTACAACAAAGTGTGTTTCTAGCACTTTTTAACCTTATCATAGTCTACCATATTTCTTATCGTCTTCCGATAAATGTAGTGAGCCCAAGATATTGTCTCTTTCATCTCCCATAGCGTAAATTAATGTGTTAACTTGAATATGTGAATCTTTTTCACATAAACCTGAAGCAGAACTAAATCGCTCAAATCGGTGATGCCATTTCGACCATTCTTCAGTTTTACTGGAAGGAAACTTTTAGTCCTGAAAGGCTGTGTGTTAACTTAATATGAAAGTCTATTTTAAGGACTCACCCAGCAGTCTCTTCTTCTCTCTCAATCCCCTTTAGTTTATTTTTTGAGCTGGAATCGTTGTTTTTTTTGTTCTTTTCCGCTCACTTCTATCACCATGTGTAATTATTAAAGAGGACGAGAGGGAGTATAAACTGAACAAGCCTGCATTTATTAACTAACATGAACATTAACCCCCGAAATAACACCCTCAATCCCCTAGATGGCGATGTTGTAACATAACACTCAGTAAGCCTCTGTTAACTCAAAACACTACAAAAACAGCATTTTAATATCTGTGGGTGTAAATGAAGACAGACGTCATGAAATGTGATGTCCCTGTGGGGAATTAAGTGAACTTCTAATGTAACTTTGTACAAAGACTGTTGTACAAAGTTAGAACAAAGGGATATGAAGCCATATGAAGTTGTGAGATCTGCAAAAGGGGCCACGTTATTTACAAAAAAGGTTTGTCCTGCAATGTAAAAGTGGCACACAATACACAATTGGGGCAAACTTAGCCCCCACTTTTTATTCATGTTGCTACCAGTTCCTGTTGCAATAAAAATGGGGTGCTAACAGCCATTAGAGAAGAAGCGCTTTGAGATATTGGATTTTTATCTAGCACTTGATTCTCTTGGTTCATGGATAGCGTTCCTCTCATTGCAATGTACAGTTTAATGTCCTAGACTGTTTTTAAAATTCCATTACAGGTGTTTTTCAGCATCTGGGCATATCAATGATACATGTTTTGAGATATTGGATACTATTTACAAAATGCTAAGAATATTAAGTTGTTCTTTTTGTATACCATTTTGTTTAATTAAATCAAGTTTTCAAAGCAATGCTTAACCTTGCTCATCAATCATTGCATTTGTGATTACATTGTAGAGTGAAGGCTTAGAAGAAGTGAAAGAACTGGACAGACTATCAGATACCACAGCAGATGAACGGATGCAGAGTGTTTTTGAAGAACTTGTCAACAGTAGTGGGTAAAACATTTTTTTACAGAATCTCTAACCTATTATACTTTCTTTTTAATTCATGTTAGACACAATAGAAAGGCAATGCTGGTGCAACCACCCATTCATTACATAACACATTTCACTGGGTACCGGTAATGCCAAAGTTACTATGACTACCAGAACATAAGAACATAAGAAAGTTTACAAACGAGAGGAGGCCATTCGGCCCATCTTGCTCGTTTTGGTTGTTAGTAGCTTATTGATCCCAGAATCTCATCAATCAGCTTCTTGAAGGATCCCAGGGTGTCAGCTTCAACAACATTACTGGGGAGTTGGTTCCAGACCCTCACAATTCTCTGTGTAAAAAAGTGCCTCCTATTTTCTGTTTCTTTTTTCAGGTCGAAAAAGTCCCCTGGGTCGACATTGTCAAAGCCTTTTAGAATTTTGAATGCTTGAATCAGATCGCCTTATAGTCTTCTTTGTTCAAAACTGAATAGATTCAGTTCTTTAAGCCTGTCTGCATATGACATGCCTTTTAAACCTGATTGTGTTCAGTTCTGGTTGCTCTTCTTTGCACACTTTCTAGAGCAGCAACATTCTTTTTGTAGCGAGGTGACCAGAACTGAACACAATATTCTAGATGAGGTCTTACTAATGCATTGTAAAGTTTTAACATTACTTCCCTTGATTTAAATTCAACACTTTTCACTATATATCCGAGCATCTTGTTGACCTTTTTATAGCTTCCCCACATTCTCTAGATGAAGACATTTCTGAGTCAACATAAACTTCTAGGTCTTTATCATAGATTCTTTCTTCAATTTCAGTATCTCCCATACACTTACACTTTTCTCTATTAAATGTCATTTGCCATGTGTCTGCCCAGTTCTGAATGCTGTCTAGATCATTTTGAATGACGTTTGCTGCTGCAACGGTGTTTGCCATCCCTGCTATTTTTGTCTTGTCTGCAAATTTAACAAGTTTGCTTACTATAACAGAATCTAAATCATTAATGTAGATTAGGAATAGCAGAGGACCTAATACAGATCCCTGTGGTACACCACTGGTTACCTCGCTCCATTTTGTGGTTTCTCCTCTAATCAGTACTTTCTGTTTTCTACATGTTAACCACTCCCTAATCCATGTGCATGCATTTCCTTGAATCCCTACTGCATTCAGTTTGAGAATTAATCTTTTATGCGGGACTTTGTCAAAAGGCTTTCTGGAAATCTAAATAAACCATGTCATATGCTTTGCAGTTATCCATTGTCGATGATGCATCCTCAAAAAAGCCAAACAGGTTAGTTAGATACGATCTCCCTTTCCTAAAACCATGCTGACTGTCTCTCAGGATACTGTTACCATATAGGTAATTTTCCATTTTGGATCTTACTATAGTTTCCATAAGTTTACATATAATAGAAGTCAGGCTTATTGGTCTGTAGTTACCTGGTTCAGTTTTGTCTCCTTTTTTGTGGATCGGTATTACGTTGGCAATTTTCCAGTCTGTCGGTACAACCCCTGTGTCAAGAGTCTGTTGCATGATCTTGGTTAGCGGTTTGTAAATAACTTCTTTCATTTCTTTGAGTACTATTGGGAGGATCTCATCCGGCCCAGGGGATTTGTTTATTTTAAGAGCTCCTAGTCCCTTTAACACTTCTGCCTCTGTTATTCTAAAGTTATTTAAAACTGGATAGGAACAGGTCGACATGTGGGGCATGTTGTCCGTATCCTCCTTTGTAAAAACCTGTGAAAAGTAATAATTTAATATATTTGCTATTTTTTTCTTTGTCTATGATTTTGTCATTTGTATCTCTTAGACATTTAACCTCCTCTTTGAATGTTCTCTTGCTGTTATAATATTGGAAAAACATTTTGGAATTGGTTTTAGCCCCCTTAGCAATGTTCATTTTTATCTCTCTCTTGGCCTTTCTAACTTCCTTTTTGACTTGCGTTTGCAGTTCTAAGTACTCTTTCTGTGTACTTTGTTTTTGGTCCCTTTTAAATGCTCTGTAAAGTGCCTTTTTTCACTGAATATTTTTTTAATTGATGTATTTGGCCATTTTGTTTTAGATTTAGATTTATCTACTTTTGGGATGTAATTGTTTTGTGCCTGTAGTACTACATTTTAAAAAAACAGCCATCTTTTTTCTGTGGATGTTTTCTCTATTTTACTCCAATCTACTTCTGTTAGTCTCTGTTTCATACCTTCATAGTTTGCTTTTCTAAAATTGTAAACCTTAGCTTTAGTCAAAAGGCATGTCGTATGCAGACAGGCTAAAAGAATTGAATCTATTCAGTCTTGAACAAAGAAGACTACTCGGTGATCTGATTCAAACATTCAAAATCCTAAAAGGTAGAGACAATGTCGACCCAGGGGACTTCTTTGACCTGAAAAAAGAAACAAGGACCAGGGGTCACAAATGGAGATTAGATAAAGGGGCATTCAGGACAGAAAATAGGAGGCACTTTCTTACACAGAGAATTGTGAGGGTCTGGAACCAACTCCCCAGTAATGTTGTTGAAGCTGACACCCTGGGATCCTTCAAGAAGCTGCTTGATGAGATTCTGGGATCAATAAGCTACTAACAACCAAACGAGCAAGATGGGCTGAATGGCCTCCTCTCGTTTGTAAATTTTCTTATGTTCTTATGTTCATTTACTTTTTGGGTTTTAAAAATCACTTCAAATGAGACCATGTTGTGGTCTGAGTTTGCCAATGGTTCTCTGACCTCTGTTTTAGTTATTCTGTCTTCGTTATTTGAAAAGACAAAATCAAGGCATGCCTCCCCTCTAGTCGGTGCCTTGACAAATTGCGTTAGGAAACAGTCATTTGTCATTTCCACCATTTCATTTTCGTCCGTTGTGCTCCCCACTGGGTTCTCCCATTTTATATGAGGGAAGTTGAAATCCCCCATTAGTATGGCTTCTCCTTTGCTACACGCATTTCCAATGTCATTGTATAACAGATTATTTTGCTCAGCGTCTGAATTTGGCGATCTATAGCATGCTCCTATTATTATGCCCTTTGAATTTTTGTCCATTATTCTGACCCATATTGATTCTGTGTTGTTTTCTTTCTTTGTCCAGATTTAACACCTGGGCTTCAAGACTATTTCTTATGTATAGCGCTACCTTTCTCCGAGTAGATTGGTTCCCTTTTTATTTAAATGCAGTCCGTCCCGCTTATATAGATAGTCCTTGTTGTAAAATGTGGTCCAATTTTCAAGGAAGGTGAAGCCCTCCTGTGTGCACCACGATTTCAGCCATGCATTTAGATTATTTATTTCCAGCTGTCCGTATGGTCCTTTGCAATGTGCCGGTAGTATCCCAGAAAATACCACAGTTTTGGTCTTGTCTTTTAATTTCCTTCCTAGCTCTCTGAATTTGTTTTGCATAGATCTTGGTCTGTCTCTTCCAATGTTGTTTGTATCGATGTGGACAACTACTACCGGGTTGTCTCCTGTTCGTTCTAGGAGCCTGTCCACGTTGATGTTACTAGCAACTGGACGAGCAACGCTAGGCCAAATGCCCTCCTAGTGTTCTAATCTTTTCTAATGTTTTATGTTTCTGAAAAGGCCCAAATATCTCAGCTACTAATTCCTTCCACCAGATGACAACACTACCTATCCTAGAGGAAGAAAGTGCCTTGTGTGTTTTTTTCAAACTTCTTTTCATTCCAATTTCGTTTCTTTTTCCCCTCTAGAAAATTCATTACTTTTGCTGAGAAGAAAGTAAAAATGAAGGATCTTACTCTTCTGGATAAGAAGAGGCTTACTCTTTGCAAACAGGAGCTGGTATGAATACAATTGAAAGGTTTTAGGGGTGATGTACAAATTAACAATAGTGTGTACTGGATTTGATGCAGAACTGAGAATGAACATTTTTGTCCTTGATCAATTTAGATCAAATGTATGTTGCTTTTGAGAAAGGGCACTGGAAGTCTGAACTAGGGTTTTTTTATTATTATTTTTGAGCTGTTTTATATTGAAATCCTGTTAACAGAGACGTAAGAAAACTAATTGCTTATATTCTATTCCAGGAAACCATGTTGAGAGAAGTGATGTTAATTATGCAACAGAAAGGGAAGAAACTGACTTTGACTGAGATGATTCAAGTAGCCCAGAATTACACGAAGAAACTGTTTTTTTTAGTGGAAGAGGTGATGTGAAACATTTTGAAATTGTCTATTTCTCATGAAAAGGGAGGTACTTTAACCACAATTCACAATTTCTTCTAAATTTACATTTCACAGCCTCAGCACACTATCCCGGATGTATTTGTCTGGATGCTCAGCAACAACAAGAGAGTGGCTTATGCTCGAATTCTAGCCAAGGATCTCCTGTACTCTCAATTGGAAAATGAAAGGGGGAAGGACTGTGCAAAGATTAAGACCCATTTTTTCAAAGTAAGTTTATTATAATACCAACTAAACTCATCTATGCCGGGTGGTGGTGGGGGAGGCAGAGGCAGCTCCTGCTGCTCTGCTCCTGGCGAATGCGGCAGGGGCTCCTCCCCTTCTGGCTGCAAAGGCGGCAGGGGCTCCTCCCCTTCTGGCTGCGAAGGCGGCAGGGGCTCCTCCCCTTCTGGCTGCGAAGGCGGCAGGGGCTCCTCCCCTTCTGGCTGCAGCGGGGAAACCAGCAGGCATGCTCCCTCTGCTGGTGGCGGCGATGGAGGCGGAACTAGCAAGCATGCTCCCTCTGGTGGTGGCGGCGATGGAGGAGGAACCAGCAGGTACTCTTCCTCTGCTGGCGGAGGTGGGAGCGACACGCAGTCCTCCCACTGTGGTGGAATCAGCAGGTACTCTTCCTCTGCTGGTGGAGGTGGGAGCGGCAAGTCATCCTCCCACGACGGTGGAGGCGGAACCAGCAGGAACTCTCCCTCTGCTGGCGGAGGTGGGGGTGGGCACAGCAGGCGTTCCTCTGGTGGGAGGGGGCAGTTCGCTGGGAAATGCCCCCACTCCCCACAGATGCAGCAGCAATACTGCACTCCCATGCTGTGGAGGAGGGCTTCCCAGCCAACCTCCTCCTGTGGCTGTAGCCCTGGCTCCTCTTCCTGAGGTGGAGTGTGGTAGCAGTCGGGCAACACGTGGCAGACCTCGCCAACTTTAAAACACCACTCCTCCTCCCTCAAGCATGTCAGGCAGACTTGCTCCAGCTGTTGTTGCTGCTTCGTGCAGCTCCTTCTTTTTCCTCCCATCATTCCTCTACTTCCTCCCATCTTTCCTCTTCTTCACTCTCCTTTCTCCACAAGTAATAATAAAAAAACGAAAAAAACGAAAAAAACTGCAGTACCCCTCTTCTGCCTGAGTGCAGGAGGCACTGATGATCCCAAGCTGGACACCACGTGTGGCAGGCTGGCTAAGCGGTGACTACCGCCCTGCTACAGTGCCTTACAAAGAAAATGAACCCTTTCCTGCTGCAGCTAGTGTCAAAACTTTGCATCTCCAAAACTGTTTGAGGTAGTCACTTCATTTTTGATGGCAATATAAACATTACATGCTAAATGTGTTGCTCTCCATGATATTGACCTCTTGAGTTATATTTTATATTTTTTTCTTTCTTTAAGTATACAGTAATTTTCAAAACTATTTAAAAACTGTACAAAATCCAATTAGTTAGCAATGCATGAACCTGTAGGCTATAATTTTCTTGCACATTTTAGCACGCTGATGGCCAAAGGTTTTGCATCACCTTGAGAAGTGGTTTTCAAAAGTTTTAGGCCCTGTACTTTCCTAGTCTAGTCCACCTATGAAAACAGGGGAAGGAATTGTCTTTTCTAATTACTAGATTAAGTACTTGCAAAACCTCTTAACTCTAGACACCAGAAGCCAATATGTATGTAATTCTGTATTTAAAAATGAACCAATAGGATTTTAAGTTATAAAAAGCTTTAAGCGGCCATTCAAAAAAAAAAAAAGTGTCTCGATTCACTGGCTCAGAAGGCACACAGGAAAGGAGGAGGGGCTAGAGTTCAGACAAGTACTGTAAGTACTGTAAATGGAAAACTGCTGTTAAAAACTAACAAAACAGGGGGCTTCCGTGTGGTGCATCCAGTAAAAGCACTCGCGTAGAGTGCAGGATGCGCCCTATAGTCTGGACGTCATCGGTTCGAGGCCAGGCTATTCCTTTGCCGACCGAGGACGGGAGCTCCCAGGGGGCGGTGCACAATTGGCCAAGCGCCGCCCGGGGTGAGGGAGGGTTAGGTCGGTCAGGGTGTCCGCAGCTCACCGTGCACCAGCGACCCCTGTAATCTGCCCGGGTGCCTGTGGGCTTACCTGTAAACTGCCCAGAGCTGCGTTGTCCTCCGACGCTGTAGCTCTGGGTGGCTGCATGGTGAGTCTGCAGTGTGAAAAAAAGCTGTTGACTGACGGCACCTACTTCAGAGGACATCGTGTGCTTGTCTTCGCCACTCCCGAGTCAGAGCGGGGGGTGGTAGCGGTGAGCTGAGCTAAGCAAAAATAATTGACAATGGTGCAAATGCACCAACTAAAAATGCTATGTAAAAGTATATACAAATAAACACCTAGTTCCACTTTGAAACCCTTAGCTAAACCTTGCACAGTCTTAGCTAAAAACTGGACGGCTAAGCCATTTACCAGTAACCAGCCATATAAGTATAACAATACCTTTTCCCCAGGTCTGTCCCCACAGGTCTTTTCTCAGGCCGTAGCCTTCATTAGACCTGCTACATACATTAAAGTACATTACAGCCAGGTTTCCCATCCTCGCTCGAATTCCTACTGGGGGATGTAGTCCTGAACCTCAAGGACTACACCTTTCCTCTCCTTACTCTGCCACAATGCATATTCCTTTTGCAGGATTAACATGCACTATATAAATATGTTTTAGATACCTGGAAAGCGAGTCATTACTGTCCAGGCAAAGGTGGATGTATACCTGTGGCTGGGACATTCTGAAGACTCCCATGCTATCCTGGAAAATTTGCCTGCTGGATATGAACCAGAATTTCTAACCAGTAGCCCTGGACATCATAATGTTCCTGATAATCTGATATATAAATGTAAGTTAATAATACTTTCGTCAAATATGACAATAAACTGTTGCTTTGACTGAATTTTAATCCTGTGTGAAGCAGGTGACATGTAGAGAAACCAGCACTGTATTGAGGCTGTTAAACTCTTCATGTTATTCAGCCTTGGGTGTCTCCAGGTCTTTGCTGTTAAACTCTTCATGTTATTCAGCCTTGGGTGTCTCCAGGTCTTTACTGTTAAACTCTTCATGTTATTCAGCCTTGGGTGTCTCCAGGTCTTTACTGTTAAACTCTTCATGTTATTCAGCCTTGGGTGTCCCCAGGTCTTTACTGTTAAACTCTTCATGTTATTCAGCCGTGGGTGTCTCCAGGTCTTTACTGTTAATTTGTCCATGGAATCCTTGTCTCTTTGACACTTATTTTACAACATTTTTAGTACTTAAAACACCCCTAATCTTAATAATATTTGTATTTGTGTTTTTATAGTTCTTTTGACTCATCTACAGTACTAATGTATGTGAAAAGAATAAGAGTTCTGTTAAGTATTGTAAGGTTTGTTTGTTCGTGACTACACCAGGCTATCACTGTTAAATATATTAGTTTGCCTTCCACTTCTTTTTAGTGGTCTTAACTTACCAATGATTGCATCACAATTTGGCCAAAAAAATGCAAAATGGATATCATTGATTTTAATGATATGCCAGTAAAATAAAAAATATATATTCTGCTATTAAACAAGATGTCATGTTAACTCTTCCCCCCCCCCCCATAATTCTACAGCACAGCACATGTTCCAGCTAAGAGCTCACATGTACCAAGCCAGGGGATTAATCGCTGCAGACAGCACTGGACTCTCGGATCCTTTTGCAAAAGTTTCATTTGGGTCACAAAGCCAATCCACAATGGTAAAGTTCATACTTCAGCTTTTAAACAGCAAGGGATCTGCTGAGAACAGGACAGGAAGTGGCTTTTTACTCCTTAATTGCTCTGTCAGTATGAATTGTATCTGAACAGATTTATTAAAAATCCCTGTGATGTTTTTGTAAATTTGCCATAGCCTCTCTGTTTTAACTGCTTATATCTCACATGCCAATATTATATTTTATGGAAAATGCAATGCAAAATCTAACATTGCCCTTCACTTTGACCTGTGACCTAAGATAGCTGCCATGTAATTAGGGCTTCTGATGTTCGGTTTTAACTGATAAAGACCGATAAAACACCCCAGATACATTCCTACATTTATATTGGAGACTTTGCTTGCGAGATTGCTTTGAGGAAATGCACAGTTCCAGAGCAGATTTTAAAGATGCTGCTCATGCTGCGAATAGCAATTCATTGTGGGGTGTTAAAAATGGGCATCAAGTGAAATACAAACATTAAGCCTGTGGAATAAAGACAGAGACTGCTTTCTGACAATTAAAAAAACCTTCTTAAATGTTTTTATTTAGATAATGATAACTTTGGTAAGTGAACATTTTCAAAAGAAACCATATTGAGAGCTCCACTGGGCACTGAGCCTCATTTTAAAACACTGTTTTGATTGTTTAGATAATAAGAATCAGATCAAATTAAAGTAGCTCAATCAAATTAGATACATATAAAGAAACCATAATGAGAGCTCATTAAAAAAAATCACAGTTTAGATTTAGAAACATACAAATCACTGGATTTGTTTTTGCAAGGCTTGCTACTGTGGCATTTAGAATTGCACTGAACTCCCTCACACACACACAAGCACTGCTTTGACAAAAATGAGGCCTTGCATAGCTCCAGAATCAGCTGCTGCTGCTGTATGAAGAGAAGGCTTGTTTTCTTTGGGTATGTCATCATAATTAGGAATGAACTATCGGACAATTGAAATTAATTCCGACTATTAAAGGCGCTCCACAGATCCTCCAGCAGACCTTTGGTATTTTCCATTTCGCAATTTGATCAAAATAATTTGATAATTTGTAAATACTCAAATCACACGAAATGGTTATTTTTGTCTGTGATTTACCGAATCCTAAATATGAGTGTAATATATATAAGTCATTATGTGTATTGTATTTTACCAGTAATTGCCTGGTAAAATACTAATTTGAAGTTAGGTATTAATTAAATGGAATAAACGTGTTAAATAGTAAACACAATACAATGCACTTGTTTACACAATAATTAAATATCAATCAATACCAATCTGACAGTGTTGTTTAATATAGAACCTGTCATGATCAAACCAACTACAACTCATGTATATTTTATAAGCGCTCGTATTAGGTTTACGCGACAAATCAGTTTCATTTGCTGGTTTTGCAACACGTTTCTGGGCTCTGTACGGCAGTAAAAATGTCAGCACCGTGGATGAGAGGAACATGTGCTTCCAATCGGCTTTTAAAACACAATGCGGAAGCTAGTGGCCATTGATTGGTACTCAATTGTAAAGGTGAGGGAAGAGCAGCTTTTCTTGATTTTAAATCAACACATTAATAAATAAGTGTGTCAGAAAAATATAAGTATCAGTACACAACTATAAGTAAACCTGTTGAAAGAAAGATTATTTCTGATTTATGCTTTTAGAAATGTATTGGAAGGGTTTCTCCCAATGAGATCAGAATAGGAACCCACATGTTTTTATAGAAACCACATTTATTTTAGTTGGAGGTTGCACACTTTTACAGCCTTACATGTATGAAGAAAAAAGTTTCAACAGATGCTAAACGTGTCATGAAAAACTGTGTAATTGGGAAGAACTTCAAATGATATAATTGGGTTAGATATTTGTACAGAATGCCTGCAGATAAGCTTGTTGAGTGTAGCGTGAGCTAAGCTTACCGTCAGAGATCCAGGGCAGTGCAGGCAGGGGTACCAATTTGATGATGGGAATGTTAATGTACTTGTGATATCAGAACAGACATGCCATATATTTTTTTGTTTCTGTTTTTGTTCTCTGGTAGTACTGTCAATTAACTGTTAACTCATTATTTAAACATTATTTAAATGCATCGTTTTATTTTAGATTATGAATCAGACCCTGACCCCCACCTGGAACCAGATGCTGCTTTTCAATAACATTCCCCTACATGGTGAAGTAAAAGACATTGCTTGGGACCCTCCCCTTATTGTCATAGAGCTCTATGATGATGATGCACTGGTGAGTCTGTCTGAGTGCAGATTATTTTTCTACATACATTTTGAAGGCTCTTAAATAATGCTATATTAATTCCGAGGGTTACACACAAACAAACCCAGCCGTGGTTGATGTGGTACTTTATTTCAATAGAAATTGTTTTACTTTTTTTTTTGCCACAAACTTATAAAATTAATTTCAAAATGTTCATTAAAAAAACTAAATAAACTAGTAGCTTAGCTATGACAGGAGCGCTCTGCTGAAATGCAAAACAAAATGAGGGTATATAACTAAGCTGTGCTATAGTTCATAAAAGTATGTTCTATTAGTTGATGCAGTTGAAGCATCTGAATCTGGGGATTCTGCTGGACCATGGCTTGCACAGCTTGTATGCTAATGCTTCTGTTGAAAAAAGAGCTTCTGCAATTCTGTGAATGTACCTCCTTATGTTTTCTGGAACTTCTAGGTAACTTGGGTAAAATTGTGTTAAATATTAATTTCAGGTGATTTATGCTACATGCTAAAGTATTCATATTCCATGGTTTTTGGAGAAGTTTGAGGTTATTTTTCATGGACCAAAACCAGGTCTCTTGCTCAAATGGATCCTGAGAATTGTGTCCCTTCATAAAAACTAAATTGCCGGTCCACTATTGAAATTTGGAGGTGTTATGGTTTGCCACAGGATTACCCTTTGTATTTTGTGTGAACTATTCTAGAAATACTTTGGGACTTTTAAGTCACTATGCAAGTGAAAATGGAAAATCCCAGAATGGTGCATTTTTGTGACACCAAATCTGCTGATCAACCCAAAACAGAGTTCCACATTTGAATAAATTAAGGCAAGCAAATGTTTTGTAGGTAGGGCTGTCACATTAAGCATACTTTGTACAGTCAGATTCAAAGTAAACGTATCTCTTTGTATTTAATATCCCTTTGCAATAGGGTAAGGCAGAATATCTTGGTTCCACACTGGCTGTTCCTGTAGTCAAGCTGGCTGAGGAGCATTACACCCCACCCCTGCTTCAATATTACCCAGTCTTTTGTGGGAGCATGCTGGGTGGAGAGCTTCTTGCAGCCTTTGAATTGCTACAGGTAAATTCAGATAAATCATTTCAAGGTTGGAAAACAAACAAACAAATGGTGCCTCTAACTCAACCCAAACAACCCTGTGGTGATACTTTGTGGTTATGCTGTTATTTCTTTATCACTGTTTAATGGTAAAATAATTTAAAACATCTAAACGCCTCAAAATAAATGTTTAGAAAATCCATAAACTAACATTAAAGGGAATATTTATAGTTTCCCATCATTGCGTGCACGTTTACTCTTACTCCGGTGCACTGCTTAGTGGATGCAATTTGAACATTAATACGATGCTCTTGCAAAGTAAAGACATTCAACCGGAGAACCTTTGAGGACTGGGCGGGGCCCACACATATTACCTCTGACATATTACCCTCACCATAGTTTTAAAAAATTGTTGTTCGGTAATTTCAACATTATCTCGAGCAATGGTTGCTTCAGGATTCAAAACAACGAGAAATCAGTAGAAAAAAGGAAAAGCATGGATTTTATTATTGTTCAAGCGTGTCATTTAAAAAAAAAATCATAGTTTAAATGCAATGTCGTGTTTAAAATAAATTGGAGTTGGAGGACATAGTTGGAGGACACAGCAAGATGGGTCGAATGCCCTCCTCGTTTGTAAACTTTCTTTCTTATGACTAAAATGGGAAAACCCGGTGGGGAGCACGACAGCTGAAATTGAAATAGTAGAAATGACAGATGTCTACCATGTGAAGGCCAACTAGTGGGACTCAATTGGCAAACTCAGATCACAACATGGTCTCATTTGAAGTGCTTTTTAAAACCCCAAAAAGTAACTACTAAAGCTAAGGTTTACAATTTTAAAAAGGCAAACCGTGAAGGAATGAAACAGACTGACAGAAGTAGATTGGAGTAAAATAGAGAAAACATCCACAGAGAAAGGATGGCTATTTTAAAAAAAAAAAAAAATGTAGTACTAGAGGCACAAAACACCATATAATACCATATTCCTTCAAATTTAAGATGTCCTCGAATTTAAGACGCAGCCCAAATTTACCATCCTCAATTTGAGGAAAAAATAAAACATCAAATAAATATGCATTTACAAAGATACAACCTCAATTATGCTGTTGTATCGTACAAAACTGACATGAAACAGTGTTGTTGTAGATTAACCACAGAACCTGTTTATTGTGCTGCGCACTGTATAATACTTAAGATGGCGTCTCTGTTGTACACACACCACCACTCACTTACAGCATCACACATCCTGGTACAGCAAGCACGACACAACACTCCACGGCATCACACATCCTGGTACAGCAAGCACGACACAACACTCCACGGCATCACACATCCTGGTACAGCAAGCACGACACAACACTCCACGGCATCACACATCCTGGTACAGCAAGCACGACACAACACTCCACGGCATCACACATCCTGGTACAGCAAGCACGACACAACACTCCACGGCATCACACATCCTGGTACAGCAAGCACGACACAACACTCCACGGCATCACACATCCTGGTACAGCAAGCACGACACAACTCTCCACGGCATCACACATCCTGGTACAGCAAGCACGACACAACACTCCACGGCATCACACATCCTGGTACAGCAAGCACGACACAACACTCCACGGCATCACACATCCTGGTACAGCAAGCACGACACAACACTCCACGGCATCACACATCCTGGTACAGCAAGCACGACACAACACTCCACGGCATCACACATCCTGGTACAGCAAGCACGACACAACACTCCACGGCATCACACATCCTGGTACAGCAAGCACGACACGACACTCCACGGCATCATCCTGGTACAGCAAGCACGACACAACACTCCACGGCATCACACATCCTGGTACAGCAAGCACGACACAACACTCCACGGCATCACACATCCTGGTACAGCAAGCACGACACAACACTCCACGGCATCACACATCCTGGTACAGCAAGCACGACACAACACTCCACGGCATCACACATCCTGGTACAGCAAGCACGACACAACACTCCACGGCATCACACATCCTGATACAGCAAGCACGACACAACACTCCACGGCATCACACATCCTGGTACAGCAAGCACGACACGACACTCCACGGCATCAGGCAACATGTAACCCAGCAACCACAACAGCATTGAACATTGCTTAGCATTGATCAGCATTTCCGATCTGTCCAGCTGGTACTGTTTGTTACAAATGCTGAAATTGTAAATGTTTCTCTTGGAATTCCTCAGGAAGCTTGGTTTGTTTTTTCTCAGCAGTGTCACATTGCTGCTTGTGTGTTCAGGCAGATGCCTTTGTTGTCTTTTCTCGGCAGTCAGTCACGTTGCTGTTTGTGTGCTCGGTTTGTCACGTCTTTTGTTGGCAATTTTAATACACACATCACTATACTGTACTCAAATTCAAGATGCAGGCTATTTCTGAGAAGCAAAAAATGGTTAAAAAAGCATGTCTTAAATTCAAAGGAATACGGTACATCCCAAAAGTAGACAAATCCAAATCTAAAACTAAATGGCCAAAACGCACTTTACAGAGCGTTTAAAAGGGACCAAGAACAAAATACACAGAAAGAGTACTTGAAACTGCAAGCGCAAAAAGTCAAAAAGGAAGTTAGAAAGGCCAAGAGAGAGATAGAAATGAACGCTGCCAAGGTGGCAATGTTCATTTCAAAGTTTTTTCCATATTATAAAAGCAAAAGAACATTCAAGGAGGAAGTAAAATGTCTAAGAGATACAAGTAGCAACATCATAGATGAAGAGAAAAAATAGCAAATAAATTAAATAATTACTTTTCAAGTTTTTACAAAGGAGTATACGGACAACATGCCCCACATGTCAACCTGTTCCTATCCAGTTTTAAATAACTGTGGCATAGCAGAGGCAGAAGTGTTAAAGGGACTAGGAGCTCTTAAAATAAACAAATTCCCCAAAATAGTACTGAAAGAAATGAAATAAGTTATTTACAAACCGCTAACGAAGATCATGCAACAGTCTCCTGAGACAGGGGTTGTACCGACAGACTGGAGAATTATAAACATAATACTGATCCACAAAAAGGGAGACAAAAACGAACCAGGCAACTACAGACCAATAAGCTTGACTTCTATTATATGTAAAATTATGGAAACTATAATAAGATCCAAAATGGAAAATTACCTATATGGTAACAGTATCCTGGGAGACAGTTAGCAAGGTTTTAGGAAAGACAGATCGTATCTAACGAACCTGCTTAATTTTTTTTTGCGGATGCAACATCAATAATGGATAATTGCAATGCATATATAAACTTATGGAAACTATAATAAGATCCAAAATGCAAAATTACTTATATGGTAACAATATCCTGGGAGACAGTCAGCATGGTTTTAGGAAAGAGAGATCGTGTCTAACTAACCTGCTTGATTTTTTTGAGGATGCAACATCGACAATGGATAATTGTAAAGCATATGACATGGTTTATTTAGATTTCCAGAAAGCTTTTGACAAAGTTCCGCATAAAAGATTAATTCTCAAACTGAACACATTAGGGATTCAAGGAAGTGCATGCTCATGGATTAGGGAGTGGTTAACATGTAGAAAACAGAAAGTACTGATTAGAGGAGAAACCGCAAAATGGAGTGAGGTAACCAGTGGTGTACCACAGGGATCAGTATTAGATCCTCTGCTGTTCCTAATCTACATTAATGATTTAGATGCTGTCTGGATCATTTTGAATGACCTTTGCTGCTGCAACAGTGTTTGCCACTCCTCCTCTTTTTGTGTCATCTGCAAATTTAACAAGTTTGCTTACTATACCAGAATCTAAATCATTAATGTAGATTAGGAATAGCAGAGGATCTAATACTGATCCCTGTGGTACACCACTGGTTACCTCACTCCATTTTGCGGTTTCTCCTCTAATCAGTACTTTCTGTTTTTAAATTTAAATCAAGGGAAGTAATGTTAAAACTTTACAATGCATTAGTAAGACCTAATCTAGAATATTGTGTTCAGTTCTGGTCACCCCGTTACAAAAAGGATATTGCTGCTCTAGAAAGAGTGCAAAGAAGAGCAACCAGAATTATCCCGGGTTTAAAAGGCATGTCGTATGCAGACAGGCTAAAATAATCTATTCAGTGCAGGTAGTTTACAGATTTACAATGAAATGTGGAAGGCTTATTGACCGTCTGTTGCCTTCATCGTACCCTGGGAATTTGGGATATTTAGTGCCTGTTAAACAACTCAAATCTTGTTTACTACATATCTTGGTCTCCCTAAAGTCAGGGGTTAATTTGTGCCAGATCGCAGCAGATCACAGATCCAGGTCATTCTTGTATACTACTGGAATCACCAGATTTGTAGACATAGGCTGCACTTATTGTGGTTATTTGTTTATTGAACTAATAAAACAATGTATTAATTACTTTTCTTCTTTACATGTAGATCCCTGAATCTGAAACCGAACCCGAAACACTTCCACCCATTGATGAGCCTGATGGCCAAATCTATCCAGTTCCTGCAAATATCCGCCCGGTCCTGAGAAGATATAGAGTGGAGGTATGTCCTTCTTCTAATTCGCTTTGTGACGGTGGTCCACTACGAAAGGCGCTATATAAAATAAAGATTGATTGATTGATTGAATGATTTTGAAATAGGGTTGTGAGTCGGTTCAATCGGTTTGGTATCACTGCTTTTAATTTAGCCGTTTGTTGTTTGTGCCAAAATAAAATTTAAACCATTGCGGTCACAATTATTTATTATTTTGCTGGTACCCTCATTGTTGCCACGATCGGTTGTAGGTGGCAAATCATGTCTGAGTAGAACTGCAGCTCATGGATTTGGAGATTGAAATTATTTAATCAACATGTTGGCTTCAAAGCTTTTTAAAATAGTTTTTATGAGGAAGCACTTCTAATTTAATGTTCCTGTGATAGGGGGCATGGGTTATCTCTTGACAGACAGTGCACAGAAGAACTGCATGGCACTACAAACAATGGTAGCTCACAGCAGACTTACAACAAATGTACAAAAAGCAAAATAAAACACTGGAAATAAAACTACAAACAAAAGTTGCTGTAAAGACGACAAGCACAACTCCGCGAATCAATGGAGGCTGCGCTTACATACCTCACTCCCGGTTACACACACGGTCGTCAGTGGGTTTGGGGTCTTCTATAACAGTTAAACCCTGACCCCGGTTACACACACGGTCGTCAGTGGGTTTGGGGTCTTCTATAACAGTTAAACCCTGACCCCGGTTACACACACGGTCGTCAGTGGGTTTGGGGTCTTCTATAACAGTTAAACCCTGACCCCGGTTACACACACGGTCGTCAGTGGGTTTGGGGTCTTCTATAACAGTTAAACCCTGACCCCGGTTACACACACGGTCGTCAGTGGGTTTGGGGTCTTCTATAACAGTTAAACCCTGACCCCGGTTACACACACGGTCGTCAGTGGGTTTGGGGTCTTCTATAACAGTTAAACCCTGACCCCGGTTACACACACGGTCGTCAGTGGGTTTGGGGTCTTCTATAACAGTTAAACCCTGACCCCGGTTACACACACGGTCGTCAGTGGGTTTGGAGTCTTCTATAACAGTTAAACCCTGACCCCGGTTACACACACGGTCGTCAGTAAGTTTGGAGTCTTCTATAACAGTTAAACCCTGACCCCGGTTACACACACGGTCGTCAGTGGGTTTGGGGTCTTCTATAACAGTTAAACCCTGACCCCGGTTACACACACGGTCGTCAGTGGGTTTGGGGTCTTCTATAACAGTTAAACCCTGACCCCGGTTACACACACGGTCGTCAGTGGGTTTGGGGTCTTCTATAACAGTTAAACCCTGACCCGGTTACACACGGTCGTCAGTGGGTTTGGGGTCTTCTATAACAGTTAAACCCTGACCCGGTTACACACACGGTCGTCAGTGGGTTTGGGGTCTTCTATAACAGTTAAACCCTGACCCGGTTACACACGGTCGTCAGTGGGTTTGGGGTCTTCTATAACAGTTAAACCCTGACCCGGTTACACACACGGTCGTCAGTGGGTTTGGGGTCTTCTATAACAGTTAAACCCTGACCCGGTTACACACACGGTCGTCAGTGGGTTTGGAGTCTTCTATAACAGTTAAACCCTGACCCGGTTACACACACGGTCGTCAGTGGGTTTGGGGTCTTCTATAACAGTTAAACCCTGACCCGGTTACACACGGTCGTCAGTGGGTTTGGGGTCTTCTATAACAGTTAAACCCTGACCCCGGTTACACACACCGTCGTCAGTGGGTTTGGGGTCTTCTATAACAGTTAAACCCTGACCCCGGTTACACACACGGTCGTCAGTGGGTTTGGAATCTTCTATAACAGTTAATTTTTTTTTTAAATCGGTTTACAGTAGCAGCTATGGACATTAGACTACTCTTATTTCAGATTGAAAAAAAAAGAAATGTATTGAATGGGCTTTAGAAAAAAAAACAAGGGTAAGAATGCAGATGAACTCTTTTTGTTGAGCATCCATCGAATACATTTCACCAGATTTGATACATACTGTACTCACAACCTCGAGTTAAGTTTGACACATTTCACCTGCTTTCCACAATGACACTTTGTATCAAATATAAACCAATGAGCATAAACTGCTAAATAAGCACATTCCTGTGAATGTTGAAAGTAGAAATATGTAGCATTTTTAAATAACATGTTTACACAGATAATCACAAATGAATTAAAATAAAAGGTGGTAGAATCTCACTTTCATCTGGCAAATTTGTCAACACCAAGTCTAATGTTTTTGCCAAACTAATACTAATTGTATACAGAGAAAATATGTTAGAAAAATAAATCAATTGATTTGTATGTGAAACATTGTCTAATCATTTATTTCCATATAAATGCATATTTAGCAATGTAACATTTTAAAACAGTAATTATAACAGCACAATTCAACCAGAAATTATCTACAGTACAACTGTAGTGGAGAAACTTAAATATTATTTTCTGCCGATCCACTGTGAAAAAGACAATGATGAGTTTGTAGAGCAGCAATGCAAACCCTAAACCTCGTTTTCAAATCTGTGCTGCCTTTTCTTTAGAGCATGTATACATAATTGTACCTGGGCATAAGCAATATTATTATTATTATTTATTTCTTAGCAGACGCCCTTATCCAGGGCGACTTACAATCGTAAGCAAATACATTTCAAGTGTTACAGTACAGGTAATAATGCAATAAGAGCAAGATAAATACAATGACTAGTTCAAGCAAGTACAAGTCTGACAAAATACAATTCAATAATACAGCAGATAAAAGTGACAGTGATAGTTACATCAAGATATGATTAAATACCAAATACTACAGATTAAACACTTGGCAGATTACAGTACTCTGAAGTACAGGATTAAATGCAGTAAAATAGGGGGCAGATAAGAGTAAGTAAAGCACATTTAAAGTTTCTTCCGCAAATGAATCCCTCCTTGTTGTCTCGCTGTGTTGAATGTATTCCATTTTCCACTTGCTGTGACATACCCGACAGCGTCTCTTTCACTTGTTTTGCAGCTTTGCCCAGTGTACTGCATATTTCAGCTTCACTATGGTTCGAGATCACAACTCACTCATTTTCTTTCAATACTTTTGCATTTGGCGGTTTTAGTCAATTTAGCGTCATTATTAATGTTTTCATTTGGTCAAAATTTTGATCTAAGAGTAATTTAACAGACACAACAACGTATTTTTTAAACTCAAAATTCCATCATCAGCTTTATACATCAAGGATGCAAAAAGGTTTAGACAGGGTTCGCAGACTGGGTTTGCATATGCCTGCTCATACGAGCACCAGCACCTTTCAGTAACAAACCATTCTAGAAACCTGAAAGAAAACAGCCCTAGACATCTGAACACCCAGACTCAGTATGAAGTCATGGTTATCCCTACTGAGGGCTGTCACAATCAACCAGGTACAGCATGTCTGGTCATAAATTTTGATTTATGTTACTATGTTAAAATTATGAAGGGATGGTAATATGAACCTTCTTCATGCAGGAAAGTGCCCGATGAGCTCCCGAAAATACTGCTGGCTTAGTGCTGAGACTGCCAACCTTTTATCATTGTACATAAATTTCAGTTTAGGTTTCGGTTTCAGTTTTATTGTCAGAGGACGCACTAAAACGAATGACAGCAAAAGGAAACAATGGAGGAAAAAGAAGTACAGCATGTTTTATAAAAACGTCAAGATTGCTTAAAACCCCATACTCCATTAATAATAGGGACAATGATATACAAATTAAAACTACAATAACATGGAATGACAGCAGTTTCCTATTGAATGACAGCTTCGAAATACCAAAAATACACTAAAACCAGCGAAAATAGGCAATGACAGCTTGTAACTTTATAACCCATGTACTAACCTTAAAACCCTTTAACCCCATAATAGTAGAAAGTGTACCCCACAGAATACAAGTGGATGACAGGAAATGACCGCAGGTTTCTATGGTATGATGGCCCTGGAATACCAAAAACCTTTTACAAGTAAAGAAAAATGAGGAATGCCAGCTTGTAATCTTAAAACCTTAATACAAATCTGAAATCCCCTTCCTCCATTAATTATAGGGACACGGATATACAAATTGAAATTGATATACAGACTCACAGATTGCTAGAGATAATGAATATCAAAGGGGTCATCGGTGGATGTGTGTTGGGTCATCATAATTTCGAAATGTATTAGGAACAATTATTTACATATTAAGATATGTATTAACATATCACAAGTATTGCATGGTATTTATTTTTGAAATCCCACTATATCAATGCTAGGATTCATTTATAATTAGGCTTGCTACTATTCGATTTTTTTTTTTTTTTTGCCAAATCGATGATTAATATCGACATTTATTTTAGAAAGAATTGACCTGTTTTTTTCGATCTTTATTGTCCAGTACACAGAAAGAGTACTTGGAACTGCAAACGCAAGTCAAAAAGGAAGTTAGAAAGGCCAAGAGGCAGATTGTGGCCGAAGGGTAATAGAATAATTACTAGCCAGTTAAACCCCTCGGCCACGATACATAAACCTGCAGCTCTCTGCACTCGGGGTGGGTATTCAGAGGAGGAACTAGTGCGAGCGAGGAGCGAGAGAGAAATTTAAAACTGAAACTTAAAGAAACCGTGAAGTCTACTGCCCAGCCGGACCTTTAAGAGTATTGTTTTGTGTTTGTGATTATTTTGTTTAAGTGTTTTATTTTGCTCTGTGAGCACAGTGTTTTTCTGTTTAAACCTTTTATTTATTTTTGTTATTTAAAAATAAAACGGCGCAAGCACCTTTGCACCGTATCTGCAGTGCCTGTGTTTCTTCATGCATTCTGGCCTGACGTCACCACACACGACCATCCTGTCACAAACACGTTGAGAAGCCTCAGGTCTAGGATGGGGCAAAAGCGGCCGTCTTTTTTCAGAAAGTACCTCGAGTAGTATCCCTCTCCATGGGAGGTGGGGTCTATGAGGCAAATGGCAGCAAGATGGAGCAAGACGGCCACTTCGTTCTGAAGTACCAAGGCCTGGAGAGGGTCTGTCACGAAAGTATTTGTGATTCCTCGAAAGGGAGGAGGTCCCAAGCGGAACTGGAGCGCGTAACCGTTGTGCATGGTGGCGAGCACCCAGGTGTTTGAGGCGCAAGCGCGCCAATAATGCAGCTGGTGTGCCGAGAAGGGTTTCTGAGGCCACAAGCCTTCAGGAGCCCTGCTGAGGCTGCTGGAGTTGTGGAGGGTCGGTCTGGGGCGGCTGCCTAGGGTGGTGGCCCTGGAACTGCCTCCAGGGATGTTGGTCCGTGGACTGGCCACGACCTGCGTTTCCTCTGCTTGTTGGGAGGGGTCGGTGTTCGCTGCCATAGGTTACCCAGCGGAGCTGTGGGAACTGGAACTGTCCTGGGGATAGTCTGCATCTGAGGAACTCACCTGCAGTTCGACGTGCCCCACAGGGAGGGAGCAACGCAGCCACCTGCCAGGACGCCTCGCATTCCCGGTGGGATCTCCTCCACGGCTGGCCCAAAGGTATGTCCTGGGGATATAGGCACGTCTAGCAGCACAGCCTTATCCGCGTCAGGAACTCTGGCTTGTGACAGCCACAGCTGTCTATGAGCCACCACTAGGCTAGCCAGGCTCTGGCCAAGAGCTTACCCTTGAAGGCCTTATATATTTTGCAGCATGCTGCAGAGGAGGCGTAGTTCGGTTGTCACTGGCTCAGGGAGCGGGGCGTCACGCAGGACGCCGTCCATATAGGCCGTCAGTATACCCGCCGTGTTCGCCAGGTGGGTTACCTGTGCCTCCGCTGCGTACGTCCGTTTAAGGTGCGTCTCCATCACCCTGCATTGCGGGTTCGGACATTCCGGGTCTCTGGCTAAGCCTCCCACCGGTGGGGCTTTGACCGCGATGGTGGAGTCTACCGGGGGAAACCCCACTAGGTCTAGCTTGTCCGCCCCTTCCACCGTCCACGCTTGGATCTGAAGCCGGATGATCCCAGGAGGAGCGAATCTCCTCCATGAAGTCCAGGAAGGCCGGGAACTTTTGAGAGCGAGGGGCCATCACCTGCGTCCAAAATATGGACCGACGTGGCTCTGCCACTGGTGTCCAGGGGACCTGCAGAAACGCTGCAGCGCTGATGTTGAGTCCAACAGTGGTGGAGCGCTGGCTTCCGAGGCCACCTCGAAGCTAAGTTCCACCTCGGCAGGGGGGAGGAGAAGGAGGCTCTGTTCCAGGAAGGCGCTATCAAGAGTGTATCCTCCTGTGCTGGCTGGGGCGCTTCTTCCCGTTCACCCCGATCTCCGTGCCTGTCGAGACAGGAGCTCCAGGCCATTTGTGCCTTGAGGTCCATAATGTCCCTGGCCTATTTAGACCGCTTCACCCTTCTCGCCTGTGGGGATGGGGAGTGACTACGGGAGGCCTGTGCGCCAGAGATATCCAGCAGGGGGTCCTGGGACAGTTCATGGAGGAGGGCCTCTGGGGCTCCAAGAGCTGCCAACGGTCCGGCTACTGAGGACGTGGAACTCACCCTTGTGGCCCTCTCCAACCTGTTCTCCTTCACCCAGGGCTGAAATGCCGCACAGATACTGCAGGCCACCTCTCTCTCGAGGGCCAAGGTGGTATGCTGGATGCCCAGGCACCGCGACCAGAGGGTGTGCCTGTCCTCCTGAGGGATGTTGCCCCTGCAGGACATACAGGCATGGCACCTAGTCTTGCTCGACATCATATTGATGTGTTCTACACTGACTGAACACAGCATGCACTGAACACTGCTTGTACTGGGTACACCGTGACATGTCCCACATGTCAACCTGTTCCTATCCAGTTTTAAATAACTTTAGCATAACAGAGGCAGAAGTGTTAAAGGGACTAGGAGCTCTTAAAATAAACAAATCTGCTGGGCCGGATGAGATCCTCCCAATAGTACTGAAAGAAATGAAAGAAGTTATTTACAAACCGCTAACCAAGACACAGGGGTTGTACCAACAGACTGGAGAATTGCAAACGTAATACCGATCCATAAAAAGGGAGACAAAACCAAACCAGGTACAGACCAATAAGCCTGACTTCTATTATATGTAAACTTATGGAAACTGTAATAAGATCCAAAATGGAAAATTACCTATATGGTAACAATATCCTGGGAGACAGTCAGCATGGTTTTAGGAAAGGGAGATCGTGTCTAACTAACCTGCTTGATTTTTTTGAGGATGCAACATCGACAATGGATAATTGCAAAGCATACGACATGGTTTATTTAGATTTCCAGAAAGCTTTTGACAAAGTCCCACATAAGAGTAACTTTTGCGGTCCTATGTCGGACCAGGTCCGACATTACAATTATTCCTTTCCAGTCCAAAAAGACGGTCAAAAATACGTCAAGCACAGGTCTCTAGTCATTTTTTCTCAGGAAAAAAATGAGAAACCCTTTCAATGGCTGAGTGAGACCGATAGGAGCTGGGAAAAAAAAATAAAAAAGGGGCGGATCTGAGCAATACACATAGACCCTGCACCACAGCGATAACACAGACATAAACAAACAAGATAGCTGCTTCCGCATCCAGCGCTCAAAGAATATCACAGACATTGGCAGAGCTTTTAGAGATGTTATAGTAATCACATTATTGAGGAGTTTGGTGATAAAACAAGTGATCAGGAGATGATTTATCAGTATGCACGACTATGAAAATACAGCGAACAAGGGGAGGGGCGGGGCTGGAGATGCAGTACTGAGTGTCCTGTTGATATGCAGTGCCTTTTAACCCTTTGCGGTCCTTTGTCGGACTGGGTCCGACATTGCAATATTCCCATCAGGTCCTTTGTCGGACCCTGTCGACATCATTTTAAAACGCAAAAACGCAAAAAGTCGGTTTTCAGCGGAAAAAGCCGAGAAAACCATTCAATGGCCGAGTGGGAGCGAAAGGGCGAGACAAGCCGATAAAAAAAAAAAAGGCATATCTCATGAATAGTCATACTAGCCCCTGGCATCAGATGGGGCAGTCGTATGGAAACAAGCTGGGTGTTACAGTATCAGCGCACAGAGACTATCACAGACATTTGCAGAGCTTTTTTGAGATGTTATAGCAATAAAATAATGACTTGGATTGCATTATTGAGGAGTTTGGTGATAAAACGAGTCATCAGGAGACGATTGATCGGTATGTACGACTGTTATTATTTTTTATTTGGTAGCATATGTGAAAGCGATAGCAAACGAAAGGGTGGGGCGGGGCTGGAGATCCCTAGTAAGTGCTTTGTTGATATGCAGGGCCATTTAAACCCGTTTGACTGTGGAAAAAAATACTTTTAAACAGCGTTTCTAAAATTAACTGCGCGTGTGAAAATAAATTGGACCTGGCGAGCCTGACGCAGAATTAATAAATGGACCGCAAAGGGTTGAACCTGTTTTACTGTGAAAGAAATACTTTTAAACAGCGTGTGTAAAATAAACAGCGCGTACTGCACGTTATCAGGAAATACGTTCAGTTTGTGAGTGTCAGTGACAGAAAGTGCAATCGTAATACGTTGATAAGCAGATTACTGGGGGGGCCAGTGCCCTGCTTGCCCCCCTTTGTGCATGCCCCGGTTATGAGTACTGTATACATACAGTTGGCAACTTTTTGTTTTGTTCTTAACGTTGAACTGCTTCCAAAAGGGATATTTCATCATAAAATGTACAATAAAAATATTCATAGTGCTGTTTTTAAATTTTACAGACAATTTTCCTGTTTGCTTAATGCACTCTTGTCAGTTGAATTCTGCCTTCTCTGCTCAAATCCATCTTGGCTCTAAGTGTCATGCTTATGGCTATTCTAATTGGGAATTATGAAATGATGATTGTATATGTTAATCATATGCTTGTTTAATTCCATGTTATGCTATTTGTTGGTTGTTGTGCAAACTGACATTGGTAAATTGGTTACAACAAAAAATGTTATTTAAATCAGATGTCTGATTGATTTTGCATTTATTAATTTAGTTTATTTTTTTTTTATATATTATTTGTGAATTCCATATAGTACCTTCAGGTTCTGGTAACACTTACTAGTGCTTGAGAAAGGTAGAAAAACACAATACAGCATTTACCATTTCCTTAACAAAACTGTAAGGGGTGTATGGTACAGCTAATATTTACATGAACAGAAAACAATGCTCTGGGTAGACATATGAAAAATGTAAATGCAGTAAGAGTGACTGTAACATGAATGTTTGAACTTATTACCTAATTATATTCATCCTGCAGACACTGTTTTGGGGCTTGCGTGAGTTGAAGAAGGTCCAACTACTCTCTGTGGATCGACCTCAGGTGTTTATTGAATGTGCAGGAAAAGGAGTCAGATCTTCCGTCATTCAAAGTTACAAGAGCAGTCCAAACTTCTCTGTACTTGTGGATGTCTTTGAAATGGTAAATATGTCATATTTTCACCAGTGTTTTGAAACAATAAGAACATTTGGGAGTTCCATTATCATAGTTGTGTGGACAGCAAGAGGGCTTTAAGCCCAATCTTTTTTGTTATCTTCAAATTAGGAATAATGGCATGGCTGTGGCGTGGAGGTAAAAACTCCAAAGTCAGTAAAATCATTAGAGTAATTATTTGAAGAGGGGAGTTCCATTATTACAGAGGAACATGCCACAGGCATTATTGCATTGTAGTCCACTTTTTGCTGTTAATTAATAACAGAATGGCTGATCTCCATATGAAAACCACAAAAGAGCATTGTCTGGTTATTGTATAATCTCAGATAATGTACAGACAGCGCTACAGATAAGGTTTTGGGTCATTAAGTAATTTACTCTCCAATTTAAACACTGTGGGGGTTATTTTCAAAGGAGACTGTGGCAAAGTGGTTTATTGTAGACAGGTGCAGGGGTGATGCAGTGAGTGAAAGAAGCAGACAGAGATAATTGTAATCCAGTTTTAGAAATGTTTTATTTTATTTCCAGGTCTGGCGTCCAAACAATAGTTCCCCGGCGGTACACACCAATGTGTACAGCACGGGGTATATAACAAGAACAGACTGTCCCAAATTATAAACAATATCCGTCCCACAGTAATACAAACACGGTCACCAGTCCTGGGTGCGTGAGGTAGTGCTCGTGGTGGGTGATAAAGGTTTATATTTGTGACAAAGGTACAGTGTTGTCCGGTTTCATGCTGGCCCCTGGCGACAGCTCCGGAACTGTGTTAACTGTCTGGTAACGTACAAAACAAGATGAGACAATTACAAACAAACAAAAACACAACACTCCCGATTTCAGTTTTATATTTACTGTGTACTGTCCTTCTGGCTCTTACTCACTACAAACCAATGCGAAGGAACAGATTAAGGTTCTCCATCCCCTTTATATGCTGTCACGCATGACCACTTGGTAAACAAATGCAGCTCCCTTTACAATCTGCGGCTGCTACATTTCCCTTCCGGGTCAATACGTTCTTGCAACGGCGTCTCACCTTCTTCCAGACTGACCGGCTTCCCGACATGTCAGGCCAGCCCATCCAAAGAACTCTGTCCTCGCTGCTTAGCGCCCTCACAGGTCGGGAGGGAGATTTACAACCAAGATTCATTGTATTTCTGTCACAGAGACCCACTGGAGGATAGCGCTATACAGCATTATTTCGACCATTTTTTTCTGCACCTCTGTTTTACCCTCCGATTGAGTATTTTCTAAAGCTGCAGAAAACAAGGCTGGAATCTATCTGCCAGTTTGGGTCATTGTTATTCTGTTGCTTTCTTTTGGCTGAATATATAATGATCTGTGTCTAGTTTCCAAAGATAAAATATATCAATATATCATTGGATAATTTAGGGCTGTAACGAAGAGTACATTTTCACCTTCAGAGGTTCGGAACACATTACCAAACGAAGGCTCGGCAGTGTCATTTTAGTTCATTTTTTTTCACTCGGCAGGGAGATTGATGTACTACCAGCATAACGGCAAATGCGCCATCAGTCTATTCAACAAACGTTTTCAATTAATTGGTCTATTTTTATTGGGCTACAGTACCACATATAAGTTTGAGAAATATGAATACAGTACGCTTCCTGTTTATAAAGAACATAAGTAAGTTTACAAACAAGAGGAGGCCATTCAGTCCATCTTGCTCGTTTGGTTGTTAGTAGCTTATTGATCCCAGAATCTCATCAATCAGATTCTTGAAGGATCCCAGGGTGTCAGCTTCAACAACATTACTGGGGAGTTGGTTCCATACCCTCACAATTCTCTGTGTAAAAAAGTGCCTCCTATTTTCTGATCTGAATGCCCCTTTATCTAATCTCCATTTGTGACCCCTGGTCCTTGTTTCTTTTTTCAGGTCAAAAAAGTCCCCTGGGTCGACATTGTCTATACCTTTTAGGATTTTGAATGCTTGAATCAGATCACCGCGTAGTCTTCTTTGTTCAAGACTGAATAGATTCAATTCTTTTAGCCTGTCTGCATACGACATGCCTTTTGTATTAGAACAGTCTTTCTCTTATAATACTTCTGTTTTCTATTACAGTTTAACCTTTACACTTATATTCTGTTTCAATTAGATTAGAATACCTGTGTTTAGCTTAAAGACTGCTTACAAATCAAGCTTACCTCTTTTTTTCTAAATAATAAACTTGACTGTGAATACACTCTCAAAATGTTTCTGCCGTAGCTCCAGGGCCACCTGCATAATGAAGTCCATCCGAGTGATTGTGTTGCCAGTGCACTCCTCGTACAAAGCCAAAGCTTTGATGGCTGCCAGGTCCTAAACATTATAAAAAACAGACACGGGCCACCTGCGAGTACCACCTTTGACAGAATACTGCCGTGCCATTTGATCCAGTATATCCACCCCGTACTTTGGAAATGCAACAGTCTCGATGGTCACTGATCTGTGCAGAGCTTAGAATATGCAAATGTTTTTAAAATTTTTTGCACTGTCACACTCAGGGTGGCACAGTCATTCTGCCTGAGAAATGTAATGTAAATAATAATAATATATGATGTGTAGAATGACTTTCATCAGTGTTTTAAGCACTCAACAGGATTATAAGACGTTATTTCACAATGACGTTGATTTTATTACAAAGCCCAGACTAAATTGTCACCTATAGTGTATTGATTTCAATATTCCGCATAAACTGCGGGTCTGGCGGTTGCATTAGCAAGTGCTTATAACTTATTCATTTTTACGATTCTGCAGCTGAAACACCGTATCGGTATTTAATTCAAATATTTAGTTACACTTAAGAACGGACATGCACATACACGGAAATATTTAAATTTGAATTGCAAAAGTCGTTCAAAAAGCGGCTATGGTGTTGCTAGTGTTAAAACACAGTACAGTTATAACATTGTTGCAGTTTCACAAATGTTCAATTTGTTCCCAAAGATCATCCTGCTTCTACTCTCAGTGTGTCAAAGCCACTACAAGACCCTTTATCCATTTCTGCACATCTGTGCTCAGGTGCGAGTGGCGTGGGGAATATATGGAGGCTGTGTGGTCCAGTGGTTAAAGAAACGGGCTTGTAACCAAAAGGTCCCCGGTTCAAGTCACTTAACCTCCTTGTGCTCCGTCTTTCGGGTGAGACGTAATTGTAAGTGACTCTGCAGCTGATGCATAGTTCACACACCCTAGTCTCTGTAAGTCGCCTTGGATAAAGGCGTCTGCTAAATAAACAAATAATAATAATAATAATAATTGTCCAGACAGTATTTACTCCCATAAACAGCAATGCTTTATTTAAAAATAACAAAAGAGCCGCCCCTCTACCAACGATGGTATTAAGGGGTACATGGCTGTCTTGCAGACCAAAACAAAAACAATAATCCCCAGTCCACGTCCCCATGCATGAAAGTGAGCTCTTCAGAATCCGGGATCGTGGGGAGTACTGGTGCTGTGAGGTGAGGGAAGTGCTCAGTGGTATTGGCTGGCTCTGTAGCTGTAGCCCCTGGCTCCTTACTCCTCCTCTGAAAGACAATTACAAACACGTAACAAACAAACAAAGCTCCAGCCGTAAGTTATGCAAGGGGCTGTACTCACGTAACTACGTCCCCTTTGTACTACCCAACTCCTCCCTGCAATCAGCCTGGTGCCCCAGTATAACCAATCGCTGCCTGGTCCACAGCTAATCGCATGGGAATCCTTGAGAGTATGTGCAGCTACGCGCTTCCTCCAAGATGATGGACTTCCTGTTTCCTCCCGCCGTTGGAGTCGAACCATATATGGGGAAGTGTACTACCAACCTTACACAGCGCCCTTTCTGGTCGAGAGGGAGGTTTACAGCTTTGATTGTTTCTCTCTTTATCACAACATCACAGGTGTGGGTGGCAGTCTTTAAAAGCCTGATAACTGCAAAAAAATTAAACCTTGTTAGCTGGGCTCCCATCTTTGATTCTCATTTCCATCATCAGTGGGGAACCTTCAGGGAAACTATGCTGGTTTTATCAAAGAGCCATGCACCTCTGCCACATACACCTTTCACTCAAAAAAGGTGCTCACACCCTGTACAAGGGAGGAAGGGTTTTATGGTTGCATGTGACAACATCCATGGCTACAGCACCAGTGGACCATGATGATGGATGATGTCTCTTGTGTCATCTGGAAAGAGCTGCATGTTCTATGTCTTCCCTGATGACGGCAGTCTGCGGTTGTTTGTGTTGTCTGGTTCCTTTGACTGCTTGTGTGGGGGTGGGAATGGCGAGTTAGGGTTAAACTGCTGCATTAACATAGTGTAAAAGATCCTCACCACTTTTGGTTCGTTGCCCCTTTTAAAACAGACCCAGGACACAGGAAACTGAAGTTTAAATCACTTCTGAGCTATTTTTTTAAAAAATAAAATCACCAAAAACAAAATAAACAAAACAAACACCTAGCTCTTTCTTGTGCACTAACTAAAACACACAGGAACAAACTAAACTATAAAACAGGACAGCTAAGCTGTTTACCTGCCAAAACAAAAAAACAAAAAACAGGTTTTTTTTTTTTTTTTTTAAAACAAATAACACAACTCACACAAAAAAAGGCTTCCACACAGTGCCTTACTCTTCATGCGCTTGCGCACACTAGCAAGCAGACTAGCTGCTTTCTTTAAATACCCTGCACCTGCTCTAATTCACAATGATAGCCAGGTGCAGGGGATAATTACTAATCAAACAATGAAATTCAACAATTAACAAAATGAAGGCTTTTCAGCCTGTGACCTTCTGGGAGATGTAGTCCTTTTCCCCCCTAGGACTACACTCTCACAATAGGCTTTTGCAATTCATATCTATCTATTGTGGAGGGCTGACGCTGGGTGTGGGAGTTATTGCAGTAAATAACAGCAGAAATTTGAAGTTTGGTACAATTAGCCCTCGTGGGGTTCTTTATTTTTTTATATGCAACAAAAATAAGCAAACAAACAAAACAAAAAACTCTTTCGAAGATACTAACTACACTTTTACTTCACAAGCCCTAACTAACCACGGGACGGCTAAGCCATTTACCCACAAGAAACAGCTGTCAGAGTTGAAGTGAGACAACAAAAAACAGTTGTTTGTTCACACAAAACAGAAATGGCCACACAGACTTATAGGATTTCTTTAGAGATCTTTTTTGTGGCTTTTCTTAACAATAAATTCTCTCTTTGCTCCAATTCTCACACACCTTCCTTCTTGCTTTTTCTCTCTCTGACTGGGTACGCCTGTCCTCTTTTTAAAAGGGCAGCCAATTACCCAATTAACCATCAATTGTCTACAGGTTTGCAGAAATTACTAGAACCATGAGTTCTACTTTGTAGAATTAAACTATAGATATGTGTACATATTTATGCCTAACTCAGTTATTATTTGTAATATTATATTGAAAAGCCCAAACCTAATTTAAATAAATTTTAACTTATTTTGTCTCATACAGACACACCAATAGTGCTTGTTGTTTTTTTGTCTGGATGAATATTAATAACGTTTGTTAATATACTTTTATGGGGGCGACATTTGGCATGACAGCTGTACTACCAACCTTACATATCACTTACTTGCAGAAGGAAATTCGAGTCCCAGTGAACAAGTAAAGGCTAGTATGTCGATTTCAGGTCAGCAAACAATCATATCTATACTCGGGGCGAATTACCTTATTGCTAATTCAGCAAGGGCAAAAATGATCACGGAAAAAAGTGTACATTTTTTTTTAAATGAAAGAACTCCATAGAGAATGCCATACAGAATGTCTGATTCTGCAGACTTCCGAGGCTTGGTGAATGTCCTGGACCCACGATGCCAAGCACCCAGCAGGAAACAATTCTCTGAGGCTATAATACCACAGATGTACAACAAAGTCAAGACTGAAGTGAAAGCTGAATTGCAGACTGCTAAAGTTATAAAGTGTTAACTTATAATGCCTCTGGCATTTATTCACATGTGTTGAGTTCAGAAGAAACATGTTTAATATAAAATGAAAATAAAGACATATTTATAGTAAAAGTGTAAAAATTACATTGAAAATCAATGCTTTTATAGAATTTTAAACAGTAAATTCAGTGTTTTTGAAATATGCAAAATTGCAATATGCATACAAATTTGACAAACTGTTCAGTTCTCATTTTGGTGGCAATAAAATCAACATCAGCATCATTCAGCATTATAGCAAGGTAATTACCCATTTATAAGTAAGATTGATGTCTAAGCTAACAGTAGGTTCTCTACCATGTTGTACCCTGCAGTTTAACATCAACAAATAACAAAGGATGTTTGTATAATGGTCCTTGTAAACATGCTTTTTTCTCACAGAATCTTGTTTTATTAACAGGACATACCAGAGAATGAGCACCTACATCCACCTCTTACCATCAGTGTTGTTGACTGGAGGGCATTTGGTCACAGCACTCTAGTTGGGACTCATGTTGTGAACTGTCTCAAACAGTTTTTCTACAAAGCCAAGGAGCTCCCCACCACCCCACGAAAACAAATACCGGCAGCTAAAGAAGGTAAAAGGAAGTGAAACCCATTACTAACTTGCATTTACTACTATTAATTGCACTACACAAAACAATTAAAGGAGTAAACATTTAAGATGGCAAAAAAACAACAACATGAACATACCGCCAGAAACGTTGTTCAGACATTTCCTATGCAGACCTTTTACATGTTCTTCAATTAATTGTGACAGCTGTTGAGATGCATTTTGCATCAGCTGCCCACCCCTCTACAGTACATAAACACAGTCTTGGACCTCTAGTAGAACCATTTGCAGGTGCAATTGACTCTGAGTTTGTTCTGATGCAAGATAATGACTATTCCTTATATAATCTATGGCTCAATATTGAGATATTGATATGGAGCATTTTTAAACTGTATGAAAAATTGATCACCGGAGACCAAGCCTTTAGGCATTTTGATTTCCATTTCCCTTCTGTAAAGAGACTTGGGAGTAAAGGATACAGTCTGAGTGGGAGAGGTGGACAACAGGCAATGCAAGGGCTGAAGAGGATTGACAGTAGTGCACTACCAGGCAATTTTAAAGTCTGGTGCTTTCAGTTTGGTCTTCTTCCAAGGTTGCTGTGGCCGCTTACTGTGTATGAGGTGTCCATGTCAACAGTAGAGAGACTGGAAGCTTTGATTAATTCAAGAAATGACTGAGAGTCCATGATGACTTAGCACGGTAGCTCGCTATAGTAAAGGGAAACTGCAGCTGCCAGACAGCTTTAAGTGAGGAATTGAAGTGCGCTAGGGTTTGGCTGGAAGTGTGAGAACTGGGAGAAAGTATGCAGCAAAGGACGTGGTAGAAGATATCATGGGGCAAGTACAACAGGGAAGAGGAGGCTTTGGTTTCAGTTTGTCTCGCTGAGATGGCACAAAGCAGCTCCAGGTGAAAGGAGCAAGTTGGTAGTTTCTGAAGTGCAAAAGCAGGTGGAGGTGATGAGGTGTGTCAAGTCAGTGTCCCAGGCTAAGCAGGGAGAATGGATGAGATGGCTAAGGGAGACTGTGGAACAGTGTAAGATTAGCATAGTGAGACCTGTGGGCAATGGAACAGATAAGGATGCGCTTACAAATCAGGTCCACATATGATGTTCTTCCATCACCGCAGAACCTGAATATGTGGGTAGAGAGAACCCTGCATGTCCTTTGTGTTCATCACCAGCTACTGTAAAGCACATTCTTATAGGATGTAAGTGGCTCTGAGCCAAGGTTGCTTCGCTTAGCATCATGACCAGGTGCTGTGATGCTTGGCATTAGCACTGGACGAATGGAGTAATAAGAGCAAGAGCTCAACATCAAATTAACATCAATGAAAATGAATGGATGGCTAAGGTAAGTAAACTGGGCTGGGTAGGGAGGATGATGCAGGGGAGTGGTGTTGGGATGTCAGCATTAATGTTGAGCCTTCCCGAGGTGTCGGCTCGTCGATGAAACACTGAAGATGGGAGGTGCCACCTAATGACCCCTGCAAAGTGCCCCACCCAGCCCATTCCAGAAGGTTGCCATGATGAGGCGCTAGGGAGGCCACACTTTGGTTGATCCCTGGAGCCAGCATTGCCGCCATTCTGTGTGCTGATGCACCAGGGAGGCCACAATAGGCTGATCCCTGGAGCCAGCATTACACTTCAGCCATCAACACCGGTCAACAGGAAATCCACATTGCCTTGCAGAGGAGAAGCACTGAAGGCTCATATTTTACAGTGAAGACAGGTCTTGGTTGGTGCCCTCAACTACTGTCTAATTTTATCATGGCGAAAGCCAAGTCCAATATTAGCAGGAAGTAACTAACAGCTACTCTCACGTCAAGTGAGTATTAAGTTGTTTAAATGTGTAATGAAAAGATAAAATCAAGTGACTGCTTATTTAAAATTGTACAGGTATATGTTTTGCTAACAAAGGTGTAAATACATAAAGTATCAGCTATTTAGCAGCTGACCAATAAAATACATGTTTTGTCATAATTGTACACCATTATACATGATACATTTTTATAGAAAATAAAATACAATTACAATATTGCTTTTTGCAAATTGCTATTCCAACAGGCAATGTGTGAGATTAATGAATTGTTTCTTAGTGATTTTATTGTTACCTTCAGGAGTGAAAGAACCAGAGGATGAAACAACTGTTATTGAGGCATCTCCCCCAGAAGAAACCTATGTCAATATAGATCCACCACCAACACCAAAAACCCCACCACTGACACAAGTGTACTCTAAGGTACTGTAGATGGGTTTCAAACCCCAAGTATTTAGGTTTTTGGTAAGAGATATCTAAAATATAAATTACATGAGTCTATATTTATGACTCAATACATCCTTATATAATAAACTCATTGGCCACAGTAGATTGGTCACAGTAGAGTATTCATAATGTACAATGCTATTGCTATCAGTTCACAACTATTACAGGAAGCTATGTGGCAGAATGGAATGGGAACTGTGCTTAGTGCTGTGGGATTTATGACTTGCTCTAAGAGATCTAATTTTATATAAGGCCTGGCATGGGATGTATGTTAATGACATATTTTATCTTATCTTCTTATATAGTTTACCTGCTAGCAACAGTAAAAATATCACCATTTTAAAATATCTTAATAAAATAACTTATTCTGCGCTTCAGTGGTAGCATTACATAATGTGTTGTAATGGCAACCAATGTACTATACAACTAGACAAAGTAATGAGAGAAACATTATATTGACTCCAATGAAGCTCTTAGGTTTGAAAACCAATTGAATTTAATTGAGCGTTATGTACAAAGTCCTCCGCTTTTATTGACAAAATTATTGTTTAAGCTTTATGAAAAATGTGTGTTATTCTCTGAATTTCATAAAATCTTAAATGGATAATGGAACAGAACACAAGGTATAAAATATGTATGTAGAGGTTACTGCCTGGAACCTTTTGTTCCAAAAGGTTAAAAAACTTTTGAAAATATCAATATCTGTTTCTAGCTCCAACAAATCCCACCAACCTACATTTGTTTAAAACTGTTGAACATAAGAACAAAATAATAGTTAAAAATGAGAGGGGGCCATTCAGACCATCATTGCCTGCTACACAATATACCTTGATGTTATAGTATGCCGTCATCAACCAGACAGTGGAGGACAGGCAATTCAAAAGGCCAACCAAATTGCATAGTAATATAGTGAAAAGCACAGATTACAAATCCAGGACAGTTATAAGAGGTGGTGTACTGCACCTGCTCAGTTTTAAACCCTGTGTGACAGGAGTGTTCTGTCACTGTGTGGGTATCCACGGAGAGGCACACAGAAGGTTTGTAGATTTTATGAAGCACAGGCAGTTGCAGTGGTTGGTGGCCGCCACTAGGGTACCAGCAATGATAGCCCTAGTACTGAAGGAAGTACACACAGGTGTACATAATTACAAAAACACAAAACAAAACCCAGTGGGTAAAATAGATAGAAAACAAAAGGTGGCCAAGCTTGAGCCGAGCTCTGCTCCCACTAATGGAGGTTCCACTCCAGGAACCTTCTCCCTGCAAACTAAATAAACTTGGGAAGGATTAAAATCCCCTAGATGAATCCCTACCATAAACACATTGTGGTCCTCGGTCATGCACTTGGTTCCCACTCCCTGGCTATCCGCACAGTCATGAATCCTCACACTGGAATGGAATGGAATGGAACAGAGAGGAGAGGGCTGGCTTTCCAGACCTTTTTAAAGGCAGGTATTAATTGATCATCAATTATGCAATTGACATCTGGTTACCATTTTTTAATGCAAACACATTTTCTCAGCCTCAGCCCTGCACACCCTGCATTACAACAAGCGCACTGTAAGTAGAGAGAGCCCTGCACACCCTGCATTACAACAAGCACACTGTAATTAGAGAGTCCCAGGGCTAGCAGATAAGAATTATGAAGATAGGTATAGGTAAGAGTTATAAAGATAGGTGTAGGTAAGAGTTATGAAGATAGGTAAAGGTGAGAGTTATGTTTCTGTGGAGTCAATGGGTTCCTTTAAGAGAAATCTAGATCAATAAGCTACTAGGAATCAAACAAGGATTGATGGGCTGAATTTCTTCCTCTCATTTGTAACATTTTTTGTTCCTAGTTGTGGCGTTATCTATAACTTCAAAAACACCCAATCATAGACTATGAGGTAAAGCTATGAAGTTGTTTTAGTTTCTTCACAGTGAACTTTACCAAACAAACTTTTTCAGGATGGTAAAAGAACATTGAGAAGGTCCACCAAGAGAAGAAAACGCACTGTTGCTGATGATTCTGCAGAAAATGTTATTGACTGGTGGTCTAAATACTATGCATCGATGGAAAAAGCAAAACAAGTAAGATTACTAGAAAATTACAAAAAAAAAGGAATTTGTGGCTCTTATTCAGAGTCTGATGTTAATAAATGTTAAAGAATGTTCTTGTTTCTTAACAGCACAGCAGAACCTGTAATTGGTTCCAGAGGTTCATCGGATGTATCTCGTTAAAGAGTCGTTATACTGCATTATAGTTTCTATATTAACATTGGGGCATTATAAATTAATAAATAATGTCAGGTATATCAGTGTGTCTAAAACACCAAAGTATGGTACTGCATGTAAACTGTAACATTTACAGTATTTGACAATTTACAAAACAGCATTCCAAAAAAGAATGCATTACAAAACCAGTTCTTACTGCACTTTCTCAGTCCATGCCTGTAATCTGATAGTCTCATCTCCAAATATATTAAAGAAAATGGGGCGAATGTCACTCATTTTGTAGCAGTGGTTTTATAACAAATAAATAAAATGGCAGTTTGTTATGAAATTCTGTGATGGAATTTAGAATATTGTACGTATTGATTTATATAGCGTGAAGTGGCTCATTAGTATGCAACCCGTATGTATACACTGGGTGCATGTAAGTGACTGAGCAGCTCAGAGTGAGAATGTTTCCGCTTACTGAAATCTGAAACTTCCACCAATGAAATCTGCTCTGCAGTGCTGTGAGCTGCTCAGAGGGAGCTGAGCTGAGATGTTGTTAAGTGAGTTCTTTCACTGAGCTGCTCAGAGGAAGCTGAGCTGAGATGTTGTTAAGTGAGTTCTTTCACTGAGCTGCTCAGAGGAAGCTGAGCTGAGCATGCTGTTAAGAGGGTTCTGTCATTGAGCTGCTCAGGGAGAGCGGGACTGAGCATGCTGTTAAGTGAGTTCTGTCACTGAGCTGCTCAGAGGAAGCTGAGCTGAGCATGCTGTTAAGAGGGTTCTGTCATTGAGCTGCTCAGAGGGAGCGGAGCTGAGCATGCTGTTAAGAGGTTTCTGTCACTGAGCTGCTCAGAGGGAGCGGAGCTGAGCATGCTGTTAAGAGGGTTCTGTCATTGAGCTGCTCAGAGGGAGCGGAGCTGAGCATGCTGTTAAGAGGGTTCTGTCATTGAGCTGCTCAGGGAGAGCGGGACTGAGCATGCTGTTAAGTGAGTTCTTTCACTGAGCTGCTCAGAGGAAGCTGAGCTGAGCATGCTGTTAAGAGGGTTCTGTCATTGAGCTGCTCAGGGAGAGCGGGACTGAGCATGCTGTTAAGAGGGTTCTGTCACTGAGCTGCTCAGAGGGAGCGGAGCTGAGCATGCTGTTAAGAGGGTTCTGTCATTGAGCTGCTCAGAGGGAGCGGAGCTGAGCATGCTGTTAAGAGGGTTCTGTCATTGAGCTGCTCAGAGGGAGCGGAGCTGAGCATGCTGTTAAGAGGGTTCTGTCATTGAGCTGCTCAGAGGGAGCAGAGCTGAGCATGCTGTTAAGAGGGTTCTGTCATTGAGCTGCTCAGGGAGAGCGGGACTGAGCATGCTGTTAAGAGGGTTCTGTCACTGAGCTGCTCAGAGGGAGCGGAGCTGAGCATGCTGTTAAGAGGGTTCTGTCATTGAGCTGCTCAGAGGAAGCTGAGCTGAGCATGCTGTTAAGAGGGTTCTGTCATTGAGCTGCTCAGAGGAAGCTGAGCTGAGCATGCTGTTAAGAGGGTTCTGTCACTGAGCTGCTCAGGGAGAGCGGGACTGAGCATGCTGTTAAGAGGGTTCTGTCATTGAGCTGCTCAGGGAGAGCGGGACTGAGCATGCTGTTAAGAGGGTTCTGTCATTGAGCTGCTCAGGGAGAGCGGGACTGAGCATGCTGTTAAGAGGGTTCTGTCACTGAGCTGCTCAGAGGGAGCGGAGCTGAGCATGCTGTTAAGAGGGTTCTGTCATTGAGCTGCTCAGAGGGAGCGGAGCTGAGCATGCTGTTAAGAGGGTTCTGTCATTGAGCTGCTCAGAGGGAGCGGAGCTGAGCATGCTGTTAAGAGGGTTCTGTCATTGAGCTGCTCAGAGGGAGCGGAGCTGAGCATGCTGTTAAGAGGGTTCTGTCACTGAGCACTGCTCTGAGCGGCTCACTTAATGTGCACACTATATATACGCATATGATGCTGTTTAACCAATCAGAGGTTGTTATTTTTTCAAATCATTTATAATAATAATTAAACACAATCAAAATTATTAAACAAGTAATCCATAAGATTGTTCATTTTATTTGTAAGTAATAAATTACTCTGCTGTCAACTTGCTGAAAACTGCTAGTTTTGTTCTTATAAAAGATGGGAATACTGTTTCTGTCCGGGAAACAATAAAAACAAACACTATGGCTGCATTCACACTGGGTCCGTTTCAAATGGACTCGGTCTGGTTAGTTTCGTTTGAAACAATGTATCAATGTGCTTGCTGTTCACACTTATCTGCGAGCAAAGGGACCGAGTTCGTTTGGATGCAAGTTCATTTATTTGGCCCTTTTCCGTTTGTTTGTGTTCACAATGCAGTTTGCAAGTTCACTCGTTTGTTTATATGGTCTGTGAACCGGATGTTTACAGTATTCTGCAAGGTATCTTGAAAGATAGCAGCTATTGAAGTATTGCTTCAGTTTTTAATAGCATGTTTTACATATTGCTGTGGAAGAAAGCGGGAACAGGGGCAGCACTTCGCTAATTTAATTAAAACATTTGATGGATGACATGCAGCAGGAAAATATTGCGATATTCACTTATGCGATACTGCACTGTTCTCCTACTGTAGGCAATCATTTAAGAAAAGACTGAATATATTTGACTATTTTTGTGGGTTTTGTCCAGTTGCTCGGCTTGGATTTATATCAGAGCTTTAGTTTCTCGCACTCTCACAGATTTGCAGAGTAGAAAACTGGGATCTTTTTTTTTTCAATTTACTGATGCCGTACCATCCGTTAAAATAACATTATATAATAACACAATAATAACTTAAAAATGAAATATCGAGTGAATTTATTGCAGATGATAACAACTTATTATTTTCTTTATAGTGTCATCTCAAAACATTTAAATGTACAAAAAGCCAAATTAAAAAATAGATCAGCTATTAGTATTATCATTTAAACATGATAAACACATAACCAGAATGATTAAACACACAATCATTTTATTTTTGAATGGCACAGAGACAACCTCACAATTGTTCTGCTATTATCTTGCTGAGCACACCGATGCAGTTTTTACTTAAAAAAAAAAAAAGTGATAAAATCACAAAATAGAGACAATTTACCAATTTTACTGTTTCTGACCGGTAAAAATGAAGGTGTTGAATTTAAATATAAAAGTTAGTTTGTGTTCTGTTCTTATTTGTGCATTCGTGAGTATAAAATTATTGTGATTCCGAACTCCTTTGTAGATTTCAACAAAGATGTTTTATTCAATTCAGTACAGCAGTTGGGTATTCCATGTTCCCTAAGCACAGGTCATAACGGTGGGGTTAATACAGACTTAACCTTATAACATCACCCCTTATTCCTTAACCTATCAGAAAAGACAATTATATACTGATACAAGTTTTACAAGCCTCCTATCAACCAATATTATTGGTCACGTGGGGCCTCACTCACAAGGCACTAAAACTAAAGTTCAAAAGTGAGGAAGAGCTTTGAAGTTTAATGTGAAAGGATGTTTAGCCAAAGGTGTAATTTCCCTAAAAACACATGACAGAATGGAATCACCTTTCAAGTTGTCATAGAATTTAGGAACACTAAAAACTTCCTTGCCATCTGGCTACTGCACTTAATATTAAACCCAAATTGTCTTCAAATTAGCTTAGTCCATGAAATCTAGCTATTTTTTTAATCTATCCAGTTTCTCTAAAGTATATGTTTCTCCAACATAAGGCTGTTTTTGCTCTACTTGTTTTCTACACGTGAAAAGTTTACCTCTGAGTGGTGTTACCTTGTATAGTTTGTTTCATATGTGCAAAAGGACCGAGTCCAGCAGTTGTTCACATCTGAGGTTTAGCGAGTGAACAAGACTCATTTGGACCTCTTTAGGTGGTCTTAGGACAGTTCGTTTCCCAAGAGGACTTTGCTGTTCACACTTCATACCAAAAGTACCGAACCGTACCGAGTGCAGACCAAACCCTCTGGGGAGCGATGGGAAATATGGGAAAAACAACACCGCCCAGAGTCCCTCTCAGACATCACAGCCGTGGTACTCAACTACCTGGCTGTAGATATGGGAGGGGCCCCACCATCTCCAGTTCCATTGGGAGGGGCCATGCCTATCCCACCTCCACAGGCAGTAGGCACGTCCACTCCAGAGCCCAGAGGAGAGCCGCACCAGCCCCCAACGACCGAAGGAGAGCCGCACCAGCCCCCAACGACCGAAGGAGAGCCGCACCAGCCCCTAACGACCGAAGGAGAGCCGCACCAGCCCCCAACGACCGAAGGAGAGCCTCACCAGCCCCCAACGACCGAAGGAGAGCCTCACCAGCCCCCAACGACCGAAGGAGAGCCTCACCAGCCCCCAATGACCGAAGGAGAGCCGCACCAGTCCCCAGTGATAGAGGGAGACTACCTGGTGCTTCCCCCATACCCCCAAGGGTCAGGTCCTGCCGTCACCTCCCAAGGGTCAACTCCCAAGGGTCAGGTCCTGCCGTCACCTCCCAAGGGTCAACTCCCAAGGGTCAGCTCCTGACCTGGCATGCAAAGCCTGCAACGTCTGGGGCTGCCATGCCTGCAACACCTGGGGCTGCCGAGCCTGGATCACCTAGGCTTGCAATGCCTAGGGCTGCCGTGCCTGCATTGCCTGGGTAGGCCAGTTTGCCATTCACTGGTGTTTCCAAATTATTGAGCAGTAAAAGTTTTAGTACTACTGCAATGTGAGGTGGACATGTACCCCATGTCCCCCATGTAAATTACGTCTGTGACTAGGCTGTACAGTAGATCATATCCGATCAGGTAACATAAGAAACCCTCCATTACCTGATGGATCTGATAAGAGACCCTCTATTAACCGATGGATCTGATAAGAAACCCTCTATCAACCGATGGATCTGATAAGAGACCCTCTATCAACTGATGGATCTGATAAGAGACCCTCTATCAACTGATGGATCTGATAAGAGACCCTCTATCAACTGATGGATCTGATAAGAGACCCTCTATCAACTGATGGATCTGATAAGAGACCCTCTATCAACTGATGGATCTGATAAGAGACCCTCTATCAACTGATGGATCTGATAAGAGACCCTCTATTAACCGATGGATCTGTAGCATGAGTGATTTGCACATGCTGTTACCAACTGAACGGTACTGATGGAAACTGATCAATGCACATTTTATTATGGGTCTAAAACAGTAAATTCAGCTTTAGCAGGACAGAATGGATTCAGTTGCAGATAAAGAAAAGACAATGCATTTGTGAATTCAGTTTCCCTTTTTACATGCAGTCACTTCATGCAACTGCCCAGTTTAACCATGTTAAACAAAAGAAAACAAGAAAGCAAGGGATCCATATAATTGCTGTACCATTAAAAAGCTGAAACATGATTTTTTCGCCGACATACAAAGTCAGTTTGTGTGCACACCTTCTCAAGTTAATATGCACGGTGCAAAAAACCTATTTACTTCTCAGTCCATGCCTAAGTAATCTGACAATGGGTTTTTTGCACTGTGTGTGTTGGCATAAAAAAGTGAATGCTTGAAAACGTTTTAATGCTATACTCAGATAAAACAGAAGTGATGATTCTGGGATCTCAGAAGCAAGAAAGTAATATGTCTGATTTACTCCTTGGTGACTTTTCTTATGAACTTGCAGGTGAAATGAGAAATCTGGGTGTGATCTTTGACCCAAATCTTTCTTTTGAGACACACACAGGAATATTACTAAAAATTAATTTTGATCATCTAAGAAATATCGCCAAATTGAGAAGTATTCTTTCCCATTCAGATACTGAGAGCTTGATGCATGCTTTTATATCTTCTAGAATTGATTATTGTAATGCGATATTCTCTGGTACTCATAACCATGTTATATTTCAACTGCAGCAACTTATACAACTTATACAACATGCTGCAGCTAAAATCTGAACCGGGACTAAGAGACAAGATCACGTTATTCCTGTGCTAGCATCTCTGCACTGGTTTCCAATCCAATACAGGATAGATTTTAAGGTGTTGCTTTTAACTTATAAGGCATTAAATGGCCTTGCACCATCGTATTTAAATGATCTTTTAATACCATATATTCCTAGACGCCACTCAAATCAGAGAATGCCAGGTTGCTTCCTGTCCCACAAATTAAAAAAGAAAAACACAGGTGGTAGAGCATTCAGTTGTACGGCCCCAAAACTCTGGAATGATCTGCCTAGCTCTGGAAGGGAAGCACCAAGTGTCACTGCTTTTAAAACAAGACTAAAAACACACTTTTATAATGGAATGTTTTTTTGCTAAAATGATGCTCCTTTTATTCTCTGCCTTGTTTTACTGTTCTATGTGTTTCTTTTGTTTTTATTGCTTTACTTGCATTCTTTTATTAATATTTGTCAATGATTTTATTCATGAGACGCACTTTGCGGCAATTTCTATTGTGAAAAGCGCTATATTAAAAATAAAGATTATTATTATTTTTATTATTATTTTTATTATTTATTATTATTATTATCAAATCCCACCTCAGCCACTGACTCATTGTGTGACCCTGAGCAAGTCACTTAACCTCCTTGTGCTCCGTCTTTCGGGTGAGACGTAGTTGTAAGTGACTCTGCAGCTGATGCATAGTTCACACACCCTAGTCTCTGTAAGTCGCCTTGGATAAAGGCATCTGCTAAATAAACTAATAATAATAATAATAATTCAAAATCACAACATTGTGGAGTTGACACAATGCAACACAAACACATTGCATTGTGATTTTCAGGCGCTTAACAAAGAAGAAAAACGGGCTCCCGAGTGGTGCATCCTGGAGTGCAGGATGTGGCCTATAGCTTGGGGCGCATCCGTTTGAATCCAAGCTATGCCACTGCCGACCGTGGATGGAAGTTCCCAGGGGGGTGGCGCACAATTGGCCAAGCGCTGCCCGGGTGGGGTAGGGGTTCGGTCGGCTGGGGAGTCCTTGGCTCACCGCACACCAGCAACTGTGGCTGGCTGGGCGTCTGCAGGCTGACCTGTACGCAATTCAGAACTGCGTGGTCCTCCGACGCTGTAAGTACTGGAAATGGCTGCATGGCAGGCTTGCAGAGTGAAACAAAGCAGATGGCTGACAGCACTCGTATCGGAGGAGGCAAGTGCTCCACTTCATCTCTCTCGAGTCAGTTCGGGGGTTGCAGCGGTGAGCCAGGTTGAATAATAACTGAACATTCCAAAAATTGGGAGAAAATTGGAAAATGAATAAAAATAATTGTTCAAAAAAGAAGAAAAACATTTAAGTACAATAAAACATTAAGCACAATAAAAATAGTAAAACAAGAGAATAAAACCAAATAATAAAACAGGACAAAAGATCAGGTTTAAAGTGTGAAAGACATATTATAAAAGTTAATTTTTAATCTCCAAAGTAGGTACAGTATATAAATTGACTGTGCACTCTGATTCAATTCCTGAGCTCTAAATAGCCAGGTTCCTATTCTGGGTTTTGGGTTTCAAATAGAACATGGGACATGGGTGACTAATCTTTTAACAAGGCGGGACTTAAATATTACAAAGTGTAATTATATGAGTTTTAGGTGTATTGGGTCTTGCACATACAAACTATATGGAGACACTTGGCTCGTAGGGGCATGTGTGTGGTATTTCGAAGTCAAGAATAATATCCTATCAACTTTTATTTTTGTAATCAGTAATAACCAATGGAAAACAGTGTACATTATAATGTACACTGTTTATACAAAGGCAATGTGGCAGGTCACTGGTTCAGATCCCACCTCTGCCACTGACTGACTCACTGTGTGTGCCCCTGAACAATTCACTTAACCTCCTTGTGCTCCATCCTGCGGATGAGATGTTAAATCAGTGTCCTATTGTAAGTGACTCTGCATATAATGCACAGTTCACAGACTACCTCTGTAAAGCGCTCTGTGATGGTGGTCCACTATGAAAGGCGCTATATAAAAATAAAGGTATTATTATTATTATTATTATTATTATTATTATTATTATTATATGCAAGGTCGCAAGAAGATAAGATGAATGAATAAAACAAAATAGACTGCTAAATCAAAAGTCGTTTTAAACTTTCTGAGGTTTTGTCACGCAATCATGTATACTTTCAAACAGTACAGAAGCCCGTATTTCAAAAATGTACATCAACATTTGTTTTTAGCTGTCACAAAAAACATTAAAGCTACATACTTCATTATACGTTTCCTTAACAACCAATACTAATTTTTTCATAGCTAGCTACCTGTTTCTGTGACAGTCAATCACAGTATTATGTTGGTAAATGTCGTGGCCGCTTATTTGTGGGTTTTAAATAACTGCAATACACAACATTGTTAATGAACAAGTAATACTTGTCTTTGTACGGTGGATAGTTCAGCCGGCTACCAGGTACCTCCCTGGAACACGTCACTCCTCTCTCGCCAGACCTTTGACCTCTCCTTTATAAACATCCAGTTCAACACATAACAGAACACAACACTGTGTCAAACCTAACACCACAGTAAACACGTGCTTTACCCCTACTGCACGCACATACTGACATTGATAATTGATAATGATGTGTTTGATGTGCTGTACCCCTACTGCACGCACATACTGACATTGATAATTGATAATGATGTGTTTGATGTGCTGTACCCCTACTGCACGCACATACTGACATTGATAATGATGTGTTTTATGTTGATGTTTATTTGTCACCCTCTTGGTCAAGAGACTAGCTCGTAAAATAAACATAAAATAAATGTTTTCAAATCAGTAATCCTGTTAATGTTAATAATCCGGTTTTTTCTTTTCACAGAAAGAAGCAAGTTTATATCAGAATGCCAATGACAATGGTGAGTAATATGCATTTATTTATTCATGAAATTCTACCACAAATACTAATTTCTATTTATGAACATAATATTCTAGTGTGCTTTGGTTATTCATGATTACTGCATGAGTTTGGAAATATTCTGCTGCTATTTCGACAGCAGTCATTGTTTCAGTATTGCAGAACCTGCGTAAACAAAATGTTGTATTAAAATCCACTACCAAATCGTTATACGTAGCAACTGTATATGGTGCTGCTGCAGTGTATGGAGCAGGGTACAGTATCCAAAGCACTGGGGCGGGGGTACTGACTGTACCATAGTGGTTGTAGTGCTTCAGTAAAATATGCACTGAATACCTCGTGTACAAGACAGTGGAAGAGAAGTGCTACGGCAGAATAGGTTTGAAACATACAAAATATACGCTAACACACTAATAATTTTAATTTCGAAAACTGAGCACCGTCCGCTCCTCCCCCCTCCAGCTCGTGTTATCCAGAGGCAAACCTTTAATTTCTTCATTCGCCGTCTCGACAGCAAAGCGTTGTATCGTGTAAGCTGTTTTGAAAGAAATATCTCGAAACCCCTCTGCTGCTCATAAATTACATTGTTGATAAATATTAGAAATAATTATCACAGCGCGTTTTGCCTTGCACAAATGTCCTTGTCAGAATTTGCGCAAACGTTTCTAAAATGGCAAGTGATGTGTGGGTCAATAGAGGATTACCATTAAAAAAACAGGATCAACAAAGTGCTGCTTCAGATTTGGTCAGGGATACAGATGCAGATGTGCTTCACATTTTCCACAGTGGCCCAGCTTGCAAGGTAAATGTTAAGTATAGTGATCAACGTTTGGTTTTGTTGTGATTCTAGTATTTTCTGTTATGAGGACAGTAATTAGATTTGCAAACTGGCCCCATAATTCTGGGACACTTTAAGATAGGTCAGTTTTTCAACTCACCTCTCTAAACAGCAAATTAATTGATTTTATTGAACATGTAAAGTGAGTGTGAATTGCATGAACTATCGCTAAAGCAATTTAATTGTTTTGTATACTAGTTACCAAAAGCACACACCTGTCCGGGGGCTGGAATTACTTCCTGTGAGGATCGTTTCCATCAATAGGACCTCTACAGCTCGCTGATTTGCTGTATTTGTCTGATTGGGGCAGGACTGTGTGAAGCAGTAAGAAGCATTAAATAAACAGAACCTTTACCACAAAGTTAAACGAGAAAGAGTGTGAGTGAATGCAAATGCGAATGATGCTCACACAATTCACACCTACTTTACTTGATTTAAAATCGATTAATTTGTGGTTTCGAGTTAAAACCCTGAATTAAAGTGTTTGTCCCGGAATTATGGGCAATCCTAACTGTAGTAAACGAAACCCAATAGCACTGAAAGAAATGAAAGCAGTGATTTACAAACCGCTAACCAAGATCATGCAACAGTCTGTTGACACAGGGGTTGTACCGACAGACTGGAAAATTGCAAACGTAATACCGATCCACAAAAGGGAGACAAAACCGAGCCACATATATGCATGTGTATGTATGTTTAAATATTTAGCTGTAGCCATTTGTAACACTGAAAACCCCGAGCCAAATTTGAGTACATTTGGACTCACTTTGTCTTTGTACCGACACACAAGCGACAGTGTCGTTGTTTGCTTTAGCTTGTAACATGTATTAATAATGTTTGTTAATATTTATTATTAACAAACGGCTGTAAAATAATTCTGACCGTCAAAAACGGGCTCTATGGTGACTGTCTGGAAACATTATTTGTGAAAATATAAACAGACAGCATCGTCGGTTCAGAAATTGTATTGATTTACCACGGCGTTACTCATCACCACAGCTACTTGTCTCAGGTATAGATAGCTCTAACGTATCATGATATAGCTATTATTTATCTTGCTTGCAAGCAAGATGGGCCGAATGGCCTCCTCTTGTTTCTAAACTTTCTTATGATTTTTTTTTTACAACTTTGTGAATTGTTTTCCACAAGTGCACCTCATTGGTACAAAATGGCATGTAAACAAATGGCAAAACGCGCAGCTGTTTCGCTTGCTACAAAAAGTTGGAAATTATTCAAGCTCTTTAAAAAAAATCTGAATCAGACACAAGTCGCAGAACAATTTGGTGTTTCCCGTTGTGGTGAGTTGTTTCACCATTCTGTTAAATAAGGTGCATGTCTTTTTTAAGTGTGTACGGTGCTGTGTTAATTTAGTATGACAGTTTATTAATGTTAGTTTGTCTACATTATTGTAGTTTATTAACATACACTTGCCTATTGCTTTTCCTTTACTTATTCAGTTCATTTCATATGTTGCTGCACATGCGTCAAAACAAGTAATACATGTTTATTTATTGATTCATACTGTGTCTGGTGGCTAACTTAGCTAGCTTAGAGATCACTTTGCCTATAAGAAACACTTTGCTTGCTTCCCTAGGGGTGTTCTGTTAGCCAGAGACTACTGTGCTTATCATTTAAACTTTAACTTAAGTGTTATATTACAGTACATGAGTACTGAAGCACAGAAACAGAAACACAGAGGACTGACACAGTGAAATCTCTGAAACTGAAACTAAGAACATAAGAACGTTTACAAACGAGAGGAGGCCATTCAGCCCATCTTGCTCGTTTGGTTGTTAGTAGCTTATTGATCCCAGAATCTCATCAAGCAGCTTCTTGACGGATCACACATTGTCTAGATGAAGACATTTCTGAGTCAACATGAACTCCTAGGTCTTTTTAATAGATTCCTTCTTCAATTTCAGTATCTCCCATATGATATTTATAATGCACATTTTTATTGCTTGCATGCAGTACCTTACACTTTTCTCTATTAAATGTCATTTGCCAAGTGTCTGCCCAGTTCTGAATGCTGTCTAGATCATTTTGAATGACCTTTGCTGCTGCAACAGTGTTTGCCACTCCTCCTATTTTTGTGTCGTCTGCAAATTTAACAAGTTTGCTTACTATACCAGAATCTAAATCATTAATGTAGATTAGGAATAGCAGAGGACCTAATACTGATTCCTGTGGTACTCCACTGGTTACCTCGCTCCATTTTGAGGTTTCTCCTCTAATCTGTACTTTCTGTTTTCTACATGGTAACCACTCCCTAATCCATGTGCATTCATTTCCTTGAATCCCTACTGCGTTCAGTTTGAGAATTAATCTTTTATGCAGGACTTTGTCAAAAAAAAATGGCCTTTTTAAAAAACAGCCATCCTTTTTGCCTCAAGCTGGCTTCACATATACCCCCATGTACCTCATAGAACTACATTTCCCATCATCCTACTGCTCACCGGAAAATCCATCTCAGTTACATATGTGAGCAGGAGGATGATGGGAAATGTAGGTCTGAGAGGTCCATGCTGGTACATGTGAAGCCATCTTGAAGCAAGAAATGCAAAATTTAAAAAGTGGTCAAAATGTAAAAAAAAAAATTAAAACAATACACACACCTCACGTAACCAGTTGTAGCAACACATGGGAACATGTAGCACAATAAAATAAAAAGGTCCTTATGTACCCTTATAGTCACAATGGTCATGGGTGTCACGTATTCAGGGATTTTGTTGGTGGTCGATTTTAATAGAGAGTATAAAAAGTTAAACATGCAATGTACTGGTAGATTACAGTCACAAAGCAAGCTGTGATAAATAAACAATCAAACAAGCAAAAATAACTGCAAATTGTACCAGAGCAGAAGCAAAGAGACAGTCTTTTTTAACTTTAAACGTTATTTTCTAAAGGTATGTAAAACCTAAATGTTTGTTTGCTGTCTTATAATTCTGGGACGAAAACCCACCGATTGCACAACAAACATTTTTGTTTGTAGTTGTATATGCTAAGAAGCTTACCGATTTACAGGATCAGAGACTTGAATTAAGTGATCTGGTGGCAGTTTCCCAATAGCGGTAGTACTTGGAGATTTGAAGATGATTCTTATAATTCACTGCAGCTGCTTTCCATTGATCTTCACCTGCGTTTCCCAAAACCCCACGTGAAACTACAGCTTGAAGTGCATCGTATGGTGGTGTCTGATTCGCACTTGAGGGCGTTGGCACGTTTGAAACACAGACAAGTGGTATAAACGATTGTTTGCTTTCAAAAAAAAGCCAAAACAGAAAAAGGGCTTGAAGATGGGGGCAAAAGAATATCAAACAGATTACAAAAAATGAAAATAAATACTTGTCAATGAAGTATTAGCAAATAAGGGCATTTTATTTGGCAAACTGAAAAACAGTGTTACAAATCAAACAAAAATCAACAAGTGGGCAGATATTGCTCAGAAAATGAACGCTTCAAATACTGGCCCTCCAAGAGAAGGAAAAGACATCTGCAATAAATGGTAGTATTTGTCTAGTGTGTGTGTGTGTGTGTGTGTGTAATAAAGCATGTACATAAGTTCTGCCCCTGCACCCCTCACCCCCTCTTAATTTTGCAAAGTTCCAGTCAAATCCCAGTGTGCCCATAACCAATGAATCAGCCTCAGGACTTCCTGTTACTGATAGTCAATAAAGCATACATGCACAGTCTACAAACATGAATGTTATGTACACACTGTGACAAGATGGCTTTGTGGTGACGTCAGACCCGGAAGAGAATAGACACACAGACTCCACTGGGGTATGAAAAGCGCTGCGGTGTGTTTTAATTATAAATAAACAAAAGATTTATTTATAATTAAATGGCACAGTGGCCACAACAAATAGACAAACAAAACAGACACGAAACGAAACAAAACAAGTATCGTGCTGGTGTATAATCAGCACGCATAGCAATGGTTTTGTTGAAGCTTTTAGTTTCTCTTTCACTCACATCTCGTTCCGCCTCTGAACACACTTACCTCGATCAGCCAAAGCTGCAGGTTTATATACATGTGACCATCTCCAAATTAGTAATAAATGAATCAATCTGGAGATGGTCGCAATCTGCACGAGTTTAGCAGGGATGAGGAAGTTTAACCGTATCCATGCTGCAAAACAATTAACAATAAAATAACATGTTTTTGAACACATAAATACATTTTAAATAATAACATAACAATATAATACACACAGGGGTCACACCCTGTCACACACACCCACAGTAAACAGTAACCCAAGCTGCACTAATCATACTATTTTGCAAAAACATACTTCTATATAATCAATTATTTTCCATTCCTTCTATTTAAATGCACGTTGATTGCACAAGTTAGACCCACAATGATTAAGCAGTATGCTATTATAATAATAATAATAATAATAACTGTATATAGCACCTTCCATGCTAAAAGCAGCTCAAAGTGCTTTACAAAGAAAATATATTTAAAATAAACATAAATACTAAAGGAGAGAATTTAAAAAATAATTAAGAATTAGAACAAGTGAGAAAAAACAATGTAATACAAGCTGAAAGAAAACATTCATTTTAACCATTAGAGGAAGCAAAAACAAAACATATTGAAAGTACATTCAATTTAAAAAGACTGTTGTAAAAATGTGCTTTAAGTCTTGTTTTAAAAATTGCCATCGTGGGTGCATCTCTGACAGATTATTATAACAGAAAGCAGCCTCTCCTTTCCTTTTGCGCTTTACCCTCGAAACACAAAGCAAGTCACTGTCAGCTGACCTCAATGACGCGCAGTCTGATCCGGAGTTAACATCTCAGTTAAATAGTGCGGTGCCTGAAGCCATTAAGTGCTTTAAATGTTCAGAATCAAATATAACCCCCAAGTTTCTCACCTTGGATTTCAAATTTGAAGTCAGGTTACCCAAATATCACCAATGCTTCTCCAAAGCTGCATTATTAAGGGTGTACAGAGATATATTTTCAACACAAAAGGCTTTGGTTAATTTGAAAGGTTTTCATGAAATTGTTTGGGATATCGCTCTGCTAGTTGCATAAGTTCGCCAGTTTACTTTTTTGTAGTTATCTTTGTAAGTATTCACCTCTGATGTTTGCTAACCGCTTGAACTTTGCAGTTCAGGCCCTGAGGATCTTTACACCACGCCCCCAGGACCAGCCTAGACAGGGGCAAAGGTGACAACAGCGCAGTCATAGTTTCACTTTATACCAGCAATTTCACAAGCAATCCAATGCTGCTTTAGAGCTTTGTACTCTTATTTTATAAACTAATATCAATACAGTGGCCAGAAGAAACTGCACTGATAGTGTTTCTGTGTCAAAACTCAAATATAAAATGCTTTGTCCATCCACAAATTAATATGGTTATCTGGTTATGGTCTAAGATTTAAACTGCTAAATAAAGACCATATTTTGTCAATTAAAAAAAAAAAAAAAACACTTCACAGACCAAACTGAAGTGTTTGACTAAAGTACATTATTGTTAGTGATCAAAACACATTATTATTATTTATTATTATTTTTTTTGTAATGTTTCTTTTCATGCTATTATATGCTTTCTGGTCCAGCTGCCAAGGATGACCTTTTCATAGTACCTCCTCTACAGAACTTACTCTCACATGGAGTTGACTCCTTAGGTAAGCTTCAATTCATTTTTTAACACAAAAAATCAAACGTCTCAATCCTGTAAAATGAACACATCAGGGTCCAATTCTTTGATTCTCTGTTTTGGACAAAACTGAGTGCTGAGTTAGTTCACAAAGAAAATCACACTAAATTACCCACAATTTCCATGATTTAAAATCAAATTATTTTGTATTAACACATTTTGTTCAAATTGAGTTACATAGTTCATAGCTTTTTATAAATGATACTCAACTCAAAAATACATTACATTATCCCAGGTCACACGCCTTCGGGTCCTGGGGTCACTGTTTGAACTTTTAGTCTTAATACAATACTAACCCAATGACCCGAGAGAAAATGTGGCAAAACCCTTCCTGGAAGAATGTACGTTATAAATCACAGTAGAAGCACCCTTTCTCTGGCAGTTAAGGTCAGAGTGATCTCATGACCTGGAGCCACTGGGATTTTAAAAATATTTTGTGATTTGAAAGAGCCTTAAAATTAACTCAGAAAGAAATATGTTGCAAAATTCTAACAAGGGTTTGAAGTTTGCAGTTTTAATCAATAACAGAAAAAACACCCGAAGACCTATTTAGAAAATTTGTTTTTAAATTTTTTAAAACAAAAAACCTGGGTTTCGGCACAATATTTTAAATAATGTCAATCATTCACTACTCCCTTTCTACATAAAGAAAACTCATTAGAGTGACTTGTGACTGGGGTGGGCTGAAAAAAAACAGCAACTCAATAGGTTTGGAAGAATATTTTTGGTATTATTCAGGACCAGTAATTATTTTAAAGTTAGATTAACATTTATATTTACAAAATTCATTCAATTCATGTACAATATTCAAAATTAATAAAACAACATCAGTATTAATAAAATAATAATTATAATAAAGAAAACACACGTAATTGCTTTGCAGTCATGTATTAGTGTATAATTCTTCACCACATCAAAACCCCAGCCTTACAGTGTGGTAGATACGTGGGTGATAATGGTTCGTAAAACAAAATCTGTTACTTCTCACAATTCTGATTCAAAATGCGTTCTACATTGCCTGAATCCTACAATGTCGACATCCTCACATCAACACAGTAAGTTAACGTTTGTATATGTTTGTGGCAAAGTGGGTAAGTGTGTGCAGGTGAAGGCAATACAGCAGTGCAGAAGAAACAGACAGACTCCGAGACTGATGGCAAAACAAACAGTTAACAATAATGATGTAAAGTGATACAGTGGTGTGTATCACTTTATTTATAATCCCTGGGTTTGATCCGTAATCAATAGTCCCGTTCTTTATACATCCACACGTAACACAAAACACATACACAGGTTCTTTAGTGAGTGAATTAGTGCTTGTGGTGCAGATACAGTTCTCCGTGAAACAAGGGAAGTGCTGGTGTCCGGTTTGGTGCTGGCCTTAGTAGTCTAAACAACAAACAAACAGTTTTAGCAAGACAGTAAGAAAAAAACACACTCACGTTTTTCACCATTCTCCTTTTAGGTTAACCACTCTAACCACTTACAAAGCAACAGATCACTTTACTATGTCCCCTTTTTATACCCTCGCTCATGACCCCTTGGTTAACAAGCGCACCCGCTCCTCCAATCCGCGGATGCCACGCCGTTTCCCGTCTGGGTCATTAAGTTTGTGTACCATAGCTCTGCCCCCTTTCCAGATGATCAACTTCCACCTATCCCTGGGAATAAACTGTCGTGCCGTTTCATCCAGGGTACTCTGTTCCCTTTACACAGCACCCTCGCAGGTCGGGAGGGAGATCTAACACCAAGAATCTATTCTAGAACATGTTATTCAAGAATAATAAGCACTTTACTGTTGTCATCTATTTTTATCATAATCAAAAAAGTATAGGCTTAGCAAATGTTATTTTTTTTACAAGACATGTATTACACTTTTGAAACACATCCCCTTTTACTAAGCAAGAAATTGCACATTGAGATCTCTAATTAGCAATATGTTTGTTTTACACAGGATACAAAATAATGGATACAATAAAAAAAAAACGCAAAGTTATGCGGTTGTGAAATATCCATTCATCTGTATTCGGATTGTCACATGATTTGTGATGATTCGTGTTATACTAAAATAGTGTTATACTAAAATAATTTGCAAAAGTAACGCATACAAATAGTGAAAGTAGCAGTTGTTTAAATTGTACACCACTGTGGTTATATTATGCCAGGGTTTCATTCTTGCTATATATACAAGACAGGTCTCACCTTGGAGGACAGGCACGGCAGACGCACTACCTGAGCATGCAAGGAGGCACTTGCCAACCTGTGAGTTTCGTAGGTCTTTGTGGCGGGGTGCCCCACCCCTGTGCGTATTTATGTGTTTGATGTTGTATGTGGCGTGACAATGTTGGTGTATATATATTGGTGCATGGGGTATAAATTGGGCTATGTAGGACGAGTGATTTAAAATAAATAGTTGTAGTTAGGCACTGGGATTGCACACTTTATCGGCACTTCACATGCAGATAAAGTGTGCATTAGGATGTGAACATGGGGAGTGCACAGATTAGTTCACATGCTGGGATTCAAATGAGTGATTAATTTAGTAATTGAGTCCCAACACAGCTGTATATATAGATGCATGAGTCACTCACTCTGGGTTAGTGTGTTCGGAGGCAGAACGTAAGTGGTGAGGAAGAGTGAAAGAGAAACTTAAACGGAAACTTTCTTCCTGGCCTGACGCCACCACACAACCAACCTGTTCACACTTGGTGTTAGTAGTGGGATCATTGCGTCTCCACGTGTCAGGCCAGAGTTACTGTGGGTGCAGTTTATTTTTCTTTCTTTCTTTTTTTTGGAAAAATAAATAAATAAATAAATAAATAAATAAATAAAATTAAAATGGAAGGCGAGCTGGAGTCAGTCCAATTGTGGGACTGGATTAAGGAGAATCCTGGGCTGGAGGACCAGTCTATTCCTATAGTAATTGATGCCCTGCGGCAGAGGGATTGAGACTGATGGAGGGCCTGGCAGCGAGGACACTACCCAAGGTCACTGGAGGAGGTTGTAGAGCTGGTCCTCTGCTATCTAGAGGCAGACATGGAGAGAACAACAGCCCAGGTACCAGTGTCCCGCATGAGAGGGAGAAGCCTCGCTGTCTCCAGCGCGAGAGGGAGGAGCCACGCCTACCCCAGTGACCGAAGGAGAGCCACACCAGTCCCCCACGATCGAGGGAGAGCTACATCAGTCCCCAGTGATAGAGTGAGACTATCTGCTGCTCCCGCCTCCACTGCCAGGGGGAGACTACCCGCTGCTCCCGCCTGCGCTACCAGGAGACTGCCTGCCACTTCTGCCTCCACTGCCATGGGAGGACTACCTGCCACTCCCACCTCCACTGCCTGAGGTTGCCTGTCCCGCACAGCCTGGGGTTGCCTGTCCCGCACCTATAGGCTGCCGAGCCTGCAACGCCTAAGGCTGCCGAGTCGCCATCGCCTGGGGAGGCCTGCTCACCGTTGCCTGGGGAGGCCTGCTCACCGTTTCCTGGGTAGGCCTGCTCAGCGTCGCATGGGGAGGTTAGTTTGCCGTCGCCTGGGGATGACAGTTTGCCGTCGCTTGAGGTTGCCCGCTCTGCATCGCCTGGGATTGCCTGTGCGGTATTCCCAGAGATGCCTGCCCTGGAGGTTATTTGCTGCTGACCTCCGGGGATTTTCTGGGGCTGGAGGAGCCAGCCTGGGAGCCGTTAATGGCTCTACTGACAGCATTTCTGTTGTCAGCTGAGAATCTGCTGGCATTGCCACCAGCAGCCGATCAGTGGCAGGAGTGTGCCACCTCGCTGTCAGCATTACAGCTGATAGCATTACCACAGACAACATTGCCGCACATGGGCCCCTTAAAGCCTCTGTTCGTGGCCCAGGATTTTGAGCAGGATTTAGGATTTTAAGGGGGGAGGTGGACTTTGAGGCCATGTGTGCTGCGCACAAGGCGGGAGATATGTGGCGGGGTGCCCGCCCCTGTGCGTATTTATGCAAGCTTTTTCAATTGCTAAAGCCTGCTTAATTTTTGCAGAAGCCAGGGTGAAAGTTACAGTTGCACCAATCCTGCTTTTCCACATTAACCAGATGGTGGAACTTGAGGCTTTTCTTCCACCTCCTTTCCAGTGATGGAGAGGGGCAGCTCCATCCGCTTTGTCCGGTGCGGGCACTAGCGTATTATGTGGACAGAACTCAGAGTTGGAGGCAGTCTGAGCAGTTTTTTGTCTGTTATGGGTCCCATGGGAAAGCTCTGTCTAAACAGAGGCTATCAAGATGGATTACAGACACAGTTAAGACTGCATATGAGCGAGCCAACTTGACCCCTCCAGAAAAGCTCACTGCCCATTCCACCAGGGGCATGGCAACTTCATTGGCTTTGTTCTAGGGTGAATCTGTCAGGGGCATTTGCAATGCAGCAGTGTGGGCTACTCCCCATACTTTTACGCGGTTGTATCGGCTGAATGTCGTGGATCCACAAAACCCTGGGTTTGGAACAAGCGTGTTAAGGGCGGCCTCGAGCTCGACCCTTACAGCAGAAACATAGAGGTGAATTCTCCCTCATTTTTTTAGCCCTAGCTACTTGTACTGGGGTTCCTCATGGTAACGTGTAAGGTGGCCATTGGCAGTATTGCCTTGCGACAGCTTTGGTATTCATACCCATGAGGTAATGGTTACATTTCGTACTTGATAGGGAAAGTTAGATTATTATCATAACCCTGGTTCCCTGAAATAGAAATGTAACTATTAACCTTCAAGGTTGTTGCATTCATTATTGCAGCAAGCCTTGAAGAAAAAATGATGACGATATCAGTGTAAGCAGTCTTTTTATGCCCTCGGGGGCGGGCGCGACTGCGTCACTGGCACTGTGTGCAGCTTTGATTATTTCTATTCAGGTTAGACGGTATTAAAGGATTAATACCAATGAGGTAATGGTTACATTTCTATTTCAGAGAATCAGGGTTATGATAATAACCTAACGTTTTCTTCACTTGCATATCAAACTGTCCATTTATTTATACTTTGAAGAACATGCACTGAACTTACCAACTCTACTACGGTCTCCACTCAGCCTTGCACCATGCCCTTTTTGAAAAGGTTAATACCTTTCTGATCAGAACTGTGACAGAAACACCAACTAAAATTATAATAAAAATTATAACAACAACTATTTTATTTATGTTTAAAACAATAAAATGCCAAAACATAAGGTATAATAATATCATAATAGATTCAGAAATGATTTTAATACCAGTAGCTTTTAAATGGGAACTTCTGCCTTGCGAGGTAAAAGGTTTTTGGTAGGCTTGGGATATGTTAATTTAATTCACTGTTGTCCAATATATTAGCCACGAACCAATGGGGAATCCAGATATGGCAAAAGTGAGCAGCGGCTCCAGCAGAGTAAATCCCACCGTCGGCGTCTGCGACAAAATATATATAAAATCTCCCAAAGATCAAATCATTTCTGACAGACACAGACTTTTTTTTTTTGCTTCGAATACATGTAAAAAAAATGTAATTCGGTGTGGCAAAGTGGTTTGTAGTGCACAGGTACAGTGGTGATGTGGTGCTCAGGAATGAGAGACACAAGACAGTTCACGGTGAAAAAGCAGCTCTTTATTTGCTGACAAATAATAATACCTGGCACTACACAATGATGTGTATCGCTCAGGTAAACCACAGGGTTCAGTCCCGAAATAATAATACACTAAACAAGACACACACGAACACAACATGGTCACAAATCCAGAGTGAGTGCTCTTAGTGAAGGTGGTGATTTACAGGTTTATTCGTGTACAATGGTGAAGTGGAGTCCGGGTTTAATTTCTGGTGGTTTTGCTACAACGCCTGCAGGTTAGCCTTCTATGATGACAAATAACAGGGTGAATAGATAGGCAAAAACAACACACAAAATTCACATTTTCTTTATCATACAGTCCTAATAGGTCTTTCCGTAACCATACCCAAGGAACAGATTGCTCGGCCACATCCCTTGATATACTTCAGTCACGCCCCCTTTGGTAGTGAGTGCAATCACGTTTCCTCCAATCCATGACTGACACACTGCCTACCGCATTAAGGCAATGACTTCTGGTATTGTGACTGCGCCCCCTTTATGGATGGCTGGCTTCCGACTGACCCTGTAATGAACTGCCAAACCATCCAGTCCGGGGCACACTGTTCTGTTATACCATGACCTCACAGGTCAGGAGGGGAGATTGTTGACCAGGATTAATTCGCTGTCTGTCACATTCGGATATTTGTCCCAACACTAACTTTGAACTCTTTGTGCATTTTGTTGGTAAAATGATAAGACAAAAAGCATCATGTGCAAGTGTTTTTTGATGTGTGTTCCTTACTTCCTTGGTTACTGCTTATTGGTTATCTGCTAAAATGGCATATAAAAGGTGGATTACACACAAGGCGAAGCAAGCGACACATAAAGCTAAATACAGTTCCCTACTATGAATTTCAATTTAAGTGTCCACTGCTGTGAAGAGAAAGCATTGAAATACATGACAATTATTTTGCTTTTCTTGTTGCTCGCCTCTTCTAGCAAGTCATGTGTGTAAAAACCCTCCTGAACACGGGTGAAAATGCCTGATTTCAGCACCCTGAAGCTGCTTGTTATTGGCTGGCTTTGCTTTCTTCTGCTGGCCTGTAGCGTTTTTTCCGATTGGTAAAGCTGACCACAGCTGACATCTCCCCTCTACACACGGTGTTGCTGGTGATAAAATCTGGCATTTTCACTCTGGTCTGGTTACGAGTCAACATTCTTAACAATCACTCTGATAAAGTTAAAGCACCGCTTGCAAGTGCTGGAAACAGCCCTAGAAGCTCCATTAAGACGTGCTGTGTCTGCCACAATTCTGACTTTGTGAAAGAGAAGGACAAGCAAAACCTCACACTAAATGGTGGTGGATGTTTGTTAAGTAAATATACAGGTAAACATAGACTTGGTTTGTGAGCAGATATAAAAACTGTGACCTGATCATTAATGAATGCATCTAAACTTGTACACAAAATTGGTCAAATGTTGCCATGTGGCCAAGGTAACAACTTTCCATTTAGTATGGGCAGCAGTGTGGAGTAGTGGTTAGGGCTCTGGACTCTTGACCAGAGGGTCGTGGGTTCAATCCCAGGTGGGGAACACTGCTGCTCTACCCTTGAGCAAGGTACTTTACCTAGATTGCTCCAGTAAAAACCCAACTGTATAAATGGGTAATTGTATGTAAAAATAATGGGTAAAAAATAATGTCATTGTATGTAAAAATAATGTGATATCTTGTAACAATTGTAAGTCGCCCTGGATAAGGGCGTCTGCTAAGAAATAAATAATAATATCTCAAAAAAATAATAATAATCTAGAAATGTGAACAAATACAAGCAGTTATTAAGCAGTTCTGTGTACTTAACAAGGACTTCTCGGATTGAAGGGTTCTGTGAAGTAAAATGAATATGTGCTTGTCAGTTTAACAGCACCACTAATATCATTTTTCATTTTGATTAAAAAATATATATTTTTTTATCCTCTTATGTTCCTAGTGAATGGAAGTCCTGACATCTATTCTTCAATTGAAGGTGGTAATAAGAAAAATAAATTTGCCAAAAAGAAAGGACATCTGGAGCAGCCAAACCTGACAACTCTGCAGGTAACACGGATTTGTATTTGCAGTGTGATGAGTGTGGTGGTGGGCCGAAAAACGGTACTATACACTTATTTGGTTGTCAGTTATAAAATATATAAGAACTGTGAGTATGGAAACAAATAACTTGCCAAAATATACAGTCACCTCCAAAATTATTGGCACCCTTGATAAAGATGAGCAAAAAGACTGTATAAAATAAATAATAACATTACTGAGCTATATTGTAATTTTCCAACATGTGGAATATATTTGACTTTATTAATGATTCAATGGAATCAACCAAAATTACACATTTATCAAATTATAAATTTATTTCCAAAAAAAAAAAATGAAGTGTCACAATTATTGGCACCCTTGTTTTCAGTACTTTGTGCACCCTCCCCTTGCAAGGATAATGGCACTGAGTCTTTTTCTATAATGTTTAATGAGTTTGGAGAACACATTATTATTATTATTTGTTTATTTAGCAGACACCTTTATCCAAGGCGACTTACAGAGACTAGAGTGTGTGAACTATACATCAGCTGCAGAGTCACTTACAACTACGTCTCACCCGAAAAACGGAGCACAAGGAGGTTAAGTGACTTGTTCAGGGTCACACAATGAGTCAGTGGCTGAGGTGGGATTTGAACCGGGGACCTCCTGGTTACAAGCCCTTTTCTTTAACCACTGGACCACACAGCCTCCCCTGAACAAAAGAACATAAGAAAGTTTACAAACGAGAGGAGGCCATTCAGCCCATCTTGCTTGTTTAGTTGTTAGTAGCTTATTGATCCCAGAATCTCGTCAAGCAGCTTCTTAAAGGATCTCAGGGTGTCGGCATCAACAACATTACTGGGGAGTTGGTTCCAGACCACAATTCTCTGTGTAAAATAGTGCCTCCTATTTTCTGTTCTGAATGCCCCTTTATCTAATCTCCATTTGTGACCCCTGGTCCTTGTTTCTTTTTTCAGGTCAAAAAAGTCCCCTGGGTTCACATTGTCAATACCTTTTAGGATTTTGAATGCTTGAATCAGATCACCGCGTAGTCTTCTTTGTTCAAGACTGAATAGATTCAATTCTTTTAGCCTATCTGCATACGACATGCCTTTTAAACCCGGGATAATTCTGGTTTCTCTTCTTTGCACTCTTTCTAGAGCAGCAATATCCTTTTTGTAATGAGGTGACCAGAACTGAATACAATATTCTAGGTGAGGTCTTACTAATGCATTGTAAAGTTTTAACATTACTTCCCTTGATTTAAATTCAGCACTTCTCACAATATATCGAGCATCTTGTTGGCCTTTTTTATAGCTTCCCCACATTGTCTAGATGTGAAGACATTTCTGAGTCAACATAAACTCCTAGGTCTTTTTCATAGATTCCTTCTTCAATTTCAGTATCTCCCATATGATATTTATAATGCACATTTTTATTGCCTGCGTGCAGTACTTTACACTTTTCTCTATTAAATGTCATTTGCCATGTGTCTCCCCAGTTCTGAATGCTGTCTAGATCATTTTGAATTACCTTTGCTGCTGCAACAGTGTTTGCCACTCCTCCTATTTTTGTGTCATCTGCAAATTTAACAAGTTTGCTTACTATACCAGAATCTAAATCATTAATGTAGATTAGGAATAGCAGTACTTTCTAATCGGTACTTTCTGTTTTCTACATGTTAACCACTCCTAATCCATGTGCATGCATTTCCTTGAATCCGTACTGTGTTCAGTTTGAGAATTAATCTTTTATGCAGGACTTTGTCAAAAGCTTTCTGGAAATCTAAATAAACCATGTTGTATGCTTTGCAATTATCCATTGTCGATGTTGCATCCTCAAAAAAATCAAGCAGGTTAGTTAGACACGATCTCTCTTTCCTAAAACCATGCTGACTGTCTCCCAGGATATTGTTACCATATAGGTAATTTTCCATTTTGGATCTTATTATAGTTTCCTTAAGTTTACAAATAATAGAATTCAGGCTTATTGGTCTGTAGTTACCTGGTTCGGTTTTGTCTCCCTTTTTGTGGATCGGTATTACGTTTGCAATTCTCCAGTCTGTTCGTACAACCCCTGTGTCAAGAGACTGTTGCATGATCTTGGTTAGTGGTTTGTAAATAACTTCTTTTGTTTCTTTGAGTACTATTGGGAGGATCTCATCTGGCCCAGGGGATTTGTTTATTTTAAGTGTAATTTTGCTTCACAGAGTCGAATGAAGTCTTGGAATAATGCTACTTTAACATACTGAATTACATACCTCTTTGTAGTTTTACATCCTTAATGAAAAACTATGACATTTAAAAATGTGACATTTCGAAATCCAACATCTTAAATACTTTTATTGCTTCTGGTAGACTTTTACAATATCATTCTGTAGTTTCTTTGATTACATGATGTTAGATAAAACATCTAAATTATGTTAATCTAGGTGTTTTTTTTTTGTTCAGCTACAGATCAAGCAGTAACTCAGAAGCACAACCTCACACATTCAACAAAAAACAAAATAATGGGTCCCTAGGTTCTCCCACCCCCTTCCCTCCCCAGTTCCATATTCCAATAGAGGGAGAGCAGAGGAACAAAATGAGGGGTCTCTTGTCTTTCTAACTTGAACAGAGGCTGAAATATCAGCAATTAAAATGTAATGGAGGTACCGCATGCTGCTGCCCGGCAAAGTGCTGGCAAACCTCTCCTGAGGACTCGGTGGTGGCTGTCCACATTCTTTTTTCACCAGAGTAGTTATTTTTCCGCGAGAATGAAAGAACCCCACAAAAGAAGATTCCCGTCACGACAAAAGATATGACATCCTAAATTCCTTTTTTGCCAGAGTACTTGTGTTTTTGCCGGAACAGCTGCTTTTTCATGAGAATAATTCCTTTTTCAGAGAAAAAAAGATTTTAAAAAGATAAAATAAACACATTTTCCAACGCAGCACTAGACAGACACAACTTACTTGACTGGAAATGTAGAATACGCATCGCCTCAATAGTAATTGATTGTAGATTAAAGGAGACTAAAAAAACCCGTTTTTGTTTAGTCCACCCAACATACCGTGCACGCAGATGGTACCGATATTCTTCACAATTTATTGAATAGCTTGTTGTAGTCACCGACAGCATGAATAAATGCTAATGATTTCATTTTACATTTTATTGAATTGGCTGGCCAAATAAGGGCCTGTGTTAACTATATAATAAAAAAGAATTTCACATTTGTAAACTCAGGAAACTGCAAATGCATGTCTGACTTTTCACCCTGTATATAGTGAGGTCGCCATGGACATCTGAGGTCAGGCACTTTAATTCAGGGGCTATGCAAGTTACACATGAAGAAAATACATAAATAAAAAAAGAGATCGCATTATCAAGAGCAATGAATGAAGTAGGTTTGTAAAATGAATGTTATTCTCTGTTCTTTCAGATATATAACAAAGAGTTGGAAGCCGAGTTCAACAACTTTGATGACTGTGTGAAAACCTTTGAACTCTGTCGAGGAAAAGCAAATGAAGACGACAGTCTGCAGGAAGACAGAGCTGTGGGGAAATTTAAGGTTGGTATATGGATCCACTGTCTGTTTAGATGTAGTGTAATATTAGAAGGTCTTATAGGTGAATATGATTTGCAAGTGTATTAACATTCCTCTGCAATTTGTTGACAGTATTCTATAATGACATCACATCTCCTTCAATAACACTGTATCACATCTCCTTCAATGGCCCCTTTGTTGTTAAGATCTAGCACACCCGCGCTCCACCTCAATTTGAGATCCTGCAGTTCGAATTCGTTTTCTTTAGCCCAGGGCTTTACAGGCACTGTGGTCAGGGCCAAAGAGATTGAGATTTTGAGATTTAAATTGTATACGATTCTATTTAATTTCTGTTAGGATAAAAATGTTGAATATCTAAAGGGCCTCAAGTACTTAGCTGCCAGTATGGTGGTGATTTTTTTTTTTAAACTGTTGACCCAAGTGCACTCTGATCTTCAGAGTAATTGGCCATAGCCATGTCATGTCATCTTCTTCAGCCAATCATGGCATTTCATTTATCCAAGCCATTTTATAAGAAATGTTTATAGGTTGTCCAGTGACCTATTCAGAATTATCATTTTTTAATCAATTGAAATATATGTTAATTTAACCTTCTTAAAATAGTGACTGTTTCTATTTTCTATGTATTGATGGCTTGTCTTGAAATTGTAATGGGCAAATATAAGTTTTCATAAATTACTGACAGGATCCACATATTTCAGAAGCATTTTAATGCAATTTTTAAAATACAGGGCAGATTCTGTGTATACAAGTGCACTGATGAGCATGATGGTGATGATGACGATGAGATCAGTCTTGGTGCAGGCCAGTTCAGAATTCTACAAGGAATGCCACCCAACCATGCCATCAAAGTCTTGATAAGGGTCTACATTGTATCAGTAAGTATTACTACTGTACTATAATAATAAGGCGTGTCCTATTACTTTTACTAAGGTAAGGTACATTATGCTGTAATAACACTTCATATTACATGTCCTGTTTTTTTGTGCAAGATTCTTATTTACTATTATTTATATCTCTGATGTAATTTCCGGGTAACAAGCTGTGGCAAAGTGTCTTGCAGTGCGCAGGTGTAGTTGTTGCTGTGCTCAGGAATAACACACACAAGACAGTGAAAGTTCAATAAAACAGCTCCTTTATTTGGCTGGGTTGCGTGTCAACAACACTTAAATAATAAGCAAGGGCTCTACACAGCAATGTGCATCGCTCCATGCAAAACAAGGGTTTCAGTCCCGAAATAATACAACATTTTATAACACCAAACACAGACACGGTCACATCTCCAGACAGTGAGTGCCCGTGTGCAGGTGGGGTGAAAGACAACAGTTTGTGAAACAGTGGGGCAGTGTAGTCCGGGTTTTGGTGCTGACTAGTAGCGACAGCTCCCGGTTTGTGTTAGTCGTCTAACAGTGACAAAAAACAAACAGTTAGCACAAACAAAACACTCACGATAATTAATTACTTCAGTTTCCTAAATGGGTCATTTCAGTAACCACAACGAAGGAACAGATAGCTCGGCCACTTCCCCTAAATACCCTCAGTCACGCCCTCTTTCAGTGGTGTGGCCAATCACATATCCTCCAATCCATGACTGACACATTGCCTACCACATTAAGACGATGACTTCTGGTATTGTGGCTCCACCACCTTCTTGGATGGCCGGCTTCCGACTGACCCTAGAATGAACTGCCAAACCATCCAATACGGGGCACACTGTTCCTGTTATACCGCGCCCTCACAGGTCGGGAGGGAGATTGTTGATTCATTTTCATTTTGTCACACAGGCTCTGACAGGAATGAATGGGTACAAGTATAGCATATGATTGGGGATGGAAAGGTGTAGGACAGTGATACTCAGTTAGACTGATCCAGACAGTGATACTCAATTAGACTGAATTCCATGACAACACGCGGGCCATCTGCACATAAGGGGCCCCAAAAATGTAAAACCCTTGAATACAAACTTAATAGGATGTAGAAAACCAATGTCATTAATATGCAAAATAATACTACAGTAGTCTCTGCATATAGAAACACCTCCTAATACAACACTTCAGCTTAAGGAACACCCTTGTGGTGAAGTGGAAGTTGTAAATGCCTTTAGTCTGTCAACTTTAGTCAGTCAGCTAGTTTATTATAGTTTATTAACATACGCTTGCCTATTGCTTTTCTCAATAGGCAAGCGTATGTTAGAACAGAGTTCCGTTTACAACGTATTGAGGAGGCACGTCCCTGCCAAACAACATGGGTTTTAATGAGGAATTACTCTGGTTAAAACTGACTCGTTTATAATGTATGTTACCTTTTAATACGTAGACTTTTCCTGTTCCACAGGCAGGTCTTATGTGATTAATATGTACAGTTTATTATATACAGCAGGGGAGTCCAATCCTAGTCCTGTAGTATCGGTGGCCCTCCTGGTTTTTTTACTATATATATATATATATATATATATATATATATATATATATATATATATATATATATACAGTACTGTGCAAAAGTTTTAGGCAGGTGTGAAAAAATGCTGTAAAGTAAGAATGCTTTCAAAAATAGACATATTTGGTGTGACCACCCTTTGCCTTCAAAACAGCATCAAGCATCAATTCTTCTAGGTACACTTGCACACAGTTTTTGAAGGAACTCGGCAGGTAGGTTGGCCCAAGCATCTTGGAGAACTAACCACAGTTCTTCTGTGGATTTAGGCAGCCTCAGTTGCTTCTCTCTCTTCATGTAATCCCAGACAGACTCGATGATGTTGAGATCAGGGCTCTGTGGGGGCCATACCATCACTTCCAGGACTCCTTGTTCTTCTTTACGCTGAAGATAGTTCTTAATGACTTTCGCTGTATGTTTGGGGTCGTTGTCATGCTGCAGAATAAATTTGGGGCCAATCAGATGCCTCCCTGATGGTATTGCATGATGGATAAGTATCTGCCGTACTTCTCAGCATCGAGGAGACCATTAATTCTGACCAAATCCCCAACTCCATTTGCAGAAATGCAGCCCCAAACTTGCAAGGAACCTCCACCATGCTTCACTGTTGCCTGCAGACACTTATTCGTATGCGCTCTCCAGCCCTTCGCGAACAAACTGCATTCTGCTACAGCCAATTATTTCAAATTTTGACTCATCAGTCCAGAGCACCTGCTGCCATTTTTCTGCACCCCAGTTCCTGTGTTTTCGTGCATAGTTGAGTCGCTTGGCCTTGTTTCCACGTCGGAGGTATGGCTTTTGGCCGCAAGTCTTCCATGAAGGCCACTTCTGACCAGACTTCTCCGGACAGTAGATGGGTGTACCAGGGTCCCACTGTTTTCTGCCAGTTCTGAGCTGATGGCACTGCTGGACATCTTCCGATTGCGAAGGGAAGTAAGCATGATGTGTCTTTCATCTGCTGCAGTAAGTTTCCTTGGCCGACCACTGCGTCTACGGTCCTCAACGTTGCCCGTTTCTTTGTGCTTCTTCAAAAGAGCTTGGACAGCACATCTGGAAACCCCTGTCTGCCTTGAAATTTCTGCCTGGGAGAGACCTTGCTGATGCAGTATAACTACCTTGTGTCTCGTTGCTGTGCTCAGTCTTGCCATGGTGTATGACTTTTGACAGTAAACTGTCTTCAGCAACCTCACCTTGTTAGCTGAGTTTGGCTGTTCCTCACCCAGTTTTATTCCTCCTACACAGCTGTTTCTGTTTCAGTTAATGATTATGTTTCAACCTACATATTGAATTGATGATCATTAGCACCTGTTTGGTATAATTGTTTAATCATACACCTGACTATATGCCTACAAAATCCCTGACTTTGTGCAAGTGTACCTAGAAGAATTGATGCTGTTTTGAAGGCAAAGGGTTGTCACACCAAATATGGATTTGATTTAGATTTTTCTTCTGTTCACTCACTTTGCATTTAGTTAATTGATAAATATAATCTATTAACATGTCTATTTTTGAAAGCATTCTTACTTTACAGCATTTTTTCACACCTGCCTAAAACTTTTGCACAGTACTGTATATATATATATATATATTCAGTCTTGAACAAAGACTACGCAGCGATCTGATTCAAACATTCAAAATCCTAAAAGGTATAGACAATGTCGACCCAGGGGACTTTTTTTGACCTAAAAAAAGAAACAAGGACCAGGGGTCACAAATGGAGATTAGATAAAGGGGCATTCAGAACAGAAGATAGGAGGCACTTTTTTACACAGAGAATTGTGATGGTATGGAACCAACTCCCCAGTAATGTTGTTGAAGCTACACCCTGGGATCCTTTAAGAAGCTGCTTGATGAGATTCTGGGATCAATAAGCTACTAACAACCAAACGAGCAAGATGGGCTGAATGGCCTCCTCTCGTTTGTAAACTTCCTTATGTTCTTAAAACTTTAAAAGATGAATAACCTTCAACAATTTCCTGTTTGATTCCAAGTCCACTACGGAAAACAGTAGCAAGTCCACCTCCCGCCCAGTAGAGCGAGATTTCTGGAAAAAACAATAGTTAGGTGGAGAAGCCTCAATCAGGGAAACATTGTCATTCGGTCCAAGCCAAGTTTCAATTAAAGAGAGAATATCAATGTTGTAATCCTGAATAAAATCACTAATTAACAAGGCTGTATTAGACAGATACCTGACATTAAATAAACCTAGGTGTAAATTGGTCCAATCAAGAGCATGTGATTGAGCAGTGGTAAAATGATAGCATAGGATACGGGTGATTTACCCTATTCTGGACCCAACACAATTCCGCTCAACCAGCAGCAGCCTCTCGCAGGTTAGTAGGAGGTCTTAGAAACTGGTGACGAAAGTTTCAGCTACCAATGTGTATATCCAAGGTTAATTAGCACAGTACCTGCACCAATTTGGGCCAATTCACAAGGCAATTAAAAAAAAGGAATGTAGCCAACCCTACCAGATTAAGTATGATTCACTTTTCTTCACCTATTCACACAAAGTGTTTAGCGATCTTAGCCCCACCCTCCACTGGCGCTACGATTTACTGGCCCTGGTGCAAGGCTGTGAAATAGTCACCACCCCCCGCCGAAGAATAAAAAAGCACAGTGCTGCTGCAGCACCACCTAAAGAAAACATTTTGAAAATAAAACACATCAGCAGAAAAATCTGAATCCGTCAAAAACATATTTAACAAAAAATATTCTAATGTTATTTTAAGATGACTGTGAACAAGACAGTAATCAATCAAGTAACAGTATATCCAAACATTTTAATAAATCAATTGTGTAACAAGATGAATCAATTTCATGAATAACTTGATTTAGTTAATATTGAAACATATTACGATTATTTTCGGGTATTGTATATAAAAAAAAAACTGATTCCTTTTGTTATGAGATATTGGGTGCAGTACAGCAGTATGAAAAAAAGAAATGGACTCGGGGCTGGGATAGCAATACAGACAGTAATAAAACAAATATAAGTGACCTCTCTCAGCAAAATATATATATATATATATATATATATATATATATATATATATATATATATATATATATATATAGATATATATATATATATATACACACACATGTAAAAACGTAATAGTTGATAGCTTTCCAGCGAGGATGTTTACATTTTACTATAAACATTAAAATATTTAATATATAAAATGTAATACTCTGTGTGGCAAAGTGGCTGCTGATTAAGACCGGATGCAGAGGTGATGCAGTGCAGAAACAATCACACGTGAAAACTGTAATCCAATTTGGAAATGTTATTTTTATTTTTACACAAATCCTGGTCTGGCGACCAAACAATAATCCTCCAGCAATACACCCTGGTGTAAAGTTCAGTAGGAAAATAATAACGATTTGTAAACAAAACAAATAATAACACGTTATCCGCTCCCACAATACTACTAACACAAATCACCAGTCCGGGTGCGTGCAGAGGTGCTTAAGGTGGGTGATAACAAATAACAGTGACTGTGGTGTTGTTGTTCCGGGTAGTGCTGGCCCAAGGCGACAGCTCCGGAGACGTGTTAGCCGTCTAGTGAATTTACAAACAAAAGACAATTACAAACAAACAAAACACTCACGAATACTTTTTTTTACTTTTTGGGAACTCTCCCGGTACTTCCAGTTCAGTGCGTCTCTGAACTCAAGAGAAGGAACCGATTACAAGTCTCCGCCCCCTTTTCACGCATGACCCCTTGGTAAACTAATGCAGCTGCCTTACAATCAGCGGCTGCTACATTGTTTATCTTCCGGGTCAATACGTTCTTGCAACAGAGACTCGCCTTCTTCCAGACTGGCCAACTCCCCGTCCTGGGAAAGAACTGTCAGTCCAGCCCTTCAAAAGAACTCTGTCCTCGCTGCTTAGCGCCCTCACAGGTCGGGAGGGAGATTTACAACCCAGTGATGAACAAAATTCTGTTATATAAAAGTATAATTAATATATATATAAAAAAGTTTTCACCAGTGATCTTTTGCATGCTAGGCAATAGTGATGGGCAGTTCGATTCTTTTTAGTGACTCGATTCATTTGATTCAGTTCAGTCTGGTGAATCGATTCATTTCGTTCATTTGATTCACTGATTCAATGATACAAAACCAATCAATGTAGACCGTATTAAGATTGTTTACGTAGGTTTATTTGAACCGGAAAGATATTTGGTTGACTGTGTTCATAAACATTAAATTAAATATAGTTTGACAAAAAAAATATATATATATATATTTAGAATCCTAGAGATAACATAATAGTTTTTTTTAGCATTCTTTAGCCATCAGTATCAATCTAATTCAATTTAATCTTTAAAAAAATAAATAAATAGTCAATTGCATTTCTTACGTGTTTTTTTTCTATACATTTGGAATCACCCATTGTTTTTTACGACAACAAAAAAGAGAAGCTCCAGCGAGTGGTATTTTTGGAACTAATCCATATTTTCAGCACATAGCAAAACGCTGTTTGCCCAATTTGATTGACAGATCCATCCCTCCTTACCATACACCGTCTGTATCATAGATATATAGCTATGGTCTGGAGGATGTAACTGACGCCATTTTTGCTCATACAGAATTCTTATCATGCAGTAAGTAATTAGTAATTTGGATCCAACATGGAACATACGGTCTTCAGTTTCATAACACTCAACGAGCTGAGAGACAACCTGGTTTCCTTGTTACAACGAACAAATCAGCCGGACTCGAGAGGTAAAGAATCATTTCATGAGTTTTGATAGGCTAGTAACTCGACTCCTGTGTGCCACGCAGCTTGTTCATAGGGTGAATCAAAAGAGCCGATTCAATGGGGACTCTGATCCGATTCCCATCGTTCACCTTAGTGAGTCGTTCAAAAAGAACGATTCGTTCGCGAACTGCAGATCACTACTAGGAAAACATGCTAACCACTACACTAGACTCGTGCTTCATTCACGCCCCTCTGTGATGTAATCACCTCACACACAGAACTGACAGGCAGGCAGGGGAAATTAAGCCAGTGTAGTGAGAGATCTATTTTTTCGTGAGAACGAAAGAAGCTCAGGAAAAAAAACTGGCCTTGTGAAAAAAGAATTGAAAAGGCCCAAATCCTTTTTTGTCAGGTCCAATTCTTCTTTCACACTCGTGAAAAAAAGGATGCGAAAATAGAATTTAAAATCGCTAACATTTTAGAATATATATTTTTTTAAAAGACACATGGCAGACCATCGGGTGTACAAATGAGTGCAAACCGACCCTCTGTTGTGTCTGTCTACAGCCCAGCTGCTGACTTATAACATTTAAAAAAAAAAACAGAACAAGATGGTAGCCTCGCGAAAAGGATTATGTTTTGTGATGGCTACATTCTTTTTTGTATGAGACATCTATCCAAAAGTGGAAATCCCATTGAAAACAATGGGGATTAAAAATGTGAATAACCTTCGAACGGATTAATATTTTTACACAAAAACAAATGCAGGTATACTCAGTCACCATAGCGAGTGTGTTCTACCAGCAAAATAGTCCGTTTAAAATTCCAAACCGACTTGGCACAGGGCGAGGGAAAAATGGTAAAAATTGCAAAAACCCACCTTTTTACATTTTTCACTGTATTTCAAAAACGCACAAACGACTGGAACGCTACTATCCACATCAAGAGAGCTACCGCAGGAGACAGTGCATACAATTTGTCAGGCAAATCCATCAAACGACTCAAAAGTTATTAAGGGCAAAGTCTGAGTTTAACATTGAATCCATGGTCAAACCCTAACTATTATTATACAGTGCCCCTATAATACAGTGCCTTGCAAAAGTATTCAGACCCCTGACCAATTCTCTCATATTACTGAATTACAAATGGTACTTTGAAATTTTGTTCTGTTTGATATTTTATTTTAAAACACTGAAACTCAAAATCAATTATTGTAAGGTGACATTGGTTTTATGTTGGGAAATATTTAAAAAAAAAAAAAAACTGAAATATCTTGCTTGCATAAGTATTCAACCCCTGTGCTGTGGAAGCTCCCAGTTTACACCGATGAAAGAAATTGCCCTAACGAGGACACAATTACCTTACCGTTGGCCTCCACCTGTGAACCATTAAAGTTGCTGTCACATTTTCTGGATCAAAACCCCACTGTTGAAGGATCATTGGTCAGGCTGTGAGTCTGAAGGAAAATGAAGACCAAAGAGCATTCTACAGAAGTTAGAGATAAAGTAATACAAATGCATAGATTAGGGAAAGTGTTTGGATATCCCAGTGTTTGGATATCCCAGTGAGCACAGTTGGATCAATAATCAGGAAGTGGAAGCTGCATCACACCACCCAGGCACTGCCAAGAAAAGGCCGTCCCTCAAAACTCAGCGCTCAAACAAGAAGGAGACTTGTGAGAGAAGCCACAGAGAGGCCAACAATCACTTTGAAGGAGCTACAGAGTTCAGTGGCTGGGAGTGGAGTAATGGTGCACCAGTCAACCATATCAAGAGCTCTGCATAACACTGGTCTGTATGGGAGGGTGGCAAGAAAGCCGTTACTCAAAAAGTACCATCTGAAAGCACGTCTGGAGTTTGCCAGAAAGCATGTGAGTGACCCAGCTGCAATGTGGGAAAAGGTTTTTTGGTCAGATGAGACCAAGATAGAGCTTTTTGGCCAAAACTCAAAGCGCTATGTGTGGCACAAACCTAACACTGCCCATGCCTCAAGACACACCATCCCTACAGTGAAGTATGGTGGTGGCAGCATCATGCTGTGGGATGCTTCTCATCAGCAGGGACTGGGCATCTTGTTAAAATTGAAGGAAGAATGGATGGAGCAAAATACAGGGAAATAATGCAAGAGAACCTGCTTCAGTCCGCTAAAAAACTGAAGCTTGGGAGGAAATTCACCTTTCAGCAGGACAATGATCCCAAGCACAAGGCCAAAGCAACATTGGAGTGGCTCAAGAACAAAAGGGTGAATGTCCTACAGTGGCCCAGTCAAAGTCCTGATCTCAATCCCATTGAGAATCTGTGGCACTATTTGAAAATTGAGGTCCACAAGCGTCGTCCAACCAACCTGAACAACCTGGAGCAAATCTGCCAAGAAGAATGGGCCAAAATCACTCCGACACTGTGTGCAAAGCTGGTACATACTTACCCCAAAAGACTTAAAGCTGTTACTGCTGTTACTGTTGGCTATACCAAATATTAATGTGTGGGGTTTGAATACTTATGCAAGCAAGATATTTCAGTTTTTTATTTTTCTTAAAATATTTCCCAACATAAAACCAATGTCACCTTACAATAATTGATTTTGAGTTTCAGTGTTTTAAAATAAAACATCAAACAGAACGAAATTTCAATGTACCATTTGTAATTTAGTAATATGAGAGAATTGGTCAGGGGTCTGAATACTTTTGCAAGGCACTATATATACAGTACTGTGCAAAAGTTTTAGGCAGGTGTGAAAAAATGCTGTAAAGTAAGAATGCTTTCAAAAATAGACATGTTAATAGATTATATTTATCAATTAACTAAATGCAAAGTGAGTGAACAGAAGAAAAATCTAAATCAAATCCATATTTGGTGTGACAACCCTTTGCCTTCAAAACAGCATCCATTCTTCTAGGTACACTTGCACAAAGTCAGGGATTTTGTAGGCATATAGTCAGGTGTATGATTAAACAATTATACCAAACAGGTGCTAATGATCATCAATTCAATATGTAGGTTGAAACACAATCATTAACTGAAACAGAAACAGCTGTGTAGGAGGAATAAAACTGGGTGAGGAACAGCCAAACTCAGCTAACAAGGTGAGGTTGCTGAAGACAGTGTACTGTCAAAAGTCATACACCATGGCAAGACTGAGCACAGCAACAAGACACAAGGTAGTTATACTGCATCAGCAAGGTCTCTCCCAGGCAGAAATTTCAAGGCAGACAGGGGTTTCCAGATGTGCTGTCCAAGCTCTTTTGAAGAAGCACAAAGAAACAGGCAACATTGAGGACCGTGAGACGCAGTGGTCGGCCAAGGAAACTTACTGCAGCAGATGAAAGACACATCATGCTTACTTCCCTTCGCAATCGGAAGATGTCCAGTGCCATCAGCTCAGAACTGACAGAAAACAGTGGGACCCTGGTACACCCATCTACTGTCCGGAGAAATCTGGTCAGAAGTGGCCTTCATGGAAGACTTGGGCCAAAAGCCATACCTCCGACATGGAAACAAGGCCAAGCGACTCAACTATGCACGAAAACACAGGAACTGGGGTGCAGAAAAATGGCAGCAGGTGCTCTGGACTGATGAGTCAAAATTTGAAATATTTGGCTGTAGCAGAAGGCAGTTTGTTCGCCGAAGGGCTGGAGAGCATACATGAATGAGTGTCTGCAGGCAACAGTGAAGCATGGTGGAGGTTCCTTGCAAGTTTGGGGCTGCATTTCTGCAAATGGAGTTGGGGATTTGGTCAGAATTAATGGTCTCCTCAATGGTGAGAAGTACAGGCAGATACTTATCCATCATGCAATACCATCAGGGAGACATCTGATTGGCCCCAAATTTATTCTGCAGCATGACAACGACCCCAAACATACAGCGAAAGTCATTAAGAACTATCTTCAGTGTAAAGAAGAACAAGGAGTCCTGGAAGTGATGGTATGGCCCCACAGAGCCCTGATCTCAACATCATCGAGTCTGTCTGGGATTACATGAAGAGAGAGAAGCAACTGAGGCTGCCTAAATCCACAGAAGAACTGTGGTTAGTTCTCCAAGATGTTTGGGCCAACCTACCTGCCGAGTTCCTTCAAAAACTGTGTGCAAGTATACCTAGAAGAATTGATGCTTGATGCTGTTTTGAAGGCAAAGGGTGGTCACACCAAATATGGATTTGATTTAGATTTTTCTTCTGTTCACTCACTTTGCATTTAGTTAATTGATAAATATAATCTATTAACATGTCTATTTTTGAAAGCATTCTTACTTTACAGCAAGTTTTCACACCTGCCTAAAACTTTTGCACAGTACTATATATATATATATATATATATATATATATATATATATATATATATATATATATATATATATATATATATATGGGCTTTAGTGAGTTACAGGAAAATAATTTCATCTAGGGTTTCTCTGCCATCATACATTACGAGACCGAAGGTCAAGTAATTTATAAACTGTCACAGAAACCCGAGATGGAATTGTTTTCCTGTAACTCACTGAAGAGGCCCATCAATTATTTTGTATAATACATGGATACCCTTGTAATGCTAATATTAAAGAAGACGAGGTTCAGCAGTACAGTTTTTTTTTTAAATGTAGCGTTTCAGTGCTGTACAGACGTTCTGTGTCGTTATCTGTTTCTCCAGTTTCTCTGAGATACGAATGTACCAGCTTTACATCTTTTTTTTTTGTAACATATTCTCATTTTGTTGATCGTTAATGAACATTTCTGTACTGTGGGTGTTGTCGAGTGATTGACATTTTGTGTTTGAATTGAAAGTGATGATCTTGAGGAGTCGAATGGGTCAAAGTTCAAGTATATTTTCCTCTAGAGGAATTATCGCTTTTGATGTCACTACTGTGGTATTATGCATTTTTTTCCGAATGGCTCAGGATGCAAATATAGCCTTCATCCATGTATATATACATTGTGAATAACACACTGCCACTCTGGTTCGTGCCCCTTTAAAAATACGACCCAACACACAGGAATGGATTTTTTCGCGCTGACACGCTATATTTTAATAAACACAAAATAAAACAAACACAACAATACACAAAATAAACACCTAACTCCGCTTTGGAGCACTGACTACACAGGTGAGTCCCTGTCTAACTCTCAGGACGGCTAAACCGTTTACCTGGCACCACAAACAAAAACCACACAGGTTTAACACAGCACTTACTATATTTCTCTGGACTGCTCGGAAGCAGAGCACCTCTTCTGCTTCCTTCTACTCAGCAGCCAAGAGCAGACTAGCTGCCTCTCTTAAATACCCTGCACCTGGTTTTAATTTAACAATAGCTACCAGGTGCAGGGGATAATTAATAATAAAACAATTAACAAATTAAATTCAACAATAAAGCAAAACAATTAAACAATAAATCAACACACAATTAACTCAAACAAATGTGCATTCCGAACCTGTTTTTCTTCAGGGAGGCTTTAACCCCCTCCCTGCTGTCTCACACATCCTCCCCCCCAAGTGTGCAACACTGATGGCCATTCCAAGGCCACCTCCTCCCCTAAAACACAACCACCCACCCTCGAGTTCACCAATGTCCCTTCTCGCCCTCTTCCACGGGCGGACTTGAGGGTGGATCGGTCCACGTCCCGGCCCAGCCAGGTAGGGACCGCACACCGGCCACGAGGGACCCCACCGGTTTTTCAGGGGCGACCAGAGCGACCACCGGGGCACTGGAGGCTGCAGCAGCGGGCAGAGGTCTGCAGCTGGGACCCAGTGCAGCGACGTCCAGTCACCAAGGGGGAGTGAAGCAGTGACCAGGGGGAGCTCAAGCGACGTCTGGGAGCAGCGCAGCGATGTCTTGGTGCTCGGGGGGAGCGGAGCAGGGAACCAGATGGAGAATTGTGACCGGTTTTGCAGACTCCTGGGCTCCAGGTCTAGCGAAGGGAGGTCCAGGCAAACTGGCCGGCTGTCCAGGAGGGGCGAGGGACCGCACCCAGCGGCGCCGGACTGGACCACAGGGGTGGCGGTCGGGGCTGTGGTGGAGGCAGGCTCTTCACCTCCTTCCCTCTGGGCTCCGGAAGCGGCGGCTCCTCCCCTCTGGGCTCCGGAAGCGGCGGTTTCTCCCCTCTGGGCTCCGGAAGCAGCGGCTCCTCCTCTCTGGGCTCCGGAAGCGACGGCTCCTCCCCTCTGGGCTCTGGCGGTGGCAGCTCCTCCCCCTCTGGCTCGGGAGACTGCTGAGCTACCCTTGTCTGCTCCCACTTCTGGAGCAACAGCTCCAGTTCGGTCAGCTCCCGCACCTGTCTTTTCAGCGGGGCCAACCCCAGCTCTCTCTCCCATCTCTGCTCCTTCTGAGCAGCGGCATTCCTGTTGATCTGCTCGATCAAATCTTTTTAAAATCCAATTTACTGTGTCACAGGGGCGCCCACACACTTCTGACACCAAATATAAATGAACCGCAGCCACACGGGTTCGTTGCCCCTTTAAAAATTGACCCAGACACAGGAACTTTGGTTTTTCAAGCGCGGTTGCACTATATTTAATTCACACAAAACAAAATAAAACAAAACACCTAGCTCCGTTTTGGAGCGCTAACTAAACAAGTTATTCCCTGACTAACTCGCAGGACGGCTAAGCCGTTTACCTGCCCAACACACATAAAAACCACACAGGCTTAACACAGCACTTACTTCTCTACGACTGCTTGGAGACAGAGCACACCATTGGCCTCCTTCTACTCAGCAGCCAAGAGCAGACTAGCTGCCTCTCTTAAATACCCTGCACCTGGTTTTAATTTAACAATAGCTACCAGGTGCAGGGGATAATTAATAATAAAACAATTAACAAATTAAATTCAACAATAAAGCAAAACAATTAAACAATAAACCAAAACACAATTAACTCAAACAAATGTGCATTCCGCACCTGTTTTTCTTCAGGGAGGCTTTAACCTCCTCCCTGCTGTCTCATATATATATATATTGTGATGGGGTGCCCGTCCTGCCACATAAGCACTCTAAAATGAACGTTCTATAAATATAGTCCTCTATACAACGATCTTCTCTATATAATGAGTGTAATTGTAATAATAACAATAATAATATTAAAGTATTTACCTTGGTAATTGATTTGAATATTTCCAGATATCGAGCAGTTATTAAAACTGCTTCTGGGAAAGTTGCCTAGTACTTGGACAGCAGAAGCAGTGTGATCTTCGGAAGAGCTTGATGAAGAAACCGGTTCAGTTTGTCCCACAGTGCTTCTCGCTGTACTACTTACAGCGACTGCAGACATCTCAGAGGTGCTCGTATTTTCCGGGATGTTTTGATTTAGCGATTCCTCAATTGACTTCTTATTAAAAAGGTTGAAATGTACTTAAAACAACATTTTGTTAATAGCTAATGGAGTGATCTTGTTTGATTTGATTTTGTGATGCGGTTACAAAGATTCCAAGGGCATATATCAAGGATTATATCCCTCTAGCTCAACCGTATTTAGGATGCGTGGAACCTTTCCATTGAAGTATATATATATATATATATATATATATATATATATATATATATATATACACTACTGTGCAAAAGTTTTAGGCAGGTGTGAAAAAATGCTGTAAAGTAAGAATGCTTTCAAAAATAGACATGTTAATAGATTATATTTATCAATTAACTAAATGCAAAGTGAGTGAACAGAAGAAAAATCTAAATCAAATCCATATTTGGTGTGACCACCCTTTGCCTTCAAAACAGCATCAAGCATCAATTCTTCTAGGTACACTTGCACACAGTTTTGAAGGAACTTCGGCAGGTAGGTTGGCCCAAGCATCTTGGAGAACTAACCACAGTTCTGTGGATTTAGGCAGCCTCAGTTGCTTCTCTCTCTTCATGTAATCCCAGACAGACTCGATGATGTTGAGATCAGGGCTCTGTGGGGCCATACCATCACTTCCAGGACTCCTTGTTCTTCTTTACGCTGAAGATTGTTCTTAATGACTTTCACTGTATTTTTGGGGTCGTTGTCATGCTGCAGAATAAATTTGGGGCCAATCAGATGCCTCCCTGATGGTATTGCATGATGGATAAGTATCTGCCTGTACTTCTCAGCATTGAGGAGACCATTAATTCTGACCAAATCCCCAACTCCATTTGCAGAAATGCAGCCCCAAACTTGCAAGGAACCTCCACCATGCTTCACTGTTGCCTGCAGACACTCATTCGTGTACGCTCTCCAGCCCTTCGGCGAACAAACTGCCTTCTGCTACAGCCAAATATTTCAGATTTTGACTCATCAGTCCAGAGCACCTGCTGCCATTTTTCTGCACCCCAGTTCCTGTGTTTTCGTGCATAGTTGAGTCACTTGGCCTTGTTTCCACGTCGGAGGTATGGCTTTTGGCCGCAAGTCTTCCATGAAGGCCACTTCTGACCAGACTTCTCCGGACAGTAGATGGGTGTACCAGGGTCCCACTGTTTTCTGCCAATTCTGAGCTGATGGCACTGCTGGACATCTTCCGATTGTGAAGGGAAGTAAGCATGATGTGTCTTTCATCTGCTGCAGTAAGTTTCCTTGGCCGACCACTGCGTCCACGGTCCTCAAGCGTTGCCCGTTTCTTTGTGCTTCTTCAAAAGAGCTTGGACAGCACATCTGGAAACCCCTGTCTGCCTTGAAATTTCTGCCTGGGAGAGACCTTGCTGATGCAGTATAACTACCTTGTGTCTTGTTGCTGTGCTCAGTCTTGCCATGGTGTATGACTTTTGACAGTACACTGTCTTCAGCAACCTCACCTTGTTAGCTGAGTTTGGCTGTTCCTCACCCAGTTTTATTCCTCCTACACAGCTGTTTCTGTTTCAGTTAATGATTGTGTTTCAACCTACATATTGAATTGATGATCATTAGCACCTGTTTGGTATAATTGTTTAATCATACACCTGACTATATGCCTACAAAATCCCTGACTTTGTGCAAGTGTACCTAGAAGAATGGATGCTGTTTTGAAGGCAAAGGGTTGTCACACCAAATATGGATTTGATTTAGATTTTTCTTCTGTTCACTCACTTTGCATTTAGTTAATTGATAAATATAATCTATTAACATGTCTATTTTTGAAAGCATTCTTACTTTACAGCATTTTTTCACACCTGCCTAAAACTTTTGCACAGTACTGTATATATATATATATATAGAGAGAGAGAGAGAGAGAGAGAGAGAGAGAGAGAGAGAGAGAGAGAGAGATGTGTTTCCATTTATATTATGATCTTGCTATTGTTTGTTTTGGAACGGCAGGGAGGGGCTAAATTCCTCCCTGCCAGAAAAAAACATGTGAGAATGTGGCTGGAGCCTTAATTAGATAATTGTTAATTATTGATTAATTGGGCTCCAGCCACATATTATAAAAAGGCAAGAGAAAGTCTTTGTCTGTGTGGTGGAGAGTTGGAGAGTACAAGAGCCATACAGCCTGCCACAATATATATATATATATATATATATATATATATATATATATATATATATATATATATATATATATATATATACATACAGTATATAGTACAGGAAATACAGGAGCAAGGTATAATACATTTGAATGTGTATTTAAGTGAAAACTGAAAACTGACAGAAATAGTTAAATTCTGACTTCACTTAGCTAACACTCAAAGTTGATTTGCATTGGGTTCCAGTTTATCCACAGATGCAGAACAGTCTTTACAGTTGTTATAAAACCTAAACGAGATGTAATCCTGAGAAGTTGGGCTGGTTATTTATTTATTTATATATTTACTTTTCATTTGTTTTTCTTAGGCTTTCAATCTACATCCAGCAGATCCAGATGGTAAATCTGATCCTTATATTGTACTACAACTGGGAAAAACTCAAATCAAGGACCGAGATAACTATATCCCCAAGCAGCTGAATCCTGTGTTTGGAAGGTCTGTGAAATTAAATTGCTTTAGTCTGTTTCAATGTTTCAATGCCTTTGAGGCATGTGTAGTGTTTTCTTAAAACATGAATATGCATTATATTGAACGCCTGATACTGAATGAATGACTGGTGTAGATTACATTACAGTAGTTGTTAAAATGCCAGAACCTGATTTACAAAGATCTCTGGTTACAGCCTGGGCTTGTTTTCCATGCAGCTCTTCAGATGTGGTGATGCTCCATGTCCATGAAAAAGGGGCATCTATTGGGGTCAGTAAGGGTTTTGTCCAGCCAATATAATTCTCTATGCAGGTATTTAAGCAGAACAAAGGAAAATAGAACATCGGCTCAACCCTTTTCTTTTGTTTAGTATTAGTTTTAAAATCCAATTTAAGTAAAAAATGTACCCAATAAAGCTGTGATACTCAATTAGACTGATCCAGAAAGTGATATTCAATTAGACTGATCCAGAAAGTGATATTCAATTAGACTGATCCAGACAGTGATATTCAATTAGCCTGATCCAGAAAGTGATATTCAATTAGCCTGATCCAGACAGTGATATTCAATTAGCCTGATCCAGAAAGTGATATTCAATTAGCCTGATCCAGACAGTGATATTCAGTTAGACTGATCCAGACAGTGATACTCAATTAGACTGATCCAGACAGTGATACTCAATTAGACTGATCCAGACAGTGATACTCAATTAGACCGATCCAGACAGTGATACTCAATTAGACTGATCCAGACAGTGATATTCAATTAGACTGATCCAGACAGCGATACTCAATTAGACTGATCCAGGGCCAATTTTGGAATTCCATGACAACACGCGGGCCATTTGCACATAAGGGGCCCAAAAAATGTTAAACCCTTTGTGAGAGGGTAGTGGGTGGAGCTTTAGGGAAGGACCAGAAAGAACAGCACACAGGAGCCGGAAGTGTCGTTTAGTCCTTGGAGCCTTGTACCATCAATGGTAACAGGCAGGATTTTTATTTTAACTAACAAAAATAGAACAGTCCAGCATTGCAGAAAATAAACAAGAAAACCACCTGGAATACCAGCAATGGTAAACTCAGGCTTCAAATAAAAAGAATAAACAAAAACGTCTAATTACAAAACAACAATAAGGGAAGCAGTGGGTTTCCTCTCACTGCCTCTTGATTCCCTGCCACGGATTACTGGCTTGTCCTGGGCTTTCTTCACTGCCGTAATCCACCAAAGTTTCCCAAGTTTCAAGCTTCTGTGAATTACAGCAATTTGATAAAAACAAAACAACAAAGCACAGCGTATGTTTTCAGTTCAGGGCAGAGAGCCGAATGGCAAAACCATACTGCTTAAATACTGCCAAGTCCCACCCCTGCAATCAGCACGCTGCCTCACGTCAGCCAATTGACGAGAACAGCACAGCTGATTGCAATGATGGGACCTGACGGCCGCATGGTTCCACCTTGGTCCAAGATGGCCGCCTGACCCGGAACTTCCTGTATGGTCAGAGTTCAGCCTGCTGACCCAATCATGGTCAACCCTACACAGCGCTGCCGGTGGTCGGAGGGCGAATTACGACAGGGACTCCTTTCAATCCCGTCACACCCTTGAATAAAAACTTAATAGGATGTGGAGAACTGCAAAACCAATGTCATTAATATGCAAAATAATACTACAATAGCCTCCACGTATAGGAACACCTCCTAAGAACACTAGGGAACAACCTTGTGGTGAAATGGAATTTCCTCATTGTAAATGGAATTTCCTCATTATAAATGGAATTTCCTCATTGTAAATGGAATTTCCTCATTATAAATGGAATTTCCTCATTGTAAATGGAATTTCCTCATTGTAAATGGAATTTCCTCATTGTAAATGGAATTTCCTCATTGTAAATGGAATTTCCTCATTGTAAATGCTCCGCATAAAGGAACTGGAACTTAGCTTAAAAGAACACCTTCTTGGCACTGCTACGATTCAAAATGTAGTTTTTTAAACCTGAAAACTCATCATCAAACTCAAATGGGTTATTCTGTCTTTTCAAAACTGACTTGTCATTGCAAGAGTAATATAGAGCTGCTGCTGTATTTTGTATGTGTGTAGGGGTGCTGTGTTAATAACCATTGTGGTGAAATTCATTCTCATATTCATAATTACTGTTTAGAGCTGCGGCTGCATTTTTACTGCATGTAGGGCCGCTTTGTTCATTTTTAGTTTGTCAGTTAGTTTATTATTATAGTTTATTAACATACGCTTGCCTATTGCTTTTCTCTTATTCTGTTCATTTCATATGTTTATGCACGTGCGTCATGAAGTAATAAATACATTTGTATTTATTGATTCATATCGTGATTGGCCGGTGGTCACTCTGTCTTAGAGAACACTTTGCTTGCTTCACGAGGGGTGTTCTCTTAGCCATAGACTACCGTAGTACAATTTTTCTTAATTTAACAAAGTTAGATCAATAAAATCCAGTATTTACCTGTTTCTAATGGGAGATGAGGGATCGTCGATCTCTGGTAAGCTTTGTGACGGATGGTTTGTAGAAAGTTAAGGTGAGGCGCATACACTACTGGAGATGCTCATCTGTAAGCCGATTACTGTGATGGTTTTTAGAATGTTCATCGTTGAAAAACCTGATTCACACAGATACGTTGATCCAAACATTGTTAATAGAAAGATGGCTATATTATGAAACCGGTCAGCATAATGAGCCCAGAAATCACAGAGTTCCACTTTCCTGAATTCTGCCTTCAAGACATCTGAACTTTGGAGCTTGATGGTTTCATGGCTTTGTCAATAGAATCAAGAATTTGCTTCTCTTCAGAAGAGCAAGGCTGATCAGAAGACCAAAAATTGATCTCTGATAAATAAAAGTACATTCTTTGGAATTCTGAAGTTGTCAAATCGCATTTGTAAATTCTTAAGATTATTAATGAACTCTTGCATCATTTATATAACTATTTCATCTGTAGCAACAGCACACAATATGAGATAATGCAACATTTTTCCCAAAATTAAATCTGTCTGAAAGATTTCAAGGCTCCTCAAACACATACACCTTTTCAACCAGATCCCTAACAGTGCTTTCACAGCCTTGCAGCTGCAGGTTGAGAGAATTCAGGTGACCAGTAATATCACAGAGAAAAGCTTCTTGTGACATAAATGCAGCATCATTCATATAATCAAGCAACTCTTGAGCCTTTTTGGTCTTTTGGTTAGAAAGAAATGTAATTATTTTGTTTTGAAGTGCACAGAATCATTCTAGCACTCTCCCCCTGCTTAACCAGTGAACGTCGTTGTGCAGTAAAATGTCATTGTAGTCGGCTGAAACTGGAGAAGTGTTACAAAAAGGCAATGCTGTAAAACACATCAACTCTTCCACCTGACCACCATAAAATCTAAGAAACCGTGATAACTGGGCAGTGTCTGTTAAATTGCATGATTCATGAACTGCAAGAGACGTGTATTTTTAAAGCAGAAACCAGTGTTGACAGAATCCTCACTTATAACTAGGGCCACGGAAAATTCACGATTTCACAAATTTCGCGGAAGTCGTATATTTGACTGCCTACCGTCAAAAATGTCAATATTGTTGATTTCTGGGTGAGGTCTGAAATCAGATTCCCAAACATGGCAGAAATAGCACGCTGTTTTTTGTCAATTCCACCAAACTCTGTGGATGTAGAAGGAGCAGTTTCAGTATATGGACAGGTTTTTACACCACAAAGACAAACCATGAGTGTTGAAACTGCAACAAGATGCACGATGCTGGCCTTCAACAAATAACTAGTTTTCTGCTCACGGGCCAGATAATTATTGTGTGTGTGTGTGTGTAGCGTGTCGTGTCGTGCGCACAACACGCTAGATGGATAAAAAGTCGCATACAATTTCTTCTTGTTTTTCCTGTTCTTGTTCTTCAGATTAGGTTGATTCGCTCAAGTAGCACGATATTATGTGGTTTAAAACATCATATATAATTTAGTGTGTGTAAAGAAAAACACAGTTTCGGTTTTGTCACTTGCACTTAACCCTGTTTTAAACATTTTGTTTTTCAAAATCAGCATAACGCTATACAACACAATCTGTTTAATTACTGTATGAACATAGCCTAAGTTTTAAATGTTTACAAAACTCAACAATGTTGCCGAATTTGTCATTCAAACTTGTTTTGTTTTAATCAGTTTTGTCTGCTTGTTACTTTTTTCAGCCAACACATTTAAATGACCCTTGTTTGTTACATTTTGAAAGATTGTTTTACAATTACAATGTAAATGTTGACTCAGTAGCTACCATTAAATGTTTCAACCTCAGTGATTTTCTTTGATGCGCTATTAATTTTAGGCAACTTACAACAGAAATTATTATTATTTTTTTTTAAATAAAATGGCACTTCCTTGACAATCCGTGAAATGTATTGTTTTTTTTATTGTCATTCGTGAATTTCTTGAAAAAGTACCGTGAATTTTCCGTGGCCCACTTATAACCTCTCCTTTTCACGTTTGTGGAATCAGATAATGGAATCACACTCACATGGTTGAGGATGTCATCTTTGTTTTTCACTCCAGCAAACAGCTTGTCCAGTATATACAACGCGCACTTCTTGATAAGTTTGGAGTCCATGAAAGGTTTTTTTCTTTTTAGCTCCAACAAGTGATATGTGCATTGAATCATGGGCTGGTTGTCCCATCACCGTTGCAAATCGAGCAGTTGCCGGTTTTGGCCACTAGGGGTCTCCCTGTTCCCAAGAGTGAGATCCTTCAGTCATAAACAGATTTTTTACAGTTTGGGGAATATAGTCGATTTAAATGTCATGTATGTATGTGTGTGTGTGTGTGTGCGTGCGTGTATAAACACAGCTTGGAAAAATAACAACCTCTGATTGGTTAAACAACATCACATGACTGTGTGTATATATAGTGTATAGCACAGCTTGCATACTAATGAACCGCTTCACTCTGAATAAATCACTAAGCACCACTACATTCTAAATTCCATGACAAACTGCAATTTTATTTGTTATTAGTTACAAAACCACAGCCAAAAATAAGTGGCATTTCTCCTATTTCCTTTAATATATTTGGGGATGAAACTCCACATACAGTGGCTCTCAAAAGTATTCACCCCTTGGACTTTTCCACATTTTATTGTGTTACAACATGGAATCAAACTGGATTTAATTAGGAGTTTTGCCACTGATCAACACAAAAAGTCCACAATGTCAAAGTGAAAAATAAAATCTACAAAGTGTTCAATCAATATTCATATCTGAAGACATCCCGACTGAAATCTGCATAATTTTGGTTTTAAGGGCACGCACACTGATACGATTCATCCAAACTCTGTACGGCCAGTTTAGATGAGATGAGTCGGGACGGTTTGAGTCGGGCTGTCAAAGACAAGGCCAAACACCCCCGAATTACCAGCCTCAATTAAGTGTCTGCGGAAACTGAGGTACCGTCCCCTGACACCGCGATCGGATTGTTGCGTAAAGTCTAGAATATGTGTGCCTCACATATAACGAGTTCACAAACTCACTTCAAGATCCGGCTTCAGTCTCCGTCCCAGCTGCTCCCCATACTTCCTTAGTGTCATTTGAAACTTCACCCATTATCACAGCTTGTGCTCAGTCCTCTAGTTTGTAGTGAGTTGGCACTTTCGATGCAGAAATTCACAATAAACTAATATGTGCAATTTATTTTTAATAAGCGAACAATGAATTAAATTAAATTAAATTTGGGACTATTTTAGACTGTGGATGTATACACAATAAAAGTTTCTGATTTTGTCTTAATTTAAATGTGTTTTAATTATTTTAAATGATTTTTCTTCCCACAAATGACAGGTAGTTGTGTTCTAAGCGGTATAAACCACTTCTGGCGTGGTATATATCATGGGAACCGCTCGGCCCGTCGTGGTTTATACCTTACACATACAGTACTGTGCAAAAGTTTAGGCAGCCTCAGTTGCTTCTCTCTCTTCATGTAATCCCAGACAGACTCGATGATGTTGAGATCAGGGCTCTGTGGGGGCCATACCATCACTTCCAGGACTCCTTGTTCTTCTTTACGCTGAAGATTGTTCTTAATGACTTTCGCTGTATGTTTGGGGTCGTTGTCATGCTGCAGAATAAATTTGGGGCCAATCAGATGCCTCCCTGATGGTATTGCATGATGGATAAGTATCTGCCTGTACTTCTCAGCATTGAGGAGACCATTAATTCTGACCAAATCCCCAACTCCATTTGCAGAAATGCAGCCCCAAACTTGCAAGGAACCTCCACCATGCTTCACTGTTGCCTGCAGACACTCATTCGTGTACCGCTCTCCAGCCCTTCGGCGAACAAACTGCCTTCTGCTACAGCCAAATATTTCAAATTTTGACTCATCAGTCCAGAGCACCTGCTGCCATTTTTCTGCACCCCAATTCCTGTGTTTTCGTGGCCGGAGGTATGGCTTTTGGCCGCAAGTCTTCCGTGAAGGCCACTTCTGACCAGACTTCTCCGGACAGTAGATGGGTGTACCAGGGTCCCACTGTTTTCTGCCAGTTCTGAGCTGATGGCACTGCTGGACATCTTCCGATTGCGAAGGGAAGTAAGCATGGTGTGTCTCATCTGCTGCAGTAAGTTTCCTTGGCTGACCACTGCGTCTACGGTCCTCAACGTTGCCCGTTTCTTTGTGCTTCTTCAAAAGAGCTTGGACAGCTGTGACAGGATGGCGTGTGTGAGTGACGTCAGACCAGAGCCAGGAAATAAAACAACAAGAGAGGTGGAGTTTGGTGGAGCTGAGCGAATGGTTTCGCTCAGCATTTAATAAATAAACTGAACAGAAAATAAAAGGTTTGAACACACAAAACACAGGACACGGCACTTGAGCCAAAATAAACAGACAAACAAAACGATAAAGCAGTAAACAGACGAACAAGACAAACAAACACGGTGAGTGAAATACTCCTTCTTATTCTTTTTGCTATCATTTACATCCTCTCCACACCCGTTCACCACTCACCGAACACACAACCCCGAGTGAGTGAAAACATGCTGCTTTTATGCAGTTGTACCGAGACTCGATTGCTAGTCAATCATTCAGTTGGAATCTCGGTACAACTGCACGTGAATTAATTAAAGTGCAATTCCCCGTGCTCACATATTATTACTTTTTACTTGCACGTGAAGTGCTGTGCAATCCTCGTGCCTAAATACAAATATACATTTTAAACACTCGTGTTACACAGACCCGTTTATTTCCCGTGTACCAATGACTATACACCAACATTAAAACACAACACATAACACAAAATACACACAGGGGCGGGCACTTTGCCACAGCAGCACATCTGGAAACCCCTGTCTGCCTTGAAATTTCTGCCTGGGAGAGACCTTGCTGATGCAGTATAACTACCTTGTGTCTTGTTGCTGTGCTCAGTCTTGCCATGGTGTATGACTTTTGACAGTAAACTGTCTTCAGCAACCTCACCTTGTTAGCTGAGTTTGGCTGTTCCTCACCCAATTTTATTCCTCCTACACAGCTGTTTCTGTTTCAGTTAATGATTGTGTTTCAACCTACATATTGAATTGATGATCATTAGCACCTGTTTGGTATAATTGTTTAATCATACACCTGACTATATGCCTACAAAATCCCTGACTTTGTGCAAGTGTACCTAGAAGAATTGATGCTGTTTTGAAGGCAAAGGGTGGTCACACCAAATATGGATTTGATTTAGATTTTTCTTCTGTTCACTCACTTTGCATTTAGTTAATTGATAAATATAATCTATTAACATGTCTATTTTTGAAAGCATCCTTTCTCTACAGCATTTTTTCACACCTGCCTAAAACTTTTGCACAGTACTGTATATGCATCTATATGTACTTAATGTATCTACATGTATGTATGTATATATGTGTATTTTGGTTAGCTTGTCTCTATTTTGGGGTAAATTTGTTTTGATGCTCTTACACCTTGTTTCTTTGTGCATGCCATTCATAATAATGTATAATCGGTGATACCCTCGGCAGGTCATTGCCTGAGTTTGGTTATAATAGAAGTAATGGGTTGGTTAGTAATACCCTCAGCAGCGGTCATTATCCGAGTTTGGTCAGTGATGCCCTCGGCAGCGGTCATTATCCGAGTTTGGTCAGTGAAGCCCTCGGCAGCGGTCATTATCTGAGTTTGGTCAGTGACGCCCTCGGCAGCGGTCATTATCCGAGTTTGGTCAGTGATGCCCTCGGCAGCGGTCATTATCCGAGTTTGGTCAGTGATGCCCTCGGCAGCGGTCATTATCTGAGTTTGGTCAGTGACGCCCTCGGCAGCGGTCATTATCCGAGTTTGGTCAGTGAAGCCCTCGGCAGCGGTCATTATCCGAGTTTGGTCAGTGAAGCCCTCGGCAGCGGTCATTATCTGAGTTTGGTCAGTGACGCCCTCGGCAGCGGTCATTATCCGAGTTTGGTCAGTGATGCCCTCGGCAGCGGTCATTATCCGAGTTTGGTCAGTGATGCCCTCGGCAGCGGTCATTATCTGAGTTTGGTCAGTGACGCCCTCGGCAGCGGTCATTATCCGAGTTTGGTCAGTGAAGCCCTCGGCAGCGGTCATTATCCGAGTTTGGTCAGTGACGCCCGGCAGCGGTCATTATCCGAAGTTTGGTCAGTGAGCCTCGGCAGCGGTCATTATCCGGTTTGGTCAGCGACGCCTCGGCAGCGGTCATTATCTGAGTTTGGTCAGTGACGCCCGGCAGCGGTCATTATCCGAGTTTGGTCAGTGACGCCTCGGCAGCTGTCATTATCTGAGTTTGGTCAGTGACGCCTCGGCAGCAGTCATTATCTGAGTTTGGTCAGTGATGCCCTCGCAGCGGTCATTATCTGAGTTTGGTCAGTGACGCCTCGGCAGCGGTCATTATCTGAGTTTGGTCAGTGATGCCCTCGCAGCGGTCATTATCTGAGTTTGGTCAGTGACGCCTCGGCAGCGGTCATTATCTGAGTTTGGTCAGTGACGCTCGACAGCAACCATTATCCGAGTTTGGTCAGTGATACTGTGACAGGATGAATGGTGCAGTGCAAAGGATGTGGAATGTCCAGACCGTTGTCTCCCAAAGAATAATCCTTTTAATTATTAACAAAAATATTACAAAATAATCCAAAATGAAAAATAATAATATACCCCGCTATCAGCAATGATATTGGGGTAAAACAAAACAAGTCCTGACTCAAAAGTAAACAAAAGGCACTCCTTAAACCACAATCCTCCGTGCACGAAACTGTGCTCTCTCCTCGGTGGATCGTGGTGCGTGCGGTGTGCTGTGTTGTGCTCTGTGGTGAGGGCGTGCTCTGGGGTAAGTGCTGGCTCGCTGGCTACAGCCTCCCGTCCTCCGGCTCCTCTATTTACAGACAAAACAACAACACGTAATACACAAAACAAACATCAGCTCCGCCGGTCGCTTCTACCTCAGCGCAAGGGAGGTTTTGACGTAGCTGCTTCCCCTTTGTACCCAGCAAACTCCTCCCTGCAGTCAACGCGTCGCCTGGTTTCTCCAATAGAGGGCTGCCCCACAGCTGACTGCAATGGAATCGTCCTGAGTACTTGCAGCCACGCCGCCTCCTAATATGGTTACCTTCCGGTTTCCAGCTACCACCGAGGTAGTAGATCTAGGAGGCAGCTTACCTTCCCCCTTACACAGCGCCCTTTCTAATCGGGAGGGAGATTTACAGCATCGATCCTTTCTCTCGCTATCACAGATGCCCTCGGCAGCGGTCATTACCTGAGTTCCACCACGTAAAACTCATGTTTTGTTTTTGCCTCCGCTACCAAGTGCCCTCAGTTCCTGGTCTTCATCACACACTGTCATGAAAAACTCTACCTCCAGCTATCTACAATCAAAACATGCCCATCAGGCATCCAATTCAACCTACGACTAAACAGAATCAACTGTCCTCCTATCTCCGGACTACCACAAGCATCTTCTATTATTATGTGGAATTCAAAAATCCTCACCCAAACCTACCATAGCTCATCTACCAATCACCTTCAACATGGTATCTACATTAATTTCTAAGCTGAGAAATGGCTGTTTTTCCCCTTACATTGACCTCCTCGTGGGAAGTTCATGCATGATTTTTTTTTTGGGGTGGCGGGGTTATGAACTGGAGAATTCACATGCTATTCTTTCAATCCAGCAACAAATGTTTGCATCAATGACGTCTACGTGACAGACTTACTATCTTCTCCATCTCTGTCGTTCCAAAGCAGACCATCTTCAACAAGGAGTCCATATTCGCTACCAGAAGATTCCTTCGACCTTTTGCCTCTACAACTCCATCTACAAGTACAGCTTAGCCAGGACTTTCAATAATTCTCCCCAAGATCTTTGTTCATAACAGAAACAAATTAACCAGTAACTCGATCATGGTTTTCAAGCCACCTATCAAGGCTATTGCTTCATGCAGGTTTCCCTTCCACAAGTTAACTAGGCCATTCTTCAGGATTAAAGCAGCCCCTTCAGCAGCTAAAGCCAAACTTCCCATCACATGAACAAACACTGTGGCAGATAGGCCTCCAATGCTGTAGAACGATATATTAGAACTGCTCCAGAAGACACAGCAGTTGCCCAACTAGCCATGAGCCATTAGAGTTTGGGGGGTTGGGTATATTTTATATATAAGAACATAAGAACATAAGAGTTTACAAACGAGAGCAGGCCATTCAGACCATCTTGCTCTTTTGGTTGTTAGTAGCTTATTGATCCCAGAATCTCATCAAACAGCTTCTTGAAGGATCCCAGGATGTCAGCTTCAACAACATTACTGGGGAGTTGGTTCCAGACCCTCACAATTCTCTGTGTAAAAAAATACCTCCTATTTTCTGTTCTGAATGCCCCTTTATCTGATCTCCATTTGTGACCCCTGGTCCTTGTTTCTTTTTTCAGGTCGAAAAGTCCCCAGGGTTGACATAATAATAATAATAATAATAATAATAATAATAATAATAATAATAATAATAATAAACTTTATTTTGTATAGCGCCCTTAAAAGCAATCATCTCAGAGCGCTTCACAATTAATAGTACAGAAATAAAATAAAAAGATTATACATAAAAAAGCACAAGGAAATAAAACAATCATAGAAATCATGAAAACGCCTTTCTAAAAAAGTAAGTCTTTAAATTAGCTTTAAAAACACTCAAAGAAGCTGAGTCCCTGATCTCTAGTGGAATTGAGTTCCATAATTTGGGGGCATAACAACAGAAGGCCCTGTCGCCCATAGAGCGCAGGCGAACAGGCGGGACACACAGCAGTCTGAGATCAGCAGAGCGGAGGATGCGAGTGGGAGTGTAAAAAGATAAAGATCTGACAGATAGTCGGAGCTCGACCATGAAGAGCCTTATATGTCAGCATTAAAATTTTAAAATCAATTCTGAACCTGATAGGCAGCCAGTGCAAGGCCTCCAAGACAGGAGTGATGTGATCTCTTGAGCGGGACTGAGACAAAATTCTGGCTGCAGAGTTTTGGACAAATTGAATTTTAGTGATGATGCTATTAGACACCCCAGCGAGCAGGGCGTTACAGTAATCGATCCTGGAGAAAACAAAAGCATGAACCAGTTTTTCAGCTGCAGGTAGAGAAAGCATGGGACGCAGTCTAGCAATATTTCTAAGGTGAAAAAAAGAAACCTTGACAGTATTTAGCACATGCGATTCAAAAGTTAACCCAGGATCGAAAAGCACACCCACATTTTTCATCTTAGATCTGAACTCAAGCAATGTTCCATCAACAGTCAGATTTAAAACATTGGTTTTTCCTAGTTGGCGGGGAGTACCTAACAGCATTACCTCAGTCTTGTCACAATTAAGATGTAAGAAATTGTCAATACCTTTTAGAATTTTGTGTGCTTGCATCAGATCACCGCGTAGTCTTCTTTGTTCAAGACTGAATAGATTCAATTCTTTTAGCCTGTCTGCATATTACATGCCTTTTAAACCTGGGATAATTCTGGTCGCTCTTCTTTGCATTCTTTCTAGAACAGCAATATCCTTTATGTAACGAGGTGACCAGAACTGAACACAATATTCTAGATGAGGTCTTTCTTATGCATTGTACAGTTTTAACATTACTTTCCTTGATTTAAATTCAACACTTTTCACAATATATCCGAGCATCTTGTTGGCCTTTTTTATAGCTTCCCCACGTTGTCTAGATGAAGACATTTCCGAGTCAACATAAACTCCTAGGTCTTTTTCATAGATTCCTTCTTCAATTTCAGTATCTCCCATATGATATTTATAATGCACATTTTTATTGCAACAAATAATGGAGTACGGCACCTCGCTCGTCCGGCCAAATAATAAATCAAAACACTGGCTTTCGCCACATATAAAATACATAATAAATAATGCAAATACAAAATCTGCACAGGGGCGGGGAGTACCCTGTCACAGGGTGTCACCATTTATTATATTTCATTAACAAGCTTTAGTACCATATGTCATGTTTTAATATACAATGTTTTGTAAGCATGTGTTTTTACATTTTAAATGTTCTTTAAATGAAAGGCACTGAAGTCACTTGAAGAGTGTGAATCGTGTAGGCTCCAGTTACATTTTTACTAAAATATGAATGTGTTTAGTTTCGACAGCTTTTTTTTCTTGGATTGTGGTCTTCTACTAATTTTTTGTGTTTTATTTGGTTGTTCACATATCAGATTTTGTTTTAGATTTCTGTTTCAGTCAGATACTAGTAATGGAAAGTGGAAGTTAGTTCAGAATTTTTATTTTAAAGTTTTTTTTTGTTTGTTCTACTATTTGTTTATTTTAGGTCATTTGAGATCCAAGCTACGTTCCCTATGGAGTCTTTGCTTTCCATATTAATATATGACTATGATATGATTGGATCAGATGACTTAATTGGGGAAACTAAGATAGATCTGGAGAACAGATTCTACAGTCGACACAGAGCAACGTGTGGCCTATCAACCGAGTATGCCATGTAAGTATCATCATATCACTTTCAAAACCAAACACCGACATGTAACCCCACTATTAGATACCTTTAACTAGATGCCTAAAATACAAGGAAGAAAGTTGATTCAACAGAAGTAATCTATTAAAGGTATGTATTAGAACTTTTATGAATAGAAGTAATGAATATGGTCCTTTTTTCTCAATGCTAAATGTAAAAACATTTTTTGGGATTATTTTGGATTCAACACACCTTTGCAGAACTTTGTATATGAATCAACATCTGGTTCAGAGCGAAACATTTTTCATAACACCTCGCTCATTGCTTCACCAAGAGCTTGCTTGTTTATTACATGAGAGCAGGATTCTTTCAAATGCGGTCACAGCAGCCCCCCCAGCAACTCCTCTCTTAATCAACCTTTACCCAGCTATCCAGCTTTTGTTCAGTGCTGTTATTTTATAATCATTGCATGGTGATTGGCAAACCTTTCATTCTGAGCAGATTCAATTTTGGTATGGAATAATATTTTCTTTGGTGCTGGAAAAAATATCTGAATATTCACATGAACATTGCAGTATGCAAGTGAACATTGCTCCAAGTGTATTCGAAGACAAACATCCATACCTGTGTAAACCAGAAATTATGTAATTGATACAAATTAGAAATATGTTTTGCCTTGCAACGATTTACCACCTTGCCGAATTTGCATGACCATTTCTAAAAAAGTTTCTTTGCTGTATAGCACCCGCAGGTGTTAACATTATAATGCACACAGTCCAAAACAGAAGGAGAAAACAAAAGGGAAAATAAACACTTCAAAACAAGCGACAAAGAAAAGGTGCAGTAAAACCCGGCTGCTCGTTACCTCCACTATCTCCGGAGGCCTCGAGATAATCAAATACTGTATTTTATCCTCTCTATACTAATGTTGGGGCTTGCTCATCTTTTAATTAGTGCTCACTCGGCCCATCTTGCTCCTTTGGTTGTTAGTAGCTTATTGATCCCAGAATCTTATCAAGCAGCTTCTTGAAGGATCCCAGGGTGTCCGCTTCAAGAACATTACCGGGGAGTTGGTTCCAGACCATCCAATTCTATGTGTAAAGAAGTGCCTCCTATTTTCTGTTCTGAATGCCCCTTTATCTGATCTCCATTTGTGACCCCTGGTCCTTGTTTCTTTTTTCAGGTCGAAAAAGTCCCCTGGGTCAACATTGTCTCTACCTTTTAGAATTTTGAATGTTTGAATCACATCACCGCGTAGTCTTCTTTGTTCAAGACCGAACAGATTCAATTCTTTTAGCCTGTCTGCATATGACATGCCTTTTAAACCCGTGATAATTCTGGTTGCTCTTCTTTGCACTCTTTCTAGAGCAGCAATATCATTTTTGTAACGAGATGAACAGAACTGGACACAATATTCTAGATGAGGTCTTACTAATGCATTGTAAAGGAGGGCAGTTTCAGTGGAGTGAGCAGAGTGGAAGCCAGATTGGAGAGGAAAGCAGAGAGCTGGCGGTGTACAGCCCGCTCAAGGGTTTTGTGTAGGAGGTAGACAGGATGGTAGCTCTGGAGGGAGGTGGAGTCGAGGGTAGGTTTTTTGAGGAGGGGAGTGATAGAGGCTTGTTTGAAGGCAGAGGGAAAGAGACCAGAAAGGAGAGGTGTTGAGAAGGGAGGCGATGAAGGGAAGTAGAGCAGGAGCAGCAGCTTGAAAGAGGTGAGTGTGGAGGCGGTCCAGGGCACACGTGGTGGATTTGTGACCCTGGAGCAGGGAGTCTGAGAGGGGAGAGAAGGTGGAGAAGGAGGGTGAGTTAGTAGGGGATGCAGTGGGTGTAGGGGTTGGAGCGGGAGGGTGTGGGGGTCAGGGAGAGGTGTTAAAGAGTTTGCAGATATCTGAGATTTTAGAAGAGAAGAAAGAGGCAAAGTCATCAGAGGAGATAGGAGGTGGGAGGGGGAGGGTTTAGGAGGGAGGAGAAGGTAGAGATTAGTTTACGTGGGTTGTTAGTGGAGGCTTGGATTATAGATTGGAAATAAGAACAATTTGCAGAGGAGAAGGAGGAGAGGAGAGGAGAGTGTGTAGAGGTCTAGGGCAGCAGGAAGTTTGGTTCTCTTTTCAGCAGATTGCAGGGTGGTTCTTGCTGAGCGGAGCACAGAGGAGAGCCAGGGTTGGGGAAGGGAGGGGTCAGCAGGTCTGGAGGTGAGGGGACAGAGGATGTCGAGGGAGGAGGTGAGGGAGGAGAAGAAGGTGGAGGTAGCAGAGTCTACAGAGAGTTCGGAGAAGGAGTCGATAGGAGGGAGGTCAGAGAGAGCAGTGGAGGCAAGGACAGAGGGGGAGAGAGAGCGGAGGTTATGACGAGAGGTGACAGTGGGGGTAGGAGGAGCAGGGAGAGAGGGGTGAGACAGAGAAAAAGAGATGAAATAGTGATTAGAGAGGTCCAGGGGGGTGACAGAGAGGGTGGAGGGGCAGCAGGCCCTGGAGAAGGTGAGGTCCAGTTGAAGGCCAGCTTTGTGGGTGGGGGGGGGATGGAGAGAGACATAAGTCGAAGGAGTGAAGGAGAGGGAGGCTGGGGTTGTAGAGATGGATACTGAAATCACCTAACAGGACAGTTGGGGTAGACAGAGAGGGGAGGGAGGAGAGTAGATAGTCGAGTTCATCGAGAAAGTGAGCGAGAGGCCCAGGGGGACGGTACAGCACAATTAGCAGGAGTTGACAGGGAGAGGTTAGTTGGACAGCATGAAATTCAAAGGTGTTAACAGAGAGTGAGGAGAGGTCGGAGTAGACAGAAAAGAGTAAGGAGGAAGAGAGGAGAAGACCAGTCCCACCTCCCTGTCCAGTGAGACGTGGGGTATGGGACAGGATGTAGAGAGAGGACAGGGCGACAGGTGTTACAGTGTTATCAGGGGACAGCCAGGTTTCAGTGACAGCAAGGAAATCGAGAAACAGGTGGGAGGCAAAGGCAGAGATGAAATCAGCTTTGTTAGCAGAAGAGTGATAGTTCCAGAGTGCACAAGAGAGAGTACAAGGGGGAGAGAGTGAGAGGGGGGGAGAGGCAGAGGGATGAGGTTAGAGGGGTTGGAGGAGCAGCGGCAGAGAGAGGGCAGAGGAAGAGAGCAAGAGGACAGAACAGGGATGTGAGAGACAGTCATATCAGGACAGGCGAGACAAATAGGCACAGTGGGAGTGGGGGGGAGAGTACAGACCTGACTAGTAGATGGCGTCTTCCAGAGCTCTGCTAGGTTCGGATCTTTTCCAACAGCCTCTCCGCGCAGGCCTCCCCTTCTGGACTCCCACAGCTAGACCGCCGGCTCTTTTGTTGCTCTGTGAGGCTCTTCGGTTGGCTGGCGCATGGTGCTGGTGTTCAAAAAGCCTGCTTGACTAATATAACAACTAGGTGGAAATAAAAACTAAACTGTGTGGAAACCAATCAAATAGCAAATCAATTTAACCACACTCACCTGGTACTAATCACATACTACCTCACCTAATTGAAACACCACCTTACAATGTTACTTAATGTAGTTAATTTAAAATTACTTGAAGCAGAAACACTTACCTATCTGCCTCAGACACTGGTTACCTGTAGACTGACCACTAGTAGATTCACTCAGTTTCTCAGTATTGAAACGCAGTTACATTTACATGTCTGTGTTCTGTTCTTACTTCTGATTGGATGTTTTATTGCAATCATGGCAGAGATTTCATGTAAAAAAAAACAACAACAAAAAAAAACTGGCATGTTTTGCTAAAACCACCCAAAAATAGACAACCTGCCTAGCATCATGTGGAAAAACCGCCCAGTTGGCAGCAATGCATACGGCATCTGACAGGCAAGATGGAAGGCTTTTGCGGGCCGCCAATTGAAGAACACTGCCCTACACGATACCCCAAATACTCAGACTCACTCTTCCCAATTGCACACTTCTTTGGGTAAACAGTGAACCCAGCCTCCCGCAAGGATCGCAGCACAGCCGCTACCTTACATGGATGACTAGGCCAGTCCTCACTGTGGATGACCACGTTTTCTATGTAAGCAGTGGCGTACTGCTGATGGGGTCGCAAAATGCGATCCATCATCCGCTGGAGTGTGGTGAAAACGGCAGTGGGGTGAACTGGTACAACCCGAAGGGAGTCAAACAGTTTTTTTTTCTTTTTTTTGTTTTTAATTGAAGTTTTGTTATTATTGTTCAACAGATCAGTACAGCAATGGAAAGATTAAAGGTGTTTCTAACATCCATGTTGAAAATATGTACAGAAACCCTCATTATGTTATAACTCTAGCACCCCCACCTCCCTCCCAAGAAAGACAAAGAAAGAAAGAAAGAACTAAGGAACCTAATAACTAACAGAAATAAAAGAAGATACATTAGCAGTTAAAAGAAATAAGGGAGGAAGGTCACCTGCTACTAGGGGTGAAACGATTCATCGTGTATCGATGCATTGCAATACTTTACAACACGATACGGTACACCTTCGTGTATAGTGTATCATGATACAACCTTGAAATTAGTAGCTAATATGCCACGTTTATTAAACTGTAAATCATGAAAGAAAAGGTCTTGGTTGAACATAAACTCCACTTGATCCTCGACATATCCCATTGTGCAACGAGCCGGCCGGACGCTTCCGGAATTTAAGCGGGAGTAGAGGAAACAATGGCGAGTTCTTCATTTTAATTTAATTTAATTTTAGGGTTACAGTCGTTAATGAAATCTGTTAAGGAAAAAAACGTGAAATAAACGACAGCGGTGAGACAGCGGTGATTCTGGCCAATGGGAATGTAGAGGAGGCGGAGACAGCCTGTCTTGTTTGTTGTGGACAGAGAGGAATCAGGAAGCGAGCATTGTCTGTAGAAACGTGCTGCTATGATTGTAATTTTACTAAAGTTCCTAGTTTTTGTATTCAAGTGCTATATATTTCTTTGTCTTTTGTGAGAGCATTTTATTTCATATAGATAGCTATAGGTTTTTCTTTTTCATTTTACCAGTTTTAATGTATTGCTCTCCTTTTAATGTTTCCTAATCATAATCCAGTGTAAATGATTCTTATATATATACACACAAGGAAAGTCTGTCATTTGCTATAAGAATTTACTTTTTTTCCGTAAAGAACGTTTCCTGTTTGAGTTGTATTTTATATTTGCTCACCTTTCAGTGTGCCCTAATGTTTTTATTTGGTTGAATAATCCTTAAACTTTGATTTGGTTAAATATGTTACTTTCTTTAAAGAAATGTGTTAATCCTGATGAAAATGACTTATTTAATACTAATGTAATCATTAATTAATCTAATAATTAAAATTATTTCTAACCACATTTAAAAACAGCATGGTGTAGAATAGTATACAAAATAAAATAATATACTCAACCTTGACTTCAAAAATGCAAATACTTAGTGACTAAAATGTATGGTATAATAATAATAATAATAATAAAAGTCTTATAATAAACTATTGAGTTAAAGTCAAGTATGATGAAAGCAAAAACACTGATGTACTTTTTAAAAAATATTTAAATTGTTATTGATTAGACATCACAACTTAATGCTGCAAAACTTGATATTTAGATTTTTCTAAAGAAACACATGAACAAAGTTTGTACTTTAACAGTGATCAAACACATTGCTTAGTATTTTTTTCCTCTCAGAAATTGGTAAGGAGATTTGGTTAATTTAAATCTGATATCCCAGGAACTCTAGCTGACATACTGCTTTGTCCTTAAACCCAAACAAGTGCTATACTACTTAGTGATAAATACATATCATTGATTTTCAACTGAATCTGTGTATAGATCTGAAATATTTTCAAGTCCGTCAAGCAGAGACGAGTTTTTCATAAGTATCATGATACGCATTGTATCGTGGCTTGTGTATCGTGATACATATCGTATCGTGACCCTGAGGTATCGTCTCACCCCTACCTGCTACCATTCCATTCAGAGAAGGCTTAAAGGCTTAAGAGAGGTTTAATTTGCTTTGTATTAAGTAAGCGGGGATTTGAAGACTGTCAAAATGTGATAAAAATGGTTGCCATGCTGTGTAAAATTTCTCTGTGTATTTCTAACTTAATAAAGTACATAATATCCCTGATCCTGTGAATTTGTGAGGGTGGGTCTGTTTCCAGTTCTGCAGGATTAATCGCCTATCTAACAAGGTGGCAAAGGCTAGGGTGTTGTTACATCCAACACTACCCCAAAAAGAGCAGGGAGACGTGCAGGGTCAGGGGGGATACCCAAAATCTGAGAGGATGTCAAAAACAGAGCTCCAGAAAGGGATCAGCCCAGGATAGGACCAAAGCATATGAATAAGAGAGGCAGGGGTCTGTTTACATCTGTCACAGGATGTGTCCAAATCCGGGAAGATCTTAGACAATTTAAACTTTGACCAATGAATACGATGGAGAATCTTAAATTCTATCAATCCATGCCTAATGCAAAAGCTCTGCAAATGTCTGTGATATTCTTTGAGCACTGGATGCGGAAGCAGATATCTTGTTTGTTTATGGCCATGTTATCTCTGTGGTGCCGGGGCTATGTGTATTGCTCAGATCTGCCCCATTTTTTTCCGGCTTCTCTCGGCTCCTATCGGTCTCACTCGGCCATTGAATGGTTTTCTCGGCTTTTTCCAGAAAGAAAACGACTAGAGACCTGTGCTTTATGTCTTTTTGATGATGTCAGACAGGGTCCGACATCGGACCGGAAAGGGAAAATTGTAATGTCGGACCTGGTCCGACATAGGACCGCTAAGGGTTAAAAACAGTTATTAATTTCGTGTTGATCAACAACTCTCAACCCTGAGCCACTTTGGATTTGTGAGATAGACTGAGAAGCTACAGATTTCCGAAGCTGGTGTGCGAGAATTTTACTGACTTTGTCACCATATTCATATACATTACTATGTGATCTGTGTAGCAGTTGTTCAGCTTATTTTGTAGACAGCAATTCAAATTCAGTCTGTAAGGCCAATCACTCTTTATAGGGATTTGGAGTAGCAGAGTTAGCATAGCACTGGTCCAATTTTGAAATAAGGTTAGACAACTCAGAAAGCCAAAGTACATGGCGTTTGTTGGCCTGGGCAGAATATGAAATTATTTGTCCCCGTAGAAAGACCTTTAAGGTCTCCCATAATATAGAGGAGGAGACTTCAGGAGTAGTATTGGTGTCTAGAAAAAAATATATTTGGTTAGATTTCCATTACATGAGAGTAGATGTTAAAACTTTATGCTGATTTGAACTTGGCTCTCGCCAAGATAAGCACCAACTAAGACATAGCTTCACAGTAAACTAATGTGATCCATATGTGTCTTCATCCATTTGCGCTTCCTTCCATATGATGATGTAGATATCCTTCTGTCTGGTGTTGATGGCTGAAGTGTAATGCTGGCTCCAGGGATCAGCTTATTGCCTCCCTAGCGCATCAGCACACACAACGGCTGCGATGCTGGCTCCGGGGATCAACCATAGTGCGGTCTCCCCAGCGCATCAGCATGACAACCGTCTGGATTGAGCTAATTTGGGTACATCTCTGGGGTCTTCAAGTGGGCACCTTCCATCCTTGGTGTTTCGTCGACTAGCCCACGACACCTCAAGAGGGCTCGACAGTGATGCTGGCGTCCCAGCATCACCCCCCTCCGTCCCCCACTCAACTCAGCCCAGCTTACTTACCTGTACATCAGCGTTTCTTTCTTTCTATTGTGCTTGAGATCCCCAGCCAGAATCTTTCCGTCTCAACCACAGCCAGTTGCTGCTCCTCTCTGCTGCTTCAGATAAGTTCTTCACTGTGCGACGCAACTCTTGGCCACTGAATCCAACGTCTCTGAGAAACCAGGTTGTAGAGTGTGCCACAAATCCTCGGCAACCCACTTCCACTGGGTAAACCCGGACTCTCCATCCTCGCTGTTCTGCTTCAGTGGCTAGTTGAGCATACCGTAGTTTCTTCCTCTCATACGCCTCATCTACAGCATCCTCCCATGGCACTGTTAACTCTACCAGGTGAACAAGGCTTGCTGATCCAGACCACAAGACAATATCTGGTCGAAGGTTAGTGGTGGCAATCTCAGGTGGAAAAATAAGCCGTTGACCAACATCTGCCAGCATTTTCCAGTCTCTAGCAGCTTCCAGTTGTCCTGGGCGAGGATTGGTTTCAACACCTTTTCTTGGTGGTTGCTCTCCTGGGCGGAGGAATGTTGTCTTTTGTGTGTAATGTTTTGATGGAACAGATGGCAACTTATTGGTCATAAACTGAACAAAATTTTGGTCTGAAAGTATGAGAGAATTGAAGCACCAAGAAGTAAAGGTTGGGGCTGGGGTAGTAAAAGAGAGTTCCAAAACAAGGGGGGGATGATCTGAAATAACAATGCCATGATAGGTACAAGACCGAATGGAGGAGAGAAGGCTGGTATCAATAAAAAAGTAGTCTATAGAGGAAAACATCTTCTGGACATAGAAGGAAGATTCAAGGAAATGCATGCACATGGATTAGGGAGTGGTTAACATGTAGAAAACAGAAAGCACTGATTAGAGGAGAAACCTAAAAATGGAGCGAGGTAACCAATGGAGTACCACAGGGATCAGTATTAGGTCCTCTGCTATTCCTAATCTACATTAATGACTTGTATAGTATAGTAAGCAAACTTGTTAAATTTGCAGACAACACAAAAATAGGAGGAGTGGCAAATACTGTTGCAGCAGCAAAGGTCATTCAAAATGATCTAGACAGCATTCAGAATTGGGCAGACACATGGCAAATTGCATTTAATAGAGAAAAGTGTAAGGTATTGCACACCAGCAATACAAATGTGCATTATAAATATCATATGGGAGATACTGAAATTGAAGAAGGAATCTATGAAAAAGACCTAGGAGTTTATGTTGACTTAGAAATGTCTTCATTTGAAATGTCTTCAAAAAAGGCCGACAAATGCTCGGATATATAGTGAAAAGTGTTGAATTTAAATCAAGGGAAGTAATGTTAAAACTGTACAATGCATTCGTAAGACCTCATCTAGAATATTGTGTTCAGTTCTGGTCACCTCGCTACAAAAAGGATGTTGCTGCTCTAGAAAGAGTGCAAAGAAGAGCAACCAGAATTATCCCGGGTTTAAAAGGCATGTCGTATGCAGACAGGCTAAAAGAATGGAATCTATTCAGTCTTGAACAAAGAAGACTACGCGGCGATCTGATTCAAGCATTCCCAGTTCTAAAAGGTATTGACAATGTCGACCCAGGGGGCTTTTTTGACCTGAAAAAAGAAACAAGGACCAGGGGTCACAAATGGAGATTACATAAAGGGGCATTCAGAACAGAAAATAGGAGGCACTGTTTTACACAGAGAATTGTGAGGGTTTGGAACCAACTCCCAGTAATGTTGTTGAAGCTGACACCCTGGGGTCCTTCAAGAAGCTGCTTGATGAGATTCTGGGATCAATAAGCTACTAATAACCAAAACGAGCAAGATGGGCTGAATGGCCTCCTCTCGTTTGTAAACTTTCTTATGTACTGTCTGGAAGGAACAGTACATCACTTTTTTACCCCAGTGTATTACAATGATCATAATTATTTCAACACGTGTATTTTATAATACCAGATGCCAGAATAAATCTGCATAATTGAAATAGCACACTCATTGCACTGCAGTTGGAGCCATTCCAGGGTTTACACGCTGCAGGCTCTGTACACATTGTACTGATGCAGCACAAAAAAAGCAAATGCCTGCAGCTCATAAAAAATTAAATGGTTCAAATTCCTATGCAAGGAGAGTCTTATTTCCATCCTTGTAGCGTTCACCTTGGAAAATAATTTGTCATTACAGTTGTCTCTGGCTAAGAGAACACCCCTCCTGAAGCAAGCGAAGTGTTCTCTAAGACAGAGTTGACCACCGGACACAATATGCCAAGGCCAATCACGATATGAATCAATAAATACAAATGTATTTATTACTTATGTCTTGACGCACGTGCATCAACATATGAAACGAACAGAATAAATAACAGAAAAGCAACAGGCAAGCATATGTTAATACATTGTAATAATAAACTAACTGACAAACTAAACTAACTGATGACAAACTAAATTAACAAAGCCCCCTACATACATGCAGCAGCGGCTCAAACAGTAATTATGAATATGGGAGCACTATTATTCAAGACATGCCTACATTAACACATTAACACAGCACCCCCACACACATTACAAAATGCAGCACTAGCTCTAGATTAATTATGAATACAGGAGCAATAATATTTGTGACAATAGCAGAAATATAAGATGAAGTTAGTTTTTACTTGTGCTTTACTTTCAAGAAGACAACATTGTAAACATGCTTGTATTCGACTCCATTTCTGCAAAAATACTTGGGTCAATTGGACGCTGACAGTGTGCTGATCGGGCGATAATCTAGTAACAGGTTTTCATTCGAGCAACCAGCCTTTACCGGCCTTTTAGTATACACGAAAATGAATGATGAAACACTGCAGAAACAGCAGTCTGATTGTTAGAGGATGTCCATGTACACTGCAGAAACAGCAGTCTGATTGTAAGAGGATGTCCATGTACACTGCAGAAGCAGCAGTTTGATTGTAAGAGGATGTCCATGTACACTGCAGAAGCAGCAGTCTGATTGTAAGAGGATGTCCATGTACACTGCAGAAGCAGCAGTTTGATTGTAAGAGGATGTCCATGTACACTGCAGAAGCAGCAGTTGATTGTAAGAGGATGTCCATGTACACTGCAGAAGCAGCAGTTTGATTGTAAGAGGATGTCCATGTACACTGCAGAAGCAGCAGTTTGATTGTAAGAGGATGTCCATGTACACTGCAGAAACAGCAGTCTGATTGTTAGAGGATGTCCATGTACACTGCAGAAGCAGCAGTTTGATTGTAAGAGGATGTCCATGTACACTGCAGAAGCAGCAGTTTGATTGTAAGAGGATGTCCATGTACACTGCAGAAACAGCAGTCTGATTGTTAGAGGATGTCCATGTACACTGCACAGAAGCAGCAGTTTGATTGTAAGAGGATGTCCATGTACACTGCAGAAGCAGCAGTTTGATTGTAAGAGGATGTCCATGTACACTGCAGAAACAGCAGTCTGATTGTAAGAGGATGTCCATGTACACTGCAGAAGCAGCAGTTTGATTGTAAGAGGATGTCCATGTACACTGCAGAAGCAGCAGTTTGATTGTAAGAGGATGTCCATGTACACTGCAGAAGCAGCAGTTTGATTGTAAGAGGATGTCCATGTACACTGCAGAAGCAGCAGTTTGATTGTAAGAGGATGTCCATGTACACTGCAGAAGCAGCAGTTTGATTGTAAGAGGATGTCCATGTACACTGCAGAAGCAGCAGTTTGATTGTAAGAGGATGTCCATGTACACTGCAGAAGCAGCAGTTTGATTGTAAGAGGATGTCCATGTACACTGCAGAAGCAGCAGTTTGATTGTAAGAGGATGTCCATGTACACTGCAGAAGCAGCAGTTTGATTGTAAGAGGATGTCCATGTACACTGCAGAAGCAGCAGTTTGATTGTAAGAGGATGTCCATGTACACTGCAGAAGCAGCAGTTTGATTGTAAGAGGATGTCCATGTACACTGCAGAAGCAGCAGTTTGATTGTAAGAGGATGTCCATGTACACTGCAGAAACAGCAGTCTGATTGTTAGAGGATGTCCATGTACACTGCAGAAAGCGCGTTCCGTTCTACAACACCCGCCCGCACATATTTAAAGGTACAGATAATTCAGTGTTGTTGATAACTGTCTTGCTTATGTTGCCAAAAATGGACTTTCCCCACAAAATATAAAGACAAGAAATATCTGGCAAGATTGAAAATCTTCCCGCAGCAAACACATTTCTAGCATCCCTGGTGAGAAGTAATGGGGCCAAAACACGGCCCCCCCGGCGCCTTCGAATAAAAAAAAAGTGAAGGGGCCGTGTCACAAGGCTGGCTGAGTGGTGACGTCAGACCCAGGAAAGGAAACACAGACAGGACGGTGAAATGGTAAATGAATGCACTGTTGTGCTGTTTACTATCCAGCAGACAGAAAAGAAACAGTTTGAACAAAACACAGGACACGACACTTTATGCCAAAATATAGACATACATAACAAATGTGGATGAACCCAAAAAACAAGTACCGCGCTGGTGCATCCAGCACGCAATAGCAATTGTTACCTTTTATATTTTATATTTTTAAATCACCTAACTCCACCCGTTCTCCACTCACCGAATACACAACCCCGAATGAGTGAAAATGTGCCCCTTTTATGCAGCTGTACCGAGACTCGATTGCTAATCAATCATTTAACTGGAATCTCGGTACATCTGCACGTGAACTAATTTGTGCCCTTCCCGTGCTTCCATACAAATACCCTTTTAATTTGCACGTGAAATGATTTGTGCCATCCTCGTGTCTAACTACAAATTACACTTTATATCACCTGTGCTCATAACCCACATTATAATCCGTACACTTTATACATAAAACATCAGCATTTACACACTACATACAACATAAAACACAAAAATACACACAGGGTCGGGGCACATTGCCATAGGCAGCCATTAAAATATGTAAGGGGAGGGGCTCCCAAGTGGCACATCCAGTAAAGGCGCTCTGCGTGGAGTGCAGGATGCACCTTAGAGTCTGGATGTCGAGTCCAGGCTATTCCTTTGCCGATGAGGAAGGAAGCTCCCAGGGGGCGGTGCCCAGGGGGAGGGAGGGATAGGTCGGCCAGGGTTGTCCTCCGACGCTGTAGCTCTTGATGGCTGCATGATGAGTCTGCAGTGTGTAAAGAAGCGGTCGGCTGATGGCACACGCTTCAGAGGACAGCGTGTGTTCATCATCGCCCCTCCCGAGTCAGCGCAGGGGGGGTAGCGGTGAGCTGAGCCTAAAATTAATTGGACGTTACTAAATTGGGGAGAAAACAATAAAAATAATTGGCGACCACTAAATTAAAAAAATAAATAAATGAGGGCCTGACCCCCCTCCCCCGGTCCCCACGTAATTTGAGCACTGAGTACAGCACTCTGAGGTCACAAAAATGCAGTAAATGGATGTCATGACAAACGGTCTTTGTGCTAGCACCTCTTTGCGACATCATGAAAATTGGGTCCCCACTATCACTGGAGTGGAGGGGGTTGTCTTTTTTGCTTTTTCATGGGATTTGCTGTGAGAATTTTTGTGATCTTGCGCAGAACAGAATTTTTTATGACTTATGTTTTCACAGGAATTGCAACTTATTGAGATGCATGTTTAATATTACCTCTTGATCCCTGAAAAGTTGTTCAAGTAATAGACATGTTTCTATAACATTATACATTATTTGAGCAATATAACTGAAGAGGGCTATTGCTATTTAGACAATGGATACGTTAAAAAAACATTTGATGTTTTTATGCTTGTTTTTCATGTTTTTATGCAGCACATGTTTTTGCTGTTAATGAGTAGAGAAGTTTTCCTCAGTATTCCATGAGTAATGCTGGTTGCTCAGAATTCTCTCTCAGGGGTGCAAATCATTCTGGTGCTAAATGATCAAATCCCATTCTAGCCCCCCTCCCACATGACACGTGCATGTGGATGATTGTATTGCCGACAGCAAACACTATTTTCGATTTTTTTCCCCAAACTTTATTTACTATACTAAATTTAAATAGATAGATTGAACGTATAGGGCAGTGAGGAAGCAGACTTGACAGACAGCATTCAGTTGGTGTGCACTAGAACAGAGATTGTATTTCATCAAGCAGAAAAAAATGTAAAATACATAAATGAAAACTGTATTTACATATTTTCCGGCAGATTTATTTGAAACAGAGATAAAACATAGTTTAAACGATAACATTGTAGGTCCTTTTCAAGAGATTAAGGATCTCATATTGACAATCTAAGTAAATCTCTGATCCGTTTTATAATTAAATTGTGCTTTTTATAGTGACGGCTACAATGCATGGCGGGATGCAATAAAACCCACGGAATTACTATCCAAGCTCTGTAAAGATCATCAGTTGGATGGACCCCATTTACGACCTGGGAAAATTTGCATCGGAGATCAAGTCTTTGCTGGAAAAACAGTCTTTGAGGAAGATGGTATGGGTGTTTTTACTATAGATATGTTTTCTTTTAACCTGCTATTCTATATTGTAAAACAGTGTTAAAACCAGCGGGGATACAACGAATTGCATGTACTGAGCAGTGTCCACAAGGGTAGGTGCAAGGACCCCTGCTGTTTCTTATATATGTAATTAGCAAACTTGTATACAACATAAAGTAACAGAGAGGCTGAAATGGCCACTCATGATATTAAATGTAAGTGGGAATAAATGTTTCCAATGAAATGTAATGTTAACAAATTTAAAGTGTGACATGTTGGTCACAACAATGTGGGCTTTAAATACCAAATGGAAGTTTTAGAACTAGAACAGTCCCACCAAGAGAAAGACTTTGGTGTTGCAATACACCCACAGCATGTGAGTGGATACACCTATCACTGTCTACAACCAGTCTGCGAGGGGAAACCATTTAAAATGCAAACTATATACTTTGTTATATAGTCAAAAGTGTAAAGTACAAATTAAAGGAGGTTATGAATACTATGTTAAAGTCTGGTTCCCACAATACAAAAAGGACTTTGTGACCCTAGATAGTAACCACACTAATCCCAGGGCTTAAAGGAATAAGCTACTAAATAGGTTGAAGGAACTGAATTGGTTTTACCTGGAACAAAGAAGAGTTGAAGCAGAGGTTCCCAGACTAGGATCGTGCTTCAATTACAGCACTGGGAGGAGAGACATTTCTGTCACTGATTTTCATTCAGAAAGTGAACAGACAGTGTTTTAAAGTTGAATTCATAAGAATAATACCCCTATGAAAAACTCAACTCAAAACTACTCAAGACTGAAACAGTCGGCATGACTTGATTGTGGTAAACAACAGGCATTATTTATTGTTTTAGCAACATGATTTAGTTTGAAAGGTTCTGACAATATAGTACCTGAGGCTTATTTTCCATGATGGACCCAATCTGATTATAGCTGTATAATGGTTAACATTAAGTTTGCCATAATTGTAACAACATATTCTAAACAAAGTGTTTCTGTTAGAATCACAAATATTTGAAATCTTTGTTCTTGGGTTTAGATGAAAAGGTGGAATCTTATGAGCATCTTGCCCTAAACGTTCTACATCGCTGGTCAGAAATTCCTGATGCTGGATGCAGGCTGGTTCCAGAACATATTGAGACAAGGACACTCTATCATAAGGACAAGCCAGGCATGGAACAGGTAACTGTGTGCAAGACAGAACAAAATGAGTGCTCTCTGTACTATTCTATAGCCTGTACCGCCTTGAATCTCAGTAACTGATTCCCACAATACACCACTCATTTCAACCAGAGAACCAGCATTATTGCAGGATGGAGCATGACGTGGATACACAGCAGTGTTTAGAATAAAAATCTCTTTCTCGTGGTGAACGTTCCCCAGTAAAAGTTTATTTACCTATGATGTGTGAATACGATGAAAAAAAAGACTTTCTTGTAAACACTTCAGGGAGTTCTGTAATCCTCTAATACTTTCCACACAGAGCACTATACCGTTACTGTAGTATTGGTGTTGAAGGAAGAAGTTGTTGGGGTTCTTTCACATTTTATTATACTTTATTGGCCAAGGTTGTGTGTTTGTGTGTTTGTACAAAAAGTACATAGATTTGATACTCTGTTTCACAGACTGCATCTGTATTGGTGCCAGTTTGCAACATGTCCTCGGTAGTGCCTACATCATCCAGATAAAAAAAATATGCAATGCAGCCTTAATTGTACAGGGACTATTTGTTGAAATGATTTGGTAAAATTATTGGAGTTTTTCAGATAACACACTTTCTATTCTTCAAGTGTTTTTCTGTATTTATTTGCATCTACCCATTGCTTCCAACTCATCATAGCCTCAGACCTGGCATGTTTTCCTAATTGTTAATAAAGAAAAGACAATTACATTTCAATCTTTAATTCTTTTTTTAATTGTGTGCCTTTAATTTGGGCCCAATATTGTCTGCTTGTAAATTATTCAGGTAGCACATTCCGTCCCCCTGTTTGAAGCACATATTCATAGCTGATTTAACTTGAAAACCAGACTTTATTTACCTACAGACCACCAGATAAAGTATATTAAATATCCAAGTAATGATTAGATATTTAACTTTAAAATCACAATTGGCTCAAGAAAACAACTCCCATTTTCTTAGCAAATATACACTACCGGTCAAAAGTTTTAGAACACCCCCATTTTTCCAGTTTTTATTGAAATTTAAGCAGTTCAAGTCCAGTGAATAACCTGAAATGGTACAAAGGTAAGCGGTAAACTTCCAGAGGTTAAAAAAAAAGTTTAGGTTACCAAAAACTGAAAAATAATGTACATTTCAGAGTTATACAAAAGGCCTTTTCAGGGAACAAGTAATGGGTTAACAACTTACAGCTGTTCTGTAGCAATGGAAGTAAATTAAGCCTTGAAAGTTGATGCTAACAATTCCTACAGGTGTCCCAACTTTTGTTGATTACTTACAAACCCTCTGTCTGTATAAAAGCAGTGTTGGAACAGACTGTGTTACTACACCCTCTTAAGCATTATTTGGACAGTATTGTACTTCAGGAAGTAGTATATTGCTATCATAATGGCGAGAAAAAGGCAATTAACAAAGGAAGACAGACAGACCATTATAACCCTTAAAAGTGTTGGTCTTTCCTTTAGAGAAATTGCAAAGAAAGCCAAGGTGTCAGTGAGTACAGTTTCCTACACCATCAAAAGGCACTTGGAAACTGGAGGAAACTCTGACAGGAAGAGGTCTGGCAGACCCAAAGCCACAACAGAATCAGAAGACAAGTTTCTGAGAGTCAACAGCTTGCGTGATAGGCGGCTCACAGGACAACAGCTTCAAGCACAGCTTAACACTGGTCGAAGTAAGCAAGTCTCAGTTTTAACTGTGAAGAGAAGACTTGGAGCTGCAGGTTTGACAGGTCGAGTGGTAGTAAGAAAGCCATTGCTAAGATGGCAAAATAAGAAAAAGAGGCTTGCCTGGGCCATGAAGCACCGCCAGTGGACTACTGAAGACTTATGGTCTTATGGACCGATGAATCAAAAATTTGAAATCTTCGGTTCATCACGCAGGGTTTTTGTACACCGTCGAGTAGGCGAAAGGATGGTTCCTCGGTGTGTGACACCAACTGTCAAACATGGAGGAGGAAGCGTGATGGTCTGGGGCTCTTTTGCTGGATCCAGAGTTGGCGACTTGCACAGAGTGAGTGGTACCCTGAACCAAAACGGCTACCACAGCATTTTGCAGCGTCATGCAATACCCTCTGGTATACGTCTAGTTGGTCAGGGTTCATCCTACAGCAAGATAATGACCCAAAACATACCTCCAGGCTATGTCAGAACTACCTTAGAAGAAAAGAACAAGACGGTAGGCTTCAAATCATGGAAAGGCCAGCACAGTCTCCAGACTTAAACCCCATCGAGCTGTTTGGGATGAACTGGACAGAAGGGTGAAAGCAAAGCAACCTACAAGTGCAACACATTTGTGGGAACTTCTGCAACAGTGTTGGGAAGAACTTTCCAACAATATTTGATTTCCATTGTAGAAAGAATGCCATGAGTGTGTTCGTCTGTTATATCTGCAAAAGGTGGCTACTTTGATGAGTCAAAAATTTAGATTAAATTTGGTTAAACAAAACGATTCCATGATTTCTTTTTTATCTCCAATTGTTTATTTGTTCTATGCTTTAATTTCAGAGTACATTGAGACATTAAACTGCGTAAATTTCAATAAAAACTGGAAAAATGGAGGTGTTCTAAAACTTTTGACCGGTAGTGTATATTCTATCTGGAAACAAAGAAAACATGGCAACACTTAACTGTATTTTGTACTCATATGACTGCTTAAACTATGCATTAATTTGGTATGTTTTTATAAAGCCACAGTATTTGTAATTTGATGCAATCTCTTGAAGAATGCTGTGAACTAGAAGCATTTAAATATCTGCAAGAAGTGATCAATACATTTCCCTTTCAAGTACGAAATGTAACTACCGAGTGAGGATACATTATCCACCACTTACACCATCCAGGGTTATTGTGGGGAGCCGTTTATATCGGGCAAATAGCATTTGCCATTCCCATTGATTAATAACAAAGGCATTGTTTATACCGTGTTAAGCACGGCATATATTTCAGGCAAACTCAGCTGTTTAGATCTCGTTATGTACAATTCACATAGATTTAAATAACAAACACACTGCTTATACTGTAGGAATCACTCTTACTAATCCACCAATCAGCTGTTTTCACCTCATTACCTGCCATCACATAGATTTTAATAAAGGCAGCACTTTACTGTAGTAAAGCTTAACAGATCGATCAATCAGCTGTTTGCACCTCGTTATTTAGCAATTACCCCTGTACTGTACCTTGGCTGTTTAATCCCAGCACGCAGTGTCGGTTTTACAGTTTGAAAAATCAGCACTGACTGCAGCAGCAAGCATAGCTGGAAAGTGAAAAGCGATGAGCATCAGCACCAAAATTCAGTGTAAATAAAGTGTCTCTGTTAGATGCTGTGCACTTGCTAAAGCATGCTTGGAATTCAGTGTAAATAAAGTGTCTCTGTTAGATGCTGTGCACTTGCTAAAGCATGCTTGGAATTCAGTGTAAATAAAGTGTCTCTGTTAGATGCTGTGCACTTGCTAAAGCATGCTTGGAATTCAGTGTAAATAAAGTGTCTCTGTTAGATGCTGTGCACTTGCTAAAGCATGCTTGGAATTCAGTGTAAATAAAGTGTCTCTGTTAGATGCTGTGCACTTGCTAAAGCATGCTTGGAATTCAGTGTAAATAAAGTGTCTCTGTTAGATGCTGTGCACTTGCTAAAGCATGCTTGGAATTCAGTGTAAATAAAGTGTCTCTGTTAGATGCTGTGCGCTTGCTAAAGCATGCTTGGAACTCTGTCAGTCAGCAAACAATGCAACGCTGCTTCAAAAAAGCTGGGTTTCTGTAGTTGAGGAGGAGAGTGCTGACGAATACAACCAAAACTGAAACTCTGACAACACCAGAGGGGGATGTCAGAGGAAGAATTCTCAGCTGTGTCACCTCTGCCTAAAACAGACACCAATGATGTAAACATGCTTGCTGCGCTTTTAAAACTGGCATGCTATGGAGCAGCAGATAAAAAGCTGAATTGGGATTTTTTAGAAAACACAAAGTTTGCTGTCCATACTTGCAAAAACAGACCGTCCAGATTCATATCACAGAGTTCGTCGCTGGAAATAATTTGCAGAAATGTAGCCTACCTGTACTGTACATTTCTGCACTTAAGAACATAAAAACATATGAAAGTTTCCAAACGAGAGGAGGCCATTCAGCCCACCTTGCTTGTTTGGTTGTTAGTAGCTTATTGATCCCAGAATCTCATCAAGCAGCTTCTTGAAGGATCCCAGGGTGTCAGCTTCAACACTTGCATTTTTTACGCTTACTTTTTATTACATTCATAGGTTTTAATACTTTTTTTTTTATTAGTGTAATGCGTGTCTTAATAAAGATTTTTAACCGCATACACGCTTGTTTGTTTTGATTACTGTACTGGTAATTGTGGGACATTTTGTATGTCAGGTTATTGTGTGGGTGTTTATACTGTCCATCGCTTACTGCAGGTGAATCACGTCAACACAAACACGCCCGTTCTAAGCGGTGGCGACTGTATTCTCTTAAAACTAGAACTGCCGAGATTTCAGACTACATAGTACAACCGCCACACCTGCAAAATGTGCAGCTCCATTTTGAAACGGCTTCGATGTGAACATGTAAAACAAACAATCAGATACAACTTAATATTTTTATTTATGAACATCATACATAACATTTTCAGAGCAGAAACACCGTATTTACATTGAAGATTAAACTTTTTCTTATTTTTTTCAAAAAGCACATATACATAAACATGAAAAACTGTAATAAAATAAACTTTACGCAATAAACTTCTGTGTAAACAGGTGTAGAAAGCTGTATGCACATATAAAATTATAAAACATAAATAACTAGTTATAAAAATAGCATTAAACAAAAATATAACAACTTATGCAATGTGAAAGTGCTTTGAGTGAAGTAGAGTTCAAAGGCTCTGTCTGTCTGTTCAGAGTTCTATTACAGCTGTCTAAGTATAATCTACACAGAAAACACACTTTTCAACTGTACCAGTGCATTTGCCACAGACTGCCTTTTCACAACGGGCGCAGACATCAAAAGTTCTGTTTTTATTGCATTTAGCAACCTGGCATTGTCTTTTATTCCGTGTGCCAGTGGGCGCAGCGCTGGGTGAAGGTTGAGGGGCATTTACGAGACAGATTTTGTGTTTCTTATCAGAATGTTTCTGCCGTAGCTCCAGGGCTAGCTGCAAAATGAAGTCCCTCCGCGTGATTGTGTTGCCGGTGCACTTCTTGTACAAAACCAAAGCGCTGATGGCTGCCAGGTCCAAAACATTATAAAAAACAGACACAGGCAACCTGCGAGTACCACCTTTGACAGAATACAGCCGTGCCATTTGATCCAGTATATCCACATCGTAGTTCGTTGTGTTGTAAAATGCAACAGTCTCTGGCTTTCGTTTAGCATCAGTCCCGATGGTCACTGATTTGTGCAGAAAGCTTAGAATAAGCACTTTTTTTTTTTTTACACCTGTACACACTCAGGGTGGCACAGTCGTTCTGCCTGAGGAGTGTAGTTGAGTGCAGGGGGGCTCGCACGGCTTGAGGAGTGTCGTGGAGTGCAGATGGGCTCACACGGCTTGAGGAGTGTAGTGGAGTGCAGCGGCGCTCGCACAGGTTGAGGAGTGTAGCGGAGTGCAGGGGCGCTCGCACAGCTTGAGGAGTGTAGTGGAGTGCAGGGGCGCTTGCACGGCTTGAGGAGTGTAGTGGAGTGCAGGGGGCTCGCACGGCTTGAGTGTAGTGGAGTGCAGGGGGCTCGCACGGCTTGAGGAGTGGAGTGGCGTGCAGGGGCGCTCGCACGGCTTGAGGAGTGTAGTGGAGTGCAGGGGCGCTCGCACGGCTTGAGGAGTGTAGTGGAGTGCAGGGGCGCTCACACGGCTTGAGTGTAGTAGAGTGCAGGGGGACTCGCATGGCTTGAGGAATGGAGTGGCGTGCAGGGGCGCTCACACGGCTTGAGTGTAGTAGAGTGCAGGGGGACTCGCATGGCTTGAGGAATGGAGTGGCGTGCAGGGGCGCTCACACGGCTTGAGGAGTGTAGTGGAGTGCAGGGGCCGCGACGGTTTGAGGAGTGTAGTGGAGTGCAGGGGCGCGCATAGCTTGAGGAGTGGAGTGGCGTGGCGTGGCGTGCAGGGCCGCACGGCTTGAGGAGTGGAGTGGAGTGGAGTGCAGTGCAGGGGCGCCGCGACGGCTTGAGCTGTTGGTGATAATTTTTTTTTTTTTTTATAAATTTAGTCGTTGCCAATTGTTTTTATTATTTTCTCCCAATTTGGAATGGCCAATTATTATTTGAAGCTCAGCTCACCGCTACCACCCCGGCGCTGACTCGAAGCGTGTGCCGTCAGCCGACTGCTTTTTTTTACACTGCGCACTCACCATGCAGCCACCCAAGAGCTACAGCGTCGGAGGACAACGCAGCTCTCGGGCAGCTTACAGGCAAGCCCGCAGGTGCCCGGCCAGACTACAGGGGTCGCTGGTGCGCGGTGAGCCGAGGACACCCTGGCCGACCTAACCCTCCCCCCCCCGCCGATGCTCACCTAATTGTGCGCCGCCCCCTGGGAGCGCCTGTCCACGGTCGGCTGTGGAATAGCCTGGACTCGAACTCGCGACGTCCAGGCTATAGAGTGCATCCTGCACTCCACGCGGAGCGCCTTTACTGGATGCGCCACTCGGGAGCCCCCCAAGTGGTAATTCTATTCAGAGGACAGGCAGACGAGAAAAAAGTAGCGTAGCTATGTCACACTGTATTGTGATTCAATGTGTATATTTTGTGACAACTGCTAATAAAATTAATAATAATAATAATAATATATGATGTGTAGAATGACTTTCATTTCATTAGTGTTTCAAGCACTCAACAAGATTATAATACGTTCTTTCACAATGACGTTGATTTTATTACAAAGCCCAGACTAAATTGTCACCTATATTGTATTGATTTCAATATGCCGCATAAACTGCGGGTCAGGCGGTTGCAGAAGCAAGTGCTTATAACTTCGTTTTGCTTGGTTTTGCTTGGGTATGCAGATTCCGAGAACCAGGTAGTGAAAAAAAAGAATCTATGTTTTTTGCTGTTTTTTGTCTCTAGCTCCAAAACGGGTTGGAATTTTTGTATGACAATTTTAGGGTACAAGACTGGCCCAAAATAGTGCATTTTTCTGGTTTGGTGAAAAAATATTAATCTGTTCCTGAGTTATATGGATTTGAAATGTTGGTTCTGAGCATGCTCAGTACAGCTCTTGCAGTTAGATGTTGATCTCGAAAAATAAATTGGCATCACAACAAAATATCCTTTTTCCAGAGGGTCAATCTACTTTCATGAAAAAAAAAATCTTTCTTTGCAAGGCAGACATTTTCTTTTCAGCTTGAACATTATATATGTTTAGTAAACCATAACATGTCTGTATATAAAATTGGGACTCTAAGATTGACTGTAACCATGTCTTTTCATTTTGAGTGGGAAATGTGTCTATTTTAGTCGCATCACATCTCATGAAAAAAATGAATTGTTCTTTCGAAAAAAGCAGCTGTTCTGGCAAACGAAATTTTAGAATTTAATTTCTTTTGTCGTGAGGGGGGATCTCTTTCATGAGGTTCTTTCATTTTCGTGAAAAAATAATGTGGACAGCCACCGCCGAGTCCTCGGGAGAGGTTTGCCCGGGGCAGCAGCGTGAGGTACCTCCCTTATCTCGGCCTCTGTTCAAGTTAGAAATACAATAGACCCCTCTTTTTATTCCTCTGCTCTCCCTCTACTGGAATACAGGACTGGTTTGTTTGGTTTTTCCAGTGCAAACAGAGAAAACAACAATTAACCGCCGCCAGGTCCTTGGCTAATAATGAGGGGCGGGTGTGAAGCTGGAGCCTGTAGTGTAGAGGTTAGCATGTTTGTCTAGCACACCATAGATCAGTGGATCGGAAACTGGTAAATTAAGCCTAGATTAACATAATTTAGATGTTTTATTTAACATCATGCAATCAAAGAAACTACAGAAAGACATTGCAAAAAGTCTACCAGAAGCCATAATAGTTGTACAGTAGTATTTAAGTCATGTTGGATTTCAAAATGTCACATTTTTAAATGTCAACAGTTTTTCTTTAAGTATGGAAAACTACAAAGCAGTATTGAATTCAGTATGTTAATGTAGCATTATTCCACAGGCTGTCATTTGACTGTGAAGCAAAATGATTTAATTATATAGTGTGACACAAATGTGTTCACGTAGTTTGGGACCTGGCTAAGGTGTCTGTATTGTAGTGCAGACAAATGTGATCCAGACCGTAATTGCAAGTATTAAGTTCCTTTAATAGTTCCAAAATTAATAGACAAAACACACAGAAGTTCTTCACAAATAATAACTACTACAGTGAACACAGTACAGTATTTTCTTCATGGATGGACTGTTTCTGGAGGCGACCCTTTGCACCAGAACTCAGGTAAGTACTTGGTGGTTCTCTTCCAATTCCCTTTTCCTGTTGTTGGTTTGTTGCTGTGTCCCCTTTCCTCTCTTTCCAAGTGCTGGAGATCTCCAGCAGATGGTGCTGTAGAGTCAGGTCCCTCTGGCGTCAGTAAATCCAGGTTTGTTGTTACTATTGCCTGGTGGTCCTTTGCAGAACTGCACAGCCCAGCCAACCTTTTGTGAAGGTAAAACAAACTGCTCTTCAAGTTGAATAATTTATTAACTGTACTGTAACTACAGTCAGAGTACCGTTCATAATTCTATATTATATCTTTCCTTACAGGGTTCCTCTCTTTATGGAAATCAATCCCGTTGTGGATAGCACCACTTAAAATACCCCGTATGTTGTGAGCTTTGAGTTACCGTCCCGTTACCTTCAGCCAGGGTTTCTTAAAAACAAGCACCAGTCCCGTACCACAACACATGCAGGAACAAACACAACACGCCGTACTCACTGTGACCAGGTCCGTGTTGGTCCTCTGTCGGGAGGTATTTGTAATCCACAGTGATCCTCTGTTCTACGTAGCAGACGTGAGCCGAGTGCAGCGTCTCACTCTCGTCTGTTATTAATTGTGCGCGCCTTACGCTCACCTCTTCGACAAGTTGTAATTTCAAACCGAGTAGAACATCCCGGTTTTGTTTGACATTTTATTTGTAATCCTTATTGCTCACCACTCTGTAATATAGCAGACTCGAGCCAAGTGCAGCGTCCCCTTCTCGTCTGTTATTTTAATTTCGTCCGTAATATTCCTAGCACCTGTCCTCTCCTCCTCCTCTCTCCTACCTAGCAGCCTTTTAAAGTCACCGCCGTTCCCCGTCATGCACTGCCTGGTTTCCTGGTGGTCAATGGGAAATGTAGTTTCTGGTCCTTCTATGGAGGTATTTAATCCCTTAAAAACCTCACTCCCATCACAATAGGGATACATATACATGCAATACTGGCAAAATACAATAAACATAGCCTCGATTTACGACGGTCTGTATAGCGAGATGTGTTTATATATTTGACCCATAATATTAATGTTATAGTTTATTACATATGATGTAACTACTGTACTGTTTGGAACTTTTTGTCTAAACAAAATCTCCACAATGCACAAACAGCATCCCCAAATCGCTGTCAGCCAAAAGGCTAAAATCTGTTCATGTTTGTGGCAAGATGGGTTGCGGGTGATGTCAGACCAGGGAGGAGACAGACACAGTACTGGGATATGGAAGCACTGATGCACCCGTTTATTAAACAAATAAATGCTTTTAACAAAAACAAAACAAACACTAACAAACAAAACAGCACGGTGGCCAAAACAAAACAGACATGGCACAAACAATATCGTGCTGGTGTAAAACCAGCACGGGTAGCCATTGTTATTTGGATTTGAGCTTTTTTTAATCTCACGACTCATGTCTCGTTCCGCCTCTGAACACACTAAACTTGTTCAGCCAAAGATGCAGGTTTTTATATTGTGACTGAGGGATTAACTGGCTATCAATTACTTAGTTTATCCCTCGACCACATTCGGCACATGATTACTCATCTGCGCGTTCAACAGCCAGTTTGTCAATAATCACTCACTGTTGGCCATGCATTCTCACGATTTTATCTGGATGGGGCATTTTAACCCCATCCAGACTGTAAACAATAATAACAAAACATCATGGGTCGATTGCAGTGTACCAAAGTTAATCCACTTGATGGGTCTAACTAGCGGATTAAGCAGGTTTAGTCCACTTTAGACTAAAGTTAGTACACTTGTTAATCCTGATTGCAGCGTACCAGAAGATAATCACCACAGGTAGATCATCCGCTAAATCGGACTAAAGAAGATCCCCTTTGCAGCATCAGATTCATGATGATCCTGTTGAAGTGGATTAACTTAGTACTGTGAAGGATAAGACTCATTTAGTATGCTTGCTTGTCCTAAGCATTTACTGCTTTTTTTTTTGCGCAATTAAACTTTGCTGTGCCTATGCAGCAGTGTCGGCAGCTTAAGTGCAAGTACAGTATGATCCGTCAGTTTGAAATGTGTACAAAAAAGACATGACATTTATTTTTACTTAAATATGTTTAATGTAATAAAAAGGCATCTTTCTTTTTATACAGGGATCCCTTTATATATGTATCTGACACTGAATTCCACATATCTGATGAGTAAAGAAGCGTTTAGACAGCTATAAATTTATGATTGAGAAAATTTTTAAAAAAACAAAAAACTATATGAATATAATTTAGATATTTTATTCAACATCATGTAGTCAAAAAAACTACAAAATGATATGGCAGAAGGCTACTGGAAGCCTAGAACAGTAGTACGGTGTTTCATGTTAGATTTTGAAATGTCACATTTTTCAGTGTGTCAGTTTTTCTATTAAGTATATGGTATGTAATTTAATATATTAACGTAACATTATTTAACAGGTTTAATTTCATATTTCCAGAAAGCTTTTGACAAAGTCCTGCATAAAAGATTAATTCTCAAGCTGAACACAGTAGGGATTACTAAGACCTCATCTAGAATATTATGTTCAGTTCTGGTCACCTACCTACAAAAAGGATATTGCTGCTCTAGAAAGAGTGCAAAGAAGAGCGACCAGAATTATTCTGGGTTTAAAAGGAATGTCATATGCAGACAGGCTTAAAGAATTGAATCTATTCAGTATTGAACAAAGAAGACTACATGGTGATTTGATTCAAGCATTCAAAATTCTAAAAGGTATAGACAATGTCGACCCAAGGGACTTTTTCGGCCTGAAAGAAGAAACAAGGACCAGGGGTCACAAATGGAGATTAGATAAAGGGGCATTCAGAATGGAAAATAGGAGGCACTTTTTACACAGTGAGGGTCTGGGACCAACTCCCCTGTAATGTTGTTGAAGCCGACACCCTGGGATCCTTCAAGAAGCTGCTTGATGAGATTGTGGGATCACTAAGCTACTAACAACCAAACAAGCAAGATGGGCCGAATGGCCTCCTCTCGTTTGTAAACTTTCTTATGTTCTTCTTATGTTCTAATAGTTATTTTCAAAGGGAGGCAGCTGTTGTTAATCTCCAATAGTCTTGAAACATTGTCCTTGACTTGTCTGAAGATTTCCAATTGCAATTGAGAAGTTATGTCATTTGTAAAAGTGTTCTTGTTGCAATTCTTTCGTATGGGCCACAGGACCTTCCAGCTGCACAGCTGCTAGCTAGCTGCTTCAGTTTGTTTCGTGGTTGATTTCAAGCAGCAAAATAAAAACAAAGACCCGTTTTCTGATCTTTGTTTTGTCCTGTTTCCTGGTTCAGTGTCTCGCAGGACAGACAGCAGAGCCCTCTTCAGAGCTGATGTCAGCCTTCTCAGGACATGATTTTAGCTATTTTCGTATCTGATTCTATCCTCACTTCTGAGCAGATTTCAGACACTTTAAGAACATTTTTTTTCAGAACACATTTCTGCCCATTTCTGTCCCGTTTTTTGACCACAACTTATTGCTTGTCCCAGTCTTTTGAATTAATCATATTTAATAGAAATCACACGGTGTTACACTTTTCTTTTGAGGTTTTTTGACTAAGCACATGTGATATACATGGTCAAAATATATTTAGAAGTGAATTTTAACCAAATGAAATGTGGCCTTCATATCATTTTGCAGTAGTTGTGCTTTGCTTTCATATGAAGTGTTTTTGTACCAGTTATTTTTATTTACATTATAATTTACAATGCCTGGTGAAATAATAGAATTTATAACAATTTAATATTTCTAATTCAGTATTTAAGTTCTTATACTTTTGTTGTTCACTAGTGCAACTCCCAGCATCAGGTATTTTGGTATATCTTTTTAGCCGTTATAGTCAGTCGAAACTCTTCTTTGCTTTCTGTGTAGAGGGATGTTCAACTTTCAATATGCTGTTTTGTTTTTTTCCCCCACAGTCTACCATGAAAGATGGATGTTTAGTTTTTTTATAGAGAAACGTCTGGTTGTTAAACAGTACATTTTATATTAGTACACTAATTGTATCCATTTCTTTTAATATCAGTAGAACAATGTATTACAAAATAGCTGGAGTTATAGAACTAAGAATATTTCAGTTGGCCTCTAAATTTTTAGTTGGCTACCAAATTTTGAAGTCTAGGAGCCAGATGCCACTAAGCATTTTGGCAAACTTTGAGCCCTGATGGTTACATTTCGTACTTGAAAGGAAACGTTAGGTGATTATCATAACGCTGGTTCCCTGAAATAGAATTGTAACCATTACCCTTCAAGGTTGCTGCATTCGCTCCGACGCAGCAGACCTGAAGATAAAATGGCGCTGAGTCCAATGCATCAGTCATCTTTACCTCCTGGGGGCGGAGACGATGCCTGACGCATATGGGGCTCTTAAAGGAGCAGCTTTGATATAAGTGCACAGGTAATTCGGGCTATAAGAGATATAGCTCCATTCGGGAGCCAGGATTATGATAATAAACGTTTCTTCACTAATAGCTATGGCAAAGTGGCTTGCAGTGTGCAGGTGCAGGAGTGATGCGGTGATCAATGAAAAGACAGACAGCAAGAATCCAAAGTGTAAGGAGGTTTAATTATAATCCAAGTCTGGTGACCGTAAATAATAAATCCCAGGCAATACACAGCAATATGTATTGCACTGTTCTAAATAAAGGGTTTGCAGTCCCAAATAATAAACACAGTCAATTTACACACACAAAGTACAAACACGGTCACCAGTCCTGGGTGCGTGCTGTAGTGGTCGTGGTGCATGTATAATAAGTCGTGATTACAGGTGCAGTGCTGTTCCGGATTCAAGCTGGCCTTTGGTGACAGCTCAGGAACATGTTAGCCATCTACTAATAATAACAAGAAACAATTTGAGACAAAACAAACACTCACAATACGATTTCACAACGAGTTCACAAACACAGGTCCTTCCGGGTTGTTTCTTAACCAAAACGAAGGAACAGATTACGTCACTTCGTCCCCTATTTGTACCGTCACTCATGACCCCTTGGTAAACAATTGCAACCGCTCCTCCAATCTGCAGCTGCCACATCGTTTCCCTTCCGGGTCGATGAGTTAGTACACCGAAGCTCCGCCCCCTTTCTAGATGACCGACTTCCTTTTAACCCTGGGAATGAATTGTCAGGCCAACCAGTCCAGGGTGCTCTGTTCTCGTTACTTAGCACCCTCACAGGTCGGGAGGGAGATTTACCACCAAGAATCATTCTGTTTCTGCCACAATAGCTTAAAAAAAATACCCTTTAAAAATGTAATTCAACTTTACCATATTTTATATGTCTTTCATATTAATACCTTCAGACATAAACATTGATGACTATATATATATATATATATATATATACAGTACTGTGCAAAAGTTTTAGGCAGGTGTGAAAAAATGCTGTAAAGTAAGAATGCTTTCAAAAATAGACATGTTAATAGTTTATATTTATCAATTAACAAAATGCAAAGTGAGTGAACAGAAGAAAAATCAGAAACAGCATCAATTCTTCTAGGTACACTTGCACACAGTTTTTGAAGGAACTCGGCAGGTAGGTTGGCCCAAACATCCTGGAGAACTAACCACAGTTCTTCTGTGGATTTAGGCAGCCTCAGTTGCTTCTCTCTCTTCATGTAATCCCAGACAGACTCGATGATGTTGAGATCAGGGCTCTGTGGGGGCCATACCATCACTTCCAGGACTCCTTGTTCTTCTTTACGCTGAAGATAGTTCTTAATGACTTTCGCTGTATGTTTGGGGTTGTTGTCATGCTGCAGAATAAATTTGGGGCCAATCAGATGCCTCCCTGATGGTATTGCATGATGGATAAGTATCTGCCTGTACTTCTCAGCATTGAGGAGACCATTAATTCTGACCAAATCCCCAACTCCATTTGCAGAAATGCAGCCCCAAACTTGCAAGGAACCTCCACCATGCTTCACTGTTGCCTGCAGACACTCATTCGTGTGCCGCTCTCCAGTCCTTCATGAACAAACTGCCTTCTGCTACAGCCAAATATTTCAAATTTTGACTCATCAGTCCAGAGCACCTGCTGCCATTTTTCTGCACCCCAGTTCCTGTGTTTTAGGTGCATAGTTGAGTCGCTTGGCCTTGTTTCCACGTCGGAGGTATGGCTTTTGGCGCAAGTCTTCCATGAAGGCCACTTCTGACCAGACTTCTCTGGACAGTAGATGGGTGTACCAGGGTCCCACTGTTTTCTGCCAATTCTGAGCTGGTGGCACTGCTGGACATCTTCCGATTGCGAAGGGAAGTAAGCATGATGTGTCTTTCATCTGCTGCAGTAAGTTTCCTTGGCGACCACTGCGCTCTCTGGTCCTCAACGTTGCCCGTTTCTTTGTGCTTCTTCAAAGAGCTTGGACAGCACATCTGGAAACCCCTGTCTGCCTTGAAATTTCTGCCTGGGAGAGACCTTGCTGATGCAGTATAACTACCTTGTGTCTTGTTGCTGTGCTCAGTCTTGCCATGGTGTATGACTTTTGACAGTAAACTGTCTTCAGCAACCTCACCTTGTTAGCCGAGTTTGGCGGTTCCTCACCCAGTTTTATTCCTCCTACACAGCTGTTTCTGTTTCAGTTAATGATTGTGTTTCAACCTACATATTGAATTGATGATCATTAGCACCTGTTTGGTATAATTGTTTAATCATACACCTGACTATATGCCTACAAAATCCCTGACTTTGTGCAAGTGTACCTAGAAGAATTGATGCGGTTTTGAAGGCAAAGGGTGGTCACACCAAATATGGACTTGATTTAGATTTTTTTCTGTTCACTCACTTTGCATTTAGTTAATTGATAAATATAATCTATTAACATGTCTATTTTTGAAAGCATTCTTACTTTACAGCATTTTTTCACACCTGCCTAAAACTTTTGCACAGTACTGTGTAAATAAATATATATATATATATATATATATATATATATATATATATATATATATATATATATATATATATATATATATATATATATATATATTATATTCTAGAAATAGTCAATTCTCATTATAACAAACGTTGAATAAACATATTTTCTGATACTATAAATTTTCTACATGGTTCTGGCCAAATTTGGCAATGCTGTTGTAAACGAGTTCTTATATGGAAATCCACTTTGCACTAATTTGCACTAATTTCCTGATTGTGCAAATCATTTTAAGCTCCTCCAGGAAAAAAATTTGAATCAGATGAATTGCCCTAATTTGAACAGATGAGTGTAAAGGATATTGGGAAATGTATTAACAGATTAAGCGTCTCTGTATTGTATTTTAGTGCTGTTTGGGACTAAAGTTGCTGTTGTTCTCATGCATAGTTGAGTTGCTGTAGTTCCCATGCATCAATGTCATTTCCATGAAGGACTGAAATGAGTGGCCACATAAAACACATGCATTATTGCAGACAATAGTGGAGGTGTTGAAAGTGGTGGATAATGCACCACCGTACAAGAAAAATAAAGATGTAGCTCGGTTTCAATATTCCGCAGGCCTATGAACAGCAAACTGTGGATGCAAGTCGGCAGCATTTATGATTTGGTAACTATCCTCATTTTGAGGACGTCTTACTTTAGCCTGTATCTGGGACCACAATGTTGTATTATAAATTACAACCGTACATTACTGCACATGTAATATACTCTCGTCTAATGTTCACTTACAGTTATATTAAGAAAATGCACAGTACTTTTAAATGTCCAAGAATTTTCATTGTACTGTAATTGAAATTTGATTTCACTGTTACTGTAACTTTAATAAACACCGACAGTATTAATTTGGTTTAGACTCCTGATAATTACAGATAAGACAGATTTTTTTGCTGGTCCCTTGAAATTCGTATTCATGAGAGTTGACTGTATTTTGTTAGCTCTATGTATTTAAACTTCAATGGGTTCTACCTATGCGTTGCAGCAAAGAGACCTCTCTAGGTACTCAAGTTATGCATAATGAATTTAGTCTTTTTGAAGCCGCTAGCTGCATATTGTTAAAACGTGTTTTATCTGCTCAGTGTCTTTTTTGTTTGCATCACTTGTTTATCTGTTTTGAAGATATCCTTTGTTTATTTGTGTTCTGTAGGGTCAGTTGCAGATGTGGGTGGATATGTTCCCAATGGACATGCCTCCCCCAGGACCTCCTGTTGACATATCTCCACGAAAGCCAAAAGGGTAAACGTCTTAATGTGTAAACAGTAAGGATGTGTAGAGAATCCATTATTTATACTACTCTTACTTGTAATCGGAAACTAATACTTATCTGGTTATTTGTACTTGGATGACATCACCAGAAGTGAGTGTGCCTAAAAAAAGTCCCCAGACAGTGAATGGTTAACCTCACACAGTGCAGCTCCACCTGAGCCCCTGACTCGACTGTCCACACCAGCCACTTCAGACACAATCCAAGGCTAATGCTACTCTACAAGCAGGCTCCAGCACTGTCCAGACTCTGTAAGAACTTCAAATAAAAATGGACATGTAATAGTTCCTATCCCAGACTGCTGAACAGTTTACTTAATTAGTAAATTATTTTTTTACTAATTGACTTGGTTTTCTTGGGTTTAAATCCTACGCTGAAGTAATATTAATATTTTGTGCTTTGTTTTTGCCATTTGTAACAGTTTGCTTTATTTTTAAGATATGAGTTGAGGATAATAATTTGGAACACTGAAGATGTCATCTTAGAAGATGAAAACTTTATTACAGGTCAGCAGTCAAGTGACATTTATGTAAAAGGGTGAGTATATTTATATTTACAATTACTTTGACACAGTATATCTCCCCAATTATGTTGTTGAAGCTGACACCCTGGGATCCTTCAAGAAGCTGCTTTATGAGATTCTGGGCTCAATAAGTTACCAACAACCAATCGAGCAAGATGGGCCGAATGGCCTCCTCTCATTTGTAAACTTTCCAGTGTTCTTATGTTATGTTCATAAAACTACCTTGATCCAACACTAGATATATTTATTCATTTTATTTATTTATTGTATTTATATAGTGCTTTTTATACAAATGTATCACAAAGCACTGTACAGTACATAACCGGAAAAAACAGAACAAACCACAATACATTTGTACAGCATGTCACACATACAACAGCCACAATCAGAGAATTTATGTGCCGAAGAGTGCAGTTATATACAGGACCTTGCATCCATAAGTACACAGATTTACAAATGTATTAAATGCCAATCAGATTAAATGAAATAGAATGCAGAAGCAGGGCATCAAAATAGCTGTTTACAGATGCAGGTAAATACAATTTACAGAATCAGGGAAACAAAATAGGTCTTTGTAAACACATGAGGTTAGAAGTGATTGCTTCTTTGACCTCATTTGACCTCAACTGGAGAAAAGAACCAGCAGGGCATCATCATCCAAATCTCCAGCCACCTGTCATTGTCTGTGCGTCTTTTAGAGCACCTGCCTCCAAATTAAAACACTTGCTCATGAGAGTTTTTCTTGCCCTTTACAATTAAAGTCACAGCACCCATGGCGTAGTCACTATTTGGGCTCTCTTATGTCATTGAACCTCTTTATAACATTAGATAATAGACATAGGGGTCATTTATCAAGCATTTGCGACGGCATTAAGGCCATAGCGTCAAGTTTACGCCAGCCTTAAAATTGCATTATGCATTATGACAGTTTTGGCAAGTTAAGGACATGTTAGCACTGCCAAAATGCGCTCCACCATGCAATGTGGCCGCCGCTTATTAGCCATGCATTTTAAGGCGTGTCAAGCCTTAATTATATGCATGGGTAAATTGTAGGTGGGGCTCATTTGTAAATGACTGATTTCAAATAGGTCTTATTTGGGCACAAACAAAAGTCAGAAAGTAGCTGATAGGAAAGAGCATTATGGCAGCAGTCATAACCTATTTGTTACAACAGAGTGCAGGCTAACCTTCTGAACAACCCAGGAACAGAGGGAGAGTACTGAGAAGGAGAGTATTTAGGGTCCACATTACCCTTTTTGATTTCCCTCAGGCTGAAATTATAGCTCGATACCAGCTATTTCATTATGTACAATTACTGTATTCGTCAGTATAATAAACTTGGTTCATTAAAGCACTTGTTGGACCTTAATCAAAGGTATGCAAATAACACATCCACAGGTAGATCTTCCCATTCTAAATCCATTGTTGTTATGTACAATTAGAACAACACTTTGCATTTAGAGATATTAAAAAATATACTTACTCATGACATCATCACATTTCAACCTCCAGTTCTCTCAAGTATCATAAGTTAGTCAGTTACTAACTTCCAGACTAACTTGACTGTTGTGCAGCAGCAATCGTGCTCGAGTCCTGCAAGCTGCGTTCCCTTGATGCTCTGTAGATGGAAGCAGCGAGTACAAGGGGTGGCCAGTTAATCTTACCGCTCTACAAGTAGCCGACTTTTAAAAAATGTTTTATGCAATGAAAAAAAATGGACGAGTAAGAAAGTAAAAATAAAATACAGAATAATACTATGTTGTACAGAGTACTGTACATAATATAATGGGAGCCGGGGGCTCTGTACAAGTACTTATTGTAGAAAAGACTGCGTGGCTCGAGGTGATGCAACACGAGACATAAGCGTGCAACAGTATCAGCTGTCTGCTGCAGTGATGAAGGTGCTGGGTTTGATCCCAGCCTCTGCCGTGTTATACATAACATAACTTTTAAATTTTAAAATGAAATCGCCTTTTATATAACTAAATCAGCGGTGTTGCACATTAAATATATAATGTGCATGTAGCCTGTACACATCAATAAAAACTATACCTTCTGTTTAGCATACTAATAGCTGTGACAGGCTGGCTTTAGTGATTTATGTCAAACCAGAAATGAACACACAGCACTGCGAGTGAAAATAATGAATGAAGCGCTGTGGCGCGGTTTATTAAGCACGGCAAAATAAAAGGTTTGAACAAACACAAAAACACTTTGAAAAATAAAAACGGCACAGTAGCCAAAACAAACAAACAATAAACAAACAGACAGACAAACGAGTGAAACCAGACACAAACAAGTACAGTGCTGGTTCTCCAGCACGTAGTAGCAATTGTTATTTACTCTCCTTTCTCTCTCACCCGTTCTCCCCTCTTGAACACACAACCCCGAGTGAATGAAATGTGCATCTATATATATATATAATTGTGCTGGGATTCAATTACCAATTAATTATTCACTTGAATCCCACCACGTGAACTAATCTGTGAAAACCCCGTGCTCACATATTAAGTACTTTAAATGCACGTGAAGTGAAGTGCAATCCCCGTGCCTAAATACAATTATACATTTTAAACACTCGTGCTCATTACCCACTTTATATACCCTGTACCAACTACAATACACTAACATTAATACACACAGGGGTGGGGCACATTGCCACATATACCCCCCCTTGTGCGCAGCACACATGGCCTCAATGGCCACCTCCCCCCTTAAAAGCCCAAAAGTCCAACACAAAGTCTTGAGCCAGAACTGGAGGCTTCAAGGGGCCCACAGGTCGTAAGGCTGTCAGCAGCAATGCTGACAGCGGGGTGGCATTCTCCTGCCATTCTTCTGCTGCTGATGGCAATGCCGGCAGCTTCCTAGCTGACAGTGGAAATGCTGTCAGCAGAGACATTACTGAGCAACAGGCAACCCCAGGCGAAGCAAGGCTGGCATCCTTGGCGAAGCGAGGCTGGCATCCTTGGGCAGTGCGAGGCAGGCATCCTTGGGCGGTGACGTGAAGGCATCCCCGGGCGGTGACGTGAAGGCATCCCCGGGCGATGGCAAACTCAGCTGCAGCTCCTCTTGTCGTGGAGGTGGGAGCGGCAAGCAGTCCTCCCATGTTGGGTAAGGCAGAACCAGCAGGTATTCACCGTCTGCTGGTGGAGGTGGCGGAGGCAGAGGCAGCTCTTGCTGCTCTGCTCCTGCCGTTGAAGGTGGTGGAGGCAGAGGCAGCTCCTGCTGCTCTGCTCCTGGCGGTTGAGGTAGAGGCAGCTTGTGCTGCTCTGCTCCTGCCGGTGGAGGTGGCGGAGGCAGAGACAGCTCCTGCTGCTCTCCTCCTGGTGGCGAAGGTGGTGGAGGCAGAGGCAGCTCCTGCTGCTCTGCTTCTGGCAGTGGTGGAGGCAGAGGCAGCTCCTGCTGCTCTGCTCCTGGCGGTGGTGGTGGTGGAGGCAGCGTGTAGTCTCCTGGCGGCGGAGATGGGAGCAGCGTGTAGTCTTCTGGCGGCGGAGGTGGGAGCAGCGTGTAGTCTTCTGTTGACGGAGGTGGGAGCAGCGTGTAGTCTCGCCCTGTTGCAGGGGACTGGTGCGGCTCTACCTCTCTTACAGGGGACTGGTGCGGCTCTGCCTCACTTGCAGGGGACTGGTGCAGCTCATCCTCTCTTGCAGGGGACTGATGCGGGTCTCCCTCTCTTGCAGGGGACTGGTGCGGGTCTCCCTCTCTTGCAGGGGACTGGTGCGGGTCTCCCTCTCTTGCAGGGGACTGGTGCGGTTCTGAAGGCGCAACCAGCAGGCATTTTTCCTCTGCTGGTGGAGATGGGGACAGCAGGCATTTTCCCTCTGCTGGTGGAGATGGGGACAGCAGGCATTTTCCCTCTGCTGGTGGAGATGGGGACAGCAGGCATTCTCCCTCTGCTGGTGGAGATGGGGACAGCAGGCATTTCCCCTCTGCTGGTGGAGATGGGGACAGCAGGCATTCTTCCTCTACTGATGGAGATGGGGACAGCAGGTATTCTTCCTCTGCTGGTGGAGATGGGGACAGCTGCCTCTCTGGCTTCGGTTCCCATGGTCCCGCCGTCCCCCTTACCGTCGCAGAGGGGCACAACGGCAATGACAGCCGGTCAGATCCTGGCTTCCTAGCCTTCCAGCGGAACCACTCCTCAGTGTCTTCCCCATCCCATCTTTCGGGACAATGCCCGAAGAGCCACATGGACGGAGCAGTGCATGGTGGTGTGACAGGTTTTGCCACAGGCTAAACACCACAGCCCTGCTTCCTCCTTTCCCCCTTTGCTCTGCTGTTGCTGCTTCTTCCGGCAGTTTTTCCCATTTTTTTTTTAAACAAACAGTCCTGTGGTTCTTTTTAAATCATCCACAGTACCATTTCTGGCCTGCATCTTGAAGGTGCTGTTGTCCCGTTTCCGACACCACGTGTGACAGGCTGGCTTTAGTGATTTACGTCAAACCAGAAATGAACACACAGCACTGCGAGTGAAAATAATGAATGAAAGCGCTGTGGCACGGTTTATTAAGTACGACAAAATAAAAGGGTTGAACAAACACAAAAACACTTTGTAAAATAAAAAACGGCACAGTAGCCAAAACAAACAAACAGACAGACAAACGAGTGAAACCAGACACAAACAAGTACCGTGCTGGTTCGCCAGCACATAGTAGCAATTGTTATTTACTCTCCTTTCTCTCTCACCCGTTCTCCACTCTCGAACACACAACCCCGAGTAAATGAAATGTGCATCTATATATATATATATAATTGTGCTGGGATTCAATTACCAATTAATTGTTCACTTGAATCCCAGCACGTGAACTAATCTGTGAAAACCCCGTGCTCACATATTAAGTACTTTAAATGCACGTGAAGTGAAGTACAATCCCCGTGCCTAAATACAGTTATACATTTTAAACACTCGTGCTCATTACCCACATTATATCCTGTGTACCAACTACAATACACCAACATTAACACACGCAACATACAACATAAAACACAAAAATACACACGGGCGGGCACATTGCCACATAGTCTAGTGTGAATATCAACCATAAAAAACTTCATCATGTTACTTTTTGAAGTAAGTCCTTTACTGCTGACACGTAACAAAGAAATGATATGTACTGTCTGCAGTAAACATAAGAAAACAGGCAAGTATTGATCATTTTATTTATTTTTATTTTTAAAAATATATATAATTTAGGAAGGTCATATGAGCATCAAATAGCTCATTTTCAAAGGCATCCTGAAAGAACAGCAGCAGGTTACAGGTTTCAAAATAAAAATAATAAAACACATAAGGACAAGAAAATAATGCGGTATCTAAATATATTACACTACATAAATTGCATAAGCGAAACAGGAGGAGGAACATAAATAAAAATAAAGGTGGCTGAGGGAACTCAAGGTGAAACATATGCACTAGTCAGAGCTGGAAGAAGAATTCAGCCACACCAAAGACAGTAACAACATCTTGTTCTTTCTTTTTCTTTTGTCGGTTCACGTTTAGTTTACATTTACAGTATCTGCACTTTTCTAATTTTCTGTTTTCGGAGTGCTGTATATTTCATCTTGTGACAGGGTGGACGAGTGGTGACATCAGGCCAGAGTCAGGAAGCAAAACACTGACACCAGGCAAGTACTGCAGTGCCAAAAGAGACGCGGCATGCACCGTTTTATTTAAATAATACAAAAATAAATAAAAGGTTTTAACAGAAAACACTTGTAACGATCACTCTGCCCAACTGAGAAGCTGTTGCACTGTCCTCCCTAAGGAGATACTACTGGCCCTATTCCTATAGTTAAATAAGTCAGCAAGAGTGACAGACAGCAAAAGCAGGGACGTCAGAGGTGTCAATTTCACGAACAACCGGTTTATTATTCTGAACAATAATGTCAACAAATGAAAAAATGAACAACTGAATTAAATGAATAATGATAAGACGGGAATTCAAATAATTGCAGGTAACAGGTAAGAAATAAGATGGTACAGATAAGTATGTAGGGACAAACAGAAGGCTAAACAGTTTCACAAAGTAGAAATGAATGGTGTCCGGAGGGTCTCCAATAAACCCACACTCACAAACACAACCCACACAGATAGACAAAAGATAAATAAATAGATACAGATGAAAACAGTGTCTTGTGGAAACAATTACATTTAACAGTCTCTGTGGCAATGGTGGGAGAATGACAGGTAGGCCCAACAAGTCCAGTAATAGCAGGGTAATTGAAATCCATACAAAGTAACAAAATAACAAAGTAACAGAAAAATACAGGAAACAAAGTATCAAATTAAAGTAGAAAAAATCCAAACAAAAATAAATTATCTCACCCACAAACAAGGCAGTCCAGCAAAGTGTCCCGAAATGATGGTGATTGTAGAAGGTTGAAAACATTGAGTACGTTGAAATTGTTGAGACTGTCCAGTAGTGTTGAGTTGAATGGTGAACAGTTGTTTGGAAAAAATCAGGAGGATCAGGAAAAAATGGAGGCTGTCACACATAAAACAACAAACACTAAACAGACTTAGAAAAACAGCTAAACTTAAACAAGTAACAGTGAAAACAAAAGAGCAGTTTAGACAAAGCGCAGCAACAAAAGAAAATGAACGGATGCACTGGAATTATCTAAGGATGGTAATGGATTCACTGAAATTTAAGTAGAGAAAATGCTGTAGTTTAATGGATTCCTCTGAGAAAGGGAGTCCCCCTCAGACCTGATTAGCCAGCTTTAATACAAGTGATGGCTACTATGGAGCTCTGAGATTGGAGGGGTGGAAATCTGAATGAGCCAATGGGGAGAGAGGATGAACAGAGGGTGGTTGCAAGGAACTATGGGAAATGAAGTTTTAACCTGGCCAGGCTACTGACCCTAATTAAAGGGACAGGTGGGTGAGACTTACACCCACATTATGTAGCATGGGAATTGCTACACACTTGCTCACAGAGCGAAATAAAAAGTTTAAACAAAAATAATCACAGACACAAAATAATATCCAATACAGGTCAGGCTGGGCGATCGCCTTCACTGAACTTATACGATTTGTTTTTTCTTTTTAAATTTACTCTCTCGCTCGCTCCGCTTACTCTCCTGTTCCTCCTCCTAACACCCACCTTGACTGCAGAGAGATGCAGGCTTTTATGCAGGTGACCATCTCCCAATTTGCAACAAATTAATCACTTAATTCAGGAGATGGCCACCTTCTGCACAAGGTTTTTAATTACCGTGGATGGGCTTCCCATCCACACTACCAAACATAAACAAACATTCGGCTACGCCATCATATTTAAATACATAATGATAATAATAAATACTAATAAATCATACACCAAAACACATGGCTTTACAATACAATAACTAAATCATAATACACAATACAACAAAAGAAATACAAAATAATAAACTGCACAGTGGCGGAAGGGGAGACCCCGTTCTAAAAATAAGCAAATAATCCATTTCAACAGCAGGGCTTTCTACCGCCCTGCTACACACCTTGATTTCCCTTGATCTCAGCCTTTATTTTTCTGTTCCTGCTCCTGTTTTGCTAATGCAATTGTAATGTGGTGTAATATATATAGACATATATTGTTAATTACTGTATATACAGCACATGTTATGCTACTCCAAAAAGCAATGTGATGAAGTGTTATTGTGGTTCATATTTACACTTTATTATATGCTAAATAGAAAGTATATTTTGTATTGATGTGTAGGCTACTTGCACATTATATATTTGAAGTACAACACGGCTGATTTAGTTATATAAAAGCGATTGCACAATACTTTAAAAGTTGTGTTATACACAGGCGGAGGCTGGGATCGAACCCAGCATGACGACTCTGTAGCACGATTGCTGCTGCACAACGGTCAACCTACCAGAAGTTAGACTGAAAGTTAGTTACTGGACTAACTTCCGGTACTTGAGAGAAGTGGAGGTTGATGTCATGAGTTAGTATATTTTTAATATCTCTAAATGCAAGCGGGGATGGCCAAGATGGCGACGTAAGTGCATCATTATAAACGGAGCTGCACCTAAAAAGTTACTAACAAGTTGTCTAGCATGTAAATTTGAAATTATGTAAAACACAAAAAAACAGCTTAAATCCATGGATTCTAAGCGTTTTTTTCATCCTTAATAATTGAGAACTTCTGTTCGTGGTAAATTAGCTGAGGACACTTTGTGTTATTTGCGCATTGTCTGAATAATACTCCATTGAACAGATGTCCAAAACAATAAAGAAGAAGAATGATAATATAAAACTTGAAAAGGATAAAACATACCAAGCTGTTATGTACAGCGGAAAGAGAAAAAGCAACACCAAGTCAAAAACGAGCACTGCTTCAGAGATTGAGGTAGGGGCTAACGTTACAGTTGAAAACTCGACAGAATACACCTCTGCAAACAACATCGTGGTGGAGTCCTTTGAGCTCACTGAACTTCCAGAAACGCCATCAAAAAGCCTAGCAACAAAAAAGGAAAACCAGAAAACCAAAAGGATACACTCCTTGACATGGGACATAATATAATTTCGACACTGAATCTCATAATCAACGAAAGAGCTGGTGGCCTGGAAAAGCTAATGGGTGAGAATACAATGAAAATCGAAGGGCTCAAAAAAACTCTTGATTTCATGTCCGGTGAAATTAAAGATATGAAAAATAAGGTAAATTAAAACAGGCTGGATGATTTTGGTTTAAAAATAGCTGAACTGGAAAGATACAAAAGGCGGTGGGATTTGCGTTTCTGTGGACTGTCTGAAGATGAAGGAGAAAACACAAGAGAAAAAGTGATCAAGATCTGTCAAACTCTTGCTCCCGACCACAAAGACAAACTATGTGATGTCATTGACAGTGTCCATAGATTTGGCATGAAACAACTTGGAAACTCTCATCACCGTGGCATAATAATACAATTCACAATGAGACATTACCGGGACGTTCTCTGGAGATCTACCAAGAAATCAACCTTTCTGAAGGAAAATAATCTTCGGTTTGCAGAAGATCTATCCCCAGGCAATCGAGAAATTCGGAAACAACTGTGGCCAGTAATCGAAAAGGCTCACAAATAAGGGAAACAAGCCTATTTTGTGAGCGCAAGGGCTTTAGTGGAAGGAGTCGAAATCTGCTAGTCTCTGATGAAAGCTGAAGAAGTCGCAATTTCATTTTTTTTCAAAACGGAACCACTGTATGTAGGCCCTGGTTATGATAATTACAAGTGAAGTAAGCTAGTTCTTATTCATTATTATTATCTATTTATTTTAACGCTATTATAAATATCTTAAATCTTCACATTTTTTTGTAAATATACACATCTAGGCACAATGTAATGTCTAACATTTCAAAACTGAATAGGTATGGCTTTGTTTGTTCTAAACAGGTTTAGTTAACTGTTGTATTGCTAAAGTAAACTATCTCCCTAAACTTTAACCCACTCATTATCAATGTACAACAAAAACTCAATGTATGGCTGCAAAGAGATTCATCATTGAGAGGAAGAAGTTTAGTGGCTAAGGTGGATGCTTTATCCAGATTGATCTACGCGGCACTATCGCTTGATGTTTCTGATGAAATATGCCAAAAAATTGATAGAATATTGTTTAATTTCCTTTGGAAAAACAAGACCCACTATATAAAAAAATCTGTTTTAATGAATGATTATAAATCTGGGGGTCTAAACTTTTTAGACTTTTCCTCCCTAAACAAAACTTTCAAAATTAAGTGGATTAAACAAATTTTTAAGAATCCTGCCTCAATTTGGAACTTTATTCCCACCCATGTCTTTAATAATTTAGGTGGCTTAAATTTCAAACTCTTATGTAATTAAGATATTAATAAAATTCCTATAAAACTTTCACATTTCCATAAACAGATTATTTTATGCTGGTCTCTAATTTATAAACATAACTTCTCACCTCATAAATATTTCATTTGGAACAACACCCTGGGATCCTTTAAGAAGCTGCTTGACGAGATTCTGGGATCAATAAGCTACTAACAACCAAACAAGCAAGATGGGCTGAATGGCCTCCTCTCGTTTGTAAACTTTCTTATGTTCTTTTGTTCAGGGAGGCTGTGTGGTCCAGTGGTTAAAGAAAAGGCTTGTAACCAGGAGGTCCCGGTTCAAATCCCAGCTCAGCCGCTGACTCATTGTGTGACCCTGAGCAAGTCACTTAACCTCCTTGTGCTCCGTCTTTCGGGTGAGACGTAATTGTAAGTGACTCTGCAGCTGATGCAGAGTTCACACACCCTAGTCTCTGTAAGTCGCCTTGGATAAAGGCGTCTGCTAAATAAACAAATAAATAAAAAAAAAATACAAAAATAAGTCGTTATTTTTTCCCCAATTTGTTTGATAAGAATATACTCTTAGTTAGTCAACTTCTTAACCCTACAGGCCAACTTTTCAGTTATGCAGAGTTTTTATCCGAATTTCCATTTCCTGTCACAGTTAAGGAATATGCTATTGTTTTTGATGCCATTCCCAGTGCTGTGAGAATGCTTTTACAGAGTGCAACCAAAGGTGCCTCTTGCCCTTTGCCCTCTTTAGAACCAAATTATATATTTATAGGACATGATTACCTTATTCATAACAAAAAGAATAACAATAAGGAGATCAGGGCTCTTACTCAAAATGACAATGTCTCTGTTCCCTCTGCTGTTGCAACTGGAATAGCATTTTTGTAGGTGTTAACTGGGAAGACTCCTGGACAAATTGTAATAAATACTTATTGACCAACAAGGTTAAGAAGATATGATATAGGATTATCCATAAATGTTACCCAGTTAAATACTCTGATACTACAACTCTTTTATTTTGGAACTGTAGTTACTCAGATATTTTTGTGCTGATCTAACCAACTATATACATAAACATATAAATAATAAAATTAAATTAAATTTGGAATACATCTTATTCGAATAACAAAATATGTGAAAACAGACCAAAATGAAATCTTTCTGGTAAATCTCTTTATCTTGTTGGCCAAATTCCATATCCATAAATTTAAATTTACTCTCCAAAAACCTAATTTTTTCATGTTTTCAAAAGAAATGGAACAATATGTTAGTATAATTAAAAAATCTAATAACAAAAAAGCCATTAAGACCTATAATATATGCAAAAGCTATGAAGTCTATGTATAATTATATATTGAGATTCTTCCCCCCCTGTCCATGGTAATTTTATGTTACAACTGATGTCTATTGTATGGAACTATTTTGTCTATTTTCTGTTTTGTTTTTCTCTTGACTTTTGAGCCAATAAAAAAATGAAATAAAAAATAAATCTCTAAATGCAAAGCGTTGTTCTAATTGTGCACAACATCAATGCATTTAGAATGGGAAGACCTACCTCTGGATGGGTTATTTGCATAAATAACTTTGATTAAGGTCCAATGTGCTTTAAGTTACCCTTTTCATTATGTATATTTGGTTTTATCCATTGTATAACAATAATATAACGTCAAGACATGTTCTACCTCTCCAGGTGAGCTACCCAGGCTTTAGTGGGTTAAAAGTTGTACATTTTATTTAAAACACAGGGTAGCCCATTTTGATCTATCATTTCTGCCTCTCCAAATTACTTTCCTGTTGTTCAATTGTAGTAGCCCATTTTGAGCACCGACACAGCGCATTTAAGCATTTAAATGTGCCAGCTTATGCTGTGTCTCATTAATTTTGGGCCAGTTAATACATTCGGGACGGGGTCAAATGTGTGCCGCGGCAGAGTGATACTTTACACTCTGCCAATTTAGCACTGCATCACCCATAAAATCTGTGTTCTTTCAGATGATGTTTGCTAATTATGTTATTTTATTTTGTAGGTGGCTAAAAGGTCTGGAAGATGACATGCAGGAGACTGATGTGCACTATAACTCGCTGACTGGAGAAGGAAACTTTAACTGGCGTTTTGTCTTCCCCTTCAACTATTTGCCTGCAGAAAAACTACTGGTTGTGAACAAAAGGGAGAATATCTTCTCTTTGGACAAGACCGAACGCAAGCTTCCAGCAGAGCTTGTTCTCCAAGTTTGGGATTTTGAAAGACTTTCTTCTGATGACTTTTTGGGTAAGTATGCAGTTCAGCATTTCCAAATCTGTTTTGTATATTACTATTACATGTATTCACAAAACCCATACTGTAATACATGAATTAACATTTTTGTAGTTAATCAATTTTCTTCACAATTTCTATCCCAAAAAAATATGCCAAATTTCAGACAGCATGATGTTGGTAGTGGTAACTGCAATGCAACTTTTATACAGCCCATTTCATTTCTGTTGTAATGGTTTAGGAGACTTGCATCTTCTTCCTCTGCTGCTTTATTTTATGCTATGTTATGTTCTACTGGCCAGTATAGTGAAGAGTGTGTCCACCACAGTCATTGGCTTGAGATCCAATGTTTTATGTAAGGCTTTGTGTGACTGACGCAGATTGTCTTAAAATCTGTATTAATAGAGCTTGCACTGTTCGGTTTTAACCGATTAATAATCTATAAATGGAAGCTGAAATTGAAAGAATTGCTATTTTCCTTTCTCGATCCACAACTTTCTGAAGATATTGCTATACAGTACAATATTTATTTCATCAAAGGACCTCAAAGTGCTTTAACACAGATAAGACAATAAAACAGCAGTAAAAATAAATATAAAAGAATATTAAAAGCTTAGGTTAAAAAAGCTAATTTATAAAAATTATTTAATCTAGATTTAAAAACAGTTAAAGTCCCAGCTTCCCTGACAAATGGGCAAATCTTGAAGGGGACCTCTAGGGAAAGGCTGCCAGGGTTCTCAGCCTTGCTGAGAAGGTGGGCGGCCCTGCCATAGTTGAAGGGGTGGAAGGCCATCTCCCCTGCATCCACCGTGATGGGAAGAAAACCGTTGTGGGCCAGCCCACATGGGGCATCCCCTGGTAGGACTGACAGAGCCAGAGAGTCACGAGTTAAGCGGGGGTGGCCGGTCAGGATAATCGGTATCCAGGACAGGTCCCGGGGAAAGGGGGCATGTTCTGGCTTGGGCATGTGGCTCCGTGCGCAGTCAGAGCGAAGTAGGGGGAGAACTGCTGTTATCTCCTGTCCAGCCGCCACTGCTGCCTGGGACCTTACCACTCAGACTTCCATCAGGACTTGGTCTCTGAACTGTGTTGGTGAAAAATCTCCGGGGACCCTCCCGTTTCACCTACTGCCTAAATTCACCCACGGAGAGAGAGGACCAAGATCAGTCCAGGCTCTTGGAACCGCTGCTCGGCCAGGAGGGCCCGCTGCACTCCCAGAGCAGGTGACCAGAGCATAAGTCATCACTTGCTGTTTTTGTTAGCCGTAGGCTGACCAGCTCACAAGGCCGGACTTTGAGTCCTGCTTCATGCCTATGGGAGGCGACGGCAGCAGCAGCGGACCCTCGGGAGGCGATGGCAGCAGCAGCGGACCCTCGGGAGGCGACGGCAGCAGCAGCGGACCCTTGGGAGGCGACGACAGCAGCGGACCCTCCGGAGGCGAACTCAGGAGGGGAGCCCCCGGCCATGGAGGCGGCAGTGGGAGCTCCACTTCTCCCTCATACCCTGTAACTGGTGGCTCCACGGGCGATGCGGAGCAGCAGGCAGACCCGGACGATGCGGTGCAGCAGGGAACCCCGGGAGATGCAGAGCAGCAGGTAGCCCCGGGCGATGCGGAGCATCAGGCAGCCCCGGGCGATGCATTGCAGGCATCCTTGGGCGGTGCGAGGCAGGCATCCTTGGGCGGTGGAGGTGGAACCAGCAGGTATTCACCCTCTGCTGGTGGAGGTGGGTGGGGCAAGCAGTCCTCCCATGGCGGTGGAGACAGAACCAGCAGGTATTCACCCTCTGCTGGTGGAGGTGGGAGCGGTAAGCTGTCCTCCCACGGCGGTTGAGACGGAACCAGCAGGTATTCACCCTCTGCTGGTGGAGGTGGGAGGGTCAAGCAGTCCTCCCACGGCGGTTGAGGCGGAACGATCAGGTATTCACCCTCTGCTGGTGGAGGTGGCGGAGGCAGAGGCAGCTCCCGCTGCTCTGCTCCTGGCGGTGGAGGTGGCGGAGGCAGAGGCAGCTCCCACTGCTCTGCTCGTGGCGGTGGCATCTCCCGCTGCTCTGCTCCTTGCGGTGGAGGTGGCGGAGGCAGAGACAGCTCCCGCTGCTCTACTCCTGCTGGTGGAAGTGGTGGAGGTAGCGGAGGCAGAGGCATCTCCCGCTGCTCTGCTCCTGGATGTGGAGGTGGCGGAGGCAGAGGCAGCTCCTGCTGCTCTGCCCCTGCTGGTGGAAGCGGTGCAGGTGGCGGAGGCAGAGGCAGCTCCTGCTGCTCTGCCCCTGCTGGTGGAAGCGGTGCAGGTGGCGGAGGCAGAGGCAGCAGGTAGTCTTCCTCTGCTGCTGGAGACCTAGGTTCTGGGCCTGTGGGGCTTCCCCCCTTGGTCTGTGGCCGTCCGAGTTCCCCTTCTGGGCTGGACGCACGGGCTCCCCTTTCTGGGCTGGACGCACGGGCTCCCCTTCTGGGCACTGGACGCATGGGTTCCCCTTCTGGGCCCTGGATGCACGGGCTCCCCCTTCTGGGCGCTTGATGCTCGCTCCCCCTCTTCAGTATGCGTGTGGCATATGGCCAACGTTTTCTCATATGCCCCACAGCCAGGGCATAACTCCGCCACGAGGTTCGAAAAATAAACCTCCCAGCCATCATCCACGACCTCCTCCTGCTGTTGCTGTGGTTGCTGCTGCAGCTTACCTCTTCCCCTTCTCTTCCTGCTCCTTCTCCCTGCCTTCCTCTCCTGGACGGATCCTCCTCCTCGTCCTGGAAGGGGCAGATCGCCACCGTGTGCCCATACACCCCACAAGCAAGGCACCAGCCTTGGTCCTCCATACCACCGAGGAGGTCCTCCAGTTCCCTGCAGCCGTCTCTCCAGCTCCAACCTTCCATTATTTTTTATTTTTTATTTTTTCAAACACAAAAACACTATTTGGAAAAATCAAACAAAAAAAACGTCCTTTGGTTTCCTGGTCCGGCTTTCCTGGAGGCGTTGTTTATCCCACGCAGGACACCATATGTGACCGAGTGCTGTTGTTGCAGTGACGCGTGGGTAGTGATGTCACGGACCAGGAAGTAACCAAAGGCAAGAAATGGCGGATGTGAAACTGAACGCAAGGTCGCTCAGCGTTTTATTAAATAATAAAATAAACAAAAGATTTAAACAAACAACAAAACAAAAAGGCGTGTTGGGCAAACAAACAAACCTAACAAGTATTGTGCTGGTTTTTAGCCAGCACGTATATAGCAATTGTTAAATCTCGTTCTGCCACAGACTTACGTCTCTCCTCCGACACTCTCTTTAGCGGGGACAGCTGCAGGCTTTTATATTCTGGCCGAGGGGTTAACTAGCTGTTAATTAATTATCTTATTACCCCTGGGCCATAGTCAGAGTTTAGTAAGGATGCGTGACTGTCAGTTTTTAAAATACGAAATATAAAATAACAAATACACGGAGCTTTGCTGTAATATAAAACATAAATCATAATAAATAACAAACAAAGTGGCAGGACACTCCGCCACATGTTTCCATATTGGTTATTTTCCATTTTGGATCTTATTATAGTTTCCGTAAGTTTACGTATAATAGAAGTCAGGCTTATTGGTCTGTAGTTACCGGGTTCGGTTTTGTCTCCCTTTTTGTGGATCGGTATTAGCAATTCTCTTTTAAGAGCTCCTAGTCCCTTTAACACTTCTGCCTCTGTTATGCTAAATTTATTTGAAACTGGATAGGAACAGTTCGATGTGTGGGACATATCCACATATCCTCCTTTGTAAAAACTTGTGAAAAGTAGTCATTTAATATATTTGCTATTTTTTTCTCTTCCTCTATGATTTTGCCATTTGTATCTCTTAGACATTTTACCACCCTTTGAATGTTCTCTTGCTGTTATAATATTGGAAAAACTTTTTGGAATTGGTTTTAGCCCCCTTAGCAATGCTCATTTCTATCTCTGTTGGCCTTTCTAACTTCCTTTTTGACTTGTGTTTGCAGTTCTAAGTACTCTTTCTGTGTACTTTGTTCTTGGTCCCTTTTAAACGCTCTGTAAAGTTCCATTTTGCTCTGAATATTGTTTTTAATTGATCTATTAAACCATTTTGGCAATTTTGTTTAGTGCTACATCATCAGTAGGGTAAAACTAACCTGTCTCACAACAGTCTAAACCCAGCTCACGTTCCCTATTACTGGGTGAACAATCCAACGCTTGGTGAATTCTGCTTCACAATGATAGGGAGAGGTGACGTCGAAGGATCAAAAAGCAACGTCGCTATGAACACTTGGATGCCACAAGCCAGTTATCCCTGTGATAACTTTTCTGACACCTGCTTAAAACCGAAAATGCCAGAAGGATCATGGGGACTTTCATTATAGAACATAAGACCCTGAGTGGTAGTGCTTTCAGGGGTGTTATGTAATTTGCCAGATTCAATGACAACTTTGATCGAGCAAAGGGCAAACCCAGTGGTCATGGATTAGTAGATTGGGGCTTCATATAATGTTTATTTGTTTATTATTTGTTTATTTAGCAGATGCCTTTATCCAAGGCCACTTACAGAGTCTAGGGTGTGTGAACTATGCATCAGCTGCAGAGTCACTTACAATTACGTCTCACCCGAAAGACGGAGCACAAGGAGGTTAAGTGAATTGCTAAGGGTCACACAATGAGTCAGTGGCTGAGGTGGGATTTGAACCGGAGACCTCCTGGTTACAAGCCCTTTTCTTTAACCACTGGACCACACAGCCTCCAGAACATTTCCATAATGTTGAGTGAATACAAGTGTTCTGTTACTTCTAGGACCAGCGATTTGGAGAATATAAGGTCTGATTTCCACAATTCCTCAAAAGTGTGGTTCTTAATATACTTTACTTCCCAGTTTTGATGCTTCTTTGGCCAATAAGTGCAATGTGTGCTCCTTGAACAGTAGGACACTGCCCCAGAATGTGTAAACAATACTCCAGCCTTGCTGAACATTTCCTCCACTTTATATGGATGCCCCTTTGACCTCTGTTTAGGCTTTCACAGGTTAGGTATATATTTTCAGTGAGGCTATGAAGTGTTGCTCTAGGAATAACCTGCAACCCTGCATCCTGTGATCTCAGAGTGTGGTTTGGAAGGTAACTCCTGCAAATAACTAGGTGCTAATCCATTCAGAACCTTGTAAGTTAACAGCAAGATCTTAAAATCAATTCTATACTGTACAGGGAGCCAATGTAAAGAAGCCAAAACAGGGGTAATATGTTTACTTTTCCTGGTTTTAGTCAGAATTGTAGCGGTGGTATTCTGAACAAGCTGCAAGCAGGATACCACACATTTTGGGACACCAGAAAAAAGTGCATTACAATAATCAATTCTAGATGAAACAAAGGCATGCATTAGTCTCTCGGCATCAGATACGGAAATAATTGGTCTAAATTTGGCTGTTATTTCTCAAATGGTTAAAAGATACTTTGGAAACTTCCCTAATATGAGCCTGTAATGATCAGGATCAAAGATGACCCCCAAACACTCAATTTCTAGTTTCAGTTTTGATGAGAGACTGCAAGGGTCGAACTCATGTAATCCCACATTTCCTTTTAGTTGGTTCTGTGATCTCAATAGCATAATCTCTGTTTTATAATCTCTGGAATATTCTGTGATATCCAGTGCTTGATGTCTTAGTCAAGTAGCTAATAACACCCAGGCAGAAGAAATTCCTGGTTTTAGGGACAAATATATCTGGGTATCATCAGCATAGCAATGGAAGTTCACTCCATGTCTGTGGATAATGTCACCTAACAGTAGCCAATATATAATGAAAACAATAACCTAGAATGGAGCCCTGTGGAACACCACAGACAACTTTCAATAATGACGATTTTTACCTCCCCAATAGAGACAAACTGAAACCTATGAGAAAGATAAGATTTGAACCAGGATAGGACAAGGCCACTGTGCTTTCAAGACAATTCAGTAGGATGGAATGGTCTACAGTATCAAAGGCAGCACTTAGATCAAGAAGAATTAATACTGATGGAAAGCCCGAGTCAGAGCTTATCAGCAGATCTGACAAGGGCCGTCCTCAGTGCAGCACGAAAACCAGACTGAAACCTCTTGAATTTACCATTAAGAGTTAGAAATGTTTGTAATTGAATTGCAACAACTCTCTGTAGAACCTTATCTAAGAATGGTAGGTTGGAGATTGGCCTATAGTTATTGAGGACTTTAGGGTAGAAGGTGTCTGTGGAATCTCATTTCTGATGTCTAGTATTTTATTTTTAAAAGAAATGTAAATAGTCATTGCAGCTGTGAGAGGAGCCAAATGTCAAAGATAGGACTATTAGGGAATGATTTATTATATCTAGGGTAGCAAAAAGAAATCTAGGATTAGTTTTATTTGTTTCAATTAAATTAGAATACTATGATGATCTCACCAACGCCAGAGCCTTCCTATATTTAACCAGGTGGCCCTTCCATGCGATGTAATGAACATGCAATTTAGAGTCTCGCCATCGCTGTTCTATTTTAAGACCCTCATATTTCATCTTACGAGTTGTATCATTGAACCACGGTGAGCTTTTTATAAAATATATAGATGTACTAAGATGGGCCAGTCGCAGCGAAAACATACCACAATTCACAGAGTATGCATTTTGCCGTATGTACTAAGTGAAAATGTTAATAAAGAGAGCCGCAATATACTAATTTAAATATTTGTTATGTCTTCTTAGCGAGATCTCCAATATTGTGAGTTGTGCAACATTTTTTAGAATAAATAATAAAAGGCAGTTAAATCCCATCGGATTCTGAAGGGGGGCCCACACCTTCACCCCCAAATAAAAAATGTTTCTATCAATAGGTTTTACACTCATACCTAGAGTAGCCCCTCGCTAAACCAGATATGTTTCTCCTACATAAGGAGGTGTCGGGTTTAAAAAAAATACAATAAAATCACACACACACATACCATACATTTATAGTTCTCAATATATTTTAAAAGTATAAATCATTGTGCTTAAATAACACTAGGCCTATACAGTACAGTAGTAAAATCAAATGACTACCTAGCACACTTTATTTTTACTTTAGCCTGTAGGCAATCATGCTGCTGCCATTCCGCCCATCTTGCTCGTTTGGTTGTTAGTAGCTTATTGATCCCAGAATCTCATCAAGCAGCTTCTTGAAGGATTCCAGGGTGTCAGTTTCAATAACATTACTGGGGAGTTGGTTGAGGAGGTCCAGAAGCATTTAAACTAGAACGGAAGGGGGGAGAAAACAAAAAAACAGAAGGGAGACCACATCAAAACAAGGGCAACAACTCAGGTAAGACAACTGTTAAATGTATTTATCTTAATGCTAGAAGTCTCAGAAACAAAATGTTAGAACATGAAGCTACTGCACTAACAAGTAACTATGATGTGATAGGTGTTACAGAAACGTGGTTGTCTGAGAGTGATGGAGACGAATATAATACTAGTGGGTACACACTTTATAGGAAAGACAGGCAGGACAGAAGAGGCGGAGGGGTAGCGCTATACATAAGAAATAGCCTTGAAGCCCAGGTGTTAAATCAGGACAAAGAAAACAATGCAGAATCAATATGGGTCAGAATAATGGACAGAAATTCAAAGGGCATAATAATAGGAGCATGCTATAGACCACCAAATTCAGACGCTGAGCAAAATAATCTGTTATACAATGACATTCGAAATGCGTGTAGAAAAGGAGAAGCCATACTAATGGGGGATTTCAACTTCCCCCATATAAAATGGGAAAACCCGATGGGGAGCACGACGGACGAAATTGAAATGGTGGAAATGACAAATGACTGCTTCCTAACGCAATTTGTCAAGGCACCGACTAGAGGGGAGGCATGCCTTGATTTAGTCTTTTCAAATAGTGTAGACAGAATAACTAAAACAGAGGTCAGAGAGCCATTGGTAAACTCAGACCACAACATGGTCTCATTTGAAGTATTTTTTAAAACCCCAAAAGTAATGACTAAAGCTAAGGTTTACAATTTTAGAAAAGCAAACTATGAAGGTATGAAACAGAGACTAACAGAAGTAGATTGGAGTAAAATAGAGAAAAAATCCACAGAAAAAGGATGGCTGTTTTTTAAAAATGTAGTACTAGAGGCGCAAAACAATTACATCCCAAAAGTAGACAAATCTAAATCTAAAACAAAATGGCCAAAATGGTTTAATAGATCAATTAAAAAATATTCAGCGAAAAAGACACTTTACAGAGCGTTTAAAGGGACCAAAAACAAAGTACACAGAAAGAGTACTTGGAACTGCAAACACAAGTCAAAAAGGAACTTAGAAAGGCCAAGAGAGAGATAGAAATTGCTAAGGGTGCTAAAACCAATTCTAAAATGTTTTCCAATATTAGAACAGCAAGAGAACATTCAAAGAAGAGGTTAAATGTCTAAGAGACACAAATGGCAAAATCATAGATGAAGAAAAAGAAATAGCAAATATATTAAATGATTACTTTTCACAGGTTTTACAAAGGAGGACACGGACAACATGCCCCACATGTCGACCTGTTCCTATCTAGTTTTAAATAACTTTAGCATAACAGAGGCAGAAGTGTTAAAGGGACTAGGAGCACTTAAAATAAACAAATCAACTGGGCGGATGAGATCCTCCCAATAGTACTCAAAGAAATGAAAGAAGTTATTTACAAACCACTAACCGAGATCATGCAACAGTCTCTTGACACAGGGGTTGTACCGACAGGAAAATAGCAAACGTAATACCGATCCACAAAAAGGAGACAAAACTGAACCAGGTAACTACAGACCAATAAGCCTGACTTCTATTATATGTAAACTTATGGAAACTATAATAAGATCCAAAATGGAAAATTACCTATATGGTAACAATATCCTGGGAGACAGTCAGCATATTTTAAGAAAGGGAGATCGTGTCTAACTAACCTACTTGACTTTTTTGAGGATGCAACATTGACAATGGATAATTGCAAAACATACAACATGGTTTATTTAGATTTCCAGAAAGCTTTTGACAAAGTCCCGCATAAAAGATTAATTCTCAAACTGAACACAGTAGGGATTCAAGGAAATGCATGCACATGGACTAGGGAGTGGTTAACAGGTAGAAAACAGAAAGTACTGATTAGAGGAGAAACCTCAAAATGGAGCGAGGTAACCAGTGGTGTACCACAGGGATCAGTATTAGGTCCTCTGCTATTCCTAATCTACATTAATGATTTAGATTCTGGTATAGTAAGCAAACTCGTTAAATTTGCAGATGAGACAAAAATAGGAGGAGTGGCAAACACTGTTGCAGCAGCAAAGGTCATTCAAAATGATCTAGACAGCATTCAGAACTGGGCAGACACATGGCAAATGACATTTAATAGAGAAAAGTGTAAAGTATTGCATGCAGGAAATAAAAATGTGCATTATAAATATCATATGGGAGATACTGAAATTGAAGAAGGGAACTATGAAAAAGACCTAGGAGTTTATGTTGACTCAGAAATGTCTTCATCTAGACAATGTGGGGAAGCTATAAAAAAGGCCATCAAGATGCTCGGATATATTGTGAGAAGTGTTGAATTTAAATCAAGGGAAGTAATGTTAAAACTTTATAATGCATTAGTAAGACCTCACCTAGAATATTGTGTTCAGGTCTGGTCACCTCATTACAAAAAGGATATTGCTGCTGTAGAAAGAGTGCAAAGAAGAGCAACCAGAATTATCCCAGGTTTAAAAGGCATGTCGTATGCAGACAGGCTAAAAGAATTGAATCTATTCAGTCTTGAACAAAGAAGACTATGCGGTGATCTGATTCAAGCATTCAAAATCCTAAAAGGTAGAGACAATGTCGACCCAGGGGACTTCTTTGACCTGAAAAAAGAAACAAGGACCAGGGGTCACAAATGGAGATTAGATAAAGGGGCATTCAGAACAGAAAATAGGATGCACTTTTTTACACAGAGAATTGTGAGGGTCTGGAACCAACTCCCCAGTAATGTTGTTGAAGCTGACACCCTGGGATCCTTCAAGAAGCTGCTTGATGAGATTCTGGGATCAATAAGCTACTAACAACCAAACGAGCAAGATGGGCTGAATGGCCTCCTCTCGTTTGTAAACTTTCTTTCTTATGTTCTTATGTTCTTCAGACCCTTACAATTCTCTGTGTAAAAAAGTGCCTCCTATTTTCTGTTCTGAATGCCCCTTTTTCTAATCTCCATTTGTGACCCCTGGTCCTTGTTTCTTTTTTCAGGTCAAAAAAGTCCCCTGGGTCGACATTGTCAATACCTTTTAGAATTTTGAATGCTTGAATCAGATCATCTTCTTTGTTCAAGACTGAACAGATTCAATTCTTTTGCCTGTCTGCATATGACATGCCTTTTAAACCTGTGCCTTTTAAACCTACAGGAGGACAGTTCAATTCACGTTAATATGAATTCCAAGGGACCAGTAAAAAATGTTGCATTATACCACTAATTTGTATTATCAAGTGTAGCCTATAAGCTAAATGTATACTGTCAATTTTTATTTAAGTTAGTCAGTGGTGCACAATTACAAACCACCGGCACATTAATAGATGTATTTTACTATTCCTATACAGATGCTCATAATGAGCTGGACGGGTTAGTGGCACATGTGTGCAGTCTATTGCTCCCAACTCATTGGAGAAACCAGAAATGTCAGAAACTGGGAAATGCCATCAACAATTGCGACTGTTTAAAACATGCTTTCAAAAGTTCTGAACAAATTGATTCCTTTGTAAGTGTCGCGCCCGTTTGTTTATTATTTATTTATTATGATTTTTGTTAATTACGACGAAAGCCGATTTTGTTATTTGTTTTTGTGTTTAAAAACCTTGTGAGGATGCGTGGCTGATCAGCTAGTGATTTATTTAACTAGCTGACAGTCACACATCCTTACTAAACTCGTGCAGACTATGGCCGAGGGGTAATAATTAATTACTAGCTAGTCAACCCTTCGGCCAGAATATAAAAAGCCTGCCGCTATCTGCGCAAAGGGTAGAGGGTTCGGAGTAGAGAACGAGAACGAGAGCAGAGACGGGAGGTAAAAATAAGATAACAATTGCTAAGCGTGTTGGTTGGTATACAGCACGTGACTTATTTGTTGTCAGTTTATTTGTTTATTTGTTTGGCCAACGTGCCCTTTTGTTTCTGTTTTGTTTTGTTCAAATCGTTTGTTTTGTTTATTGAATAAATACGCTGAGCGCCGTAGCGCTACAGCTTCACCCGCCCATCCCTTGTTTGCCTTTGTTTACTACTCCTTCCTGGTCCGTGACATCATCACAGCAACAGCTCGGCCACACCCCCCTATAGAATCTGATGGGATTAAACTTTAGTACATCTCATTATAATATTTGAGAACCGTCATTTGCACTATCTCCAACCCATTTTTGTGAATTTATGCAGTTCATAAGTTTGAACCGCAAAGAAGAGCTGCTGCCTCAAAGCATTCACTAAAAAGTTGCTAACAGCATTGTGCTTGTTTAGTACATTTCACCCTAGACTTCTGACTCATTTGCGACGATTGCGACAGCAGTAACACTTTAGCACATCTACCCCTCAATAGTTGGGGTAGGTTTAAAGTATTCAGAAACTAATCAATGATAGATATGAGTCAGGAAGGAGGGACTTTGCCAACTGCATGGAAAGGTAGTTTTTTTATAGTGTTTTAATGGGAAAGGGGTGAGTCAACATGAATTGAGAAACCATTTCCAGTGTTTTTCCTGTGTTTATTGGCTAGACGCCGATTTTTTTTGTTTTTGTATTGGGGTGTTATCATTTTTTAATCATTTAAAACTGAAAATCAGAAGCCTTAGATATAACATAACTTAATTGCATGTTGATGCTCAGTTAAAATCTACAAGCCATCTCACATCCTGATTAACTGCTTCTAGATTTGCAATCCAAACAAAATAGCATTACATGAGCTCTTCTCTTCATTTTGGAAGCTTGGGACACATTGATCATTTCTGTTGCTTAGAAACAGGTGAGACATTCCTTTTTTTAAGATGACCAGGATGTCTAGGGAACTTAATAGGGTATTAAGATATTTTAACACTTAAATGTTGAATGTGAAATTTTATACTCCTTACAAAAATGTATTTGGCTTTTTCTAGGGGTCGTTGAACTGGACCTGCATGGGTTCAGTCGAGGTGTAAAGTCAGCAAAAGCTTGCAACCTGGATATGCTGAAGAATAAAGTTGAAAAAATCTCAATTTTCCAGCAAAAACGTGTCAGAGGTTGGTGGCCCTTTGCCAAATCTGGTGAACTTACGGTAAGCATCACATTTAGTTCGATAAAATGCTATATTGAAAACAACAGTATTTACATTGTACCTAATCATCGAGAGCATTCGTAACAATTCTGGCAATTTTACCAATATGATACACAAATAAAATGCCTATTGCAAAATCTGCATGACAACAGCTCCTGTTCCAAAGGGCTGTCCAGACTGGCAAACAGCTAGGATATTATTTTTAATGTTCATTGTTACATTTTTTTTAACCGTTATCATTAAACTTTTGTTAAAAAATGTACGTTTTTACACTGTTCTATTTATACCACAGCAATAATTTAAGGTCAATTTTCTTGTAATTGAATTAAACATTTCCACAGCTGGAAATGGGTATTGCAGAGGCGGTATAGTGACGCTATAATTGTTGGGACTGTTTTTAAGTTTAGGTAAAAATTCAATTCAATAAAGCATCTTAAACATGTTAATTAACTACACAAAACAAAAACTAATTTGTTTGCCCTTGTCTACATAATTATTGAGTACCAAACATTCTGACAGTGTGATTTAATCTATAACCTGTCAACTAAATAAAAAATCTATTTTTGTATCTGATTATTTGTCTTACCTTTCTTGTATCCTTTGATATAAAATATTTTTTAATTTATAGCATCATCTATGGAATGAATTGTGGGATTGTAGATCTGAGCAAATATATATATATATATATATATATATATATATATATATATATATATATATATATATATATATATATATATATACACTACCGGTCAAAAGTTTTAGAACACCCCATTTTTCCAGTTTTTATTGAAATTTAAGCAGTTCAAGTCCAGTGAATAACTTGAAATGGTACAAAGGTAAGCGGTAAACTGCCAGAGGTTAAAAAAGAAGTTTAGGTTACCAAAAACTGAAAAATAATGTACATTTCAGAGTTATACAAAAAGGCCTTTTTCAGGGAACAAGTAATGGGTTAACAACTTACAGCTGTTCTGCAGCAATGGAAGTAAATTAAGCCTTGAAAGTTGATGCTAACAATTCCTACAGGTGTCCCAACTTTTATTGATTACTTACAAACCCTCTGTCTGTATAAAAGCAGTGTTGGAACAGACTGTGTTACTACACCCTCTTAAGCATTATTTGGACAGTATTGTACTTCAGGAAGTAGTATATTGCTATCATAATGGCTAGAAAAAGGCAATTAACAAAGGAAGACAGACAGACCATTATAACCCTTAAAAGTGTAGGTCTTTCCTTTAGAGAAATTGCAAAGAAAGCCAAGGTGTCTTGGAGTACAGTTTCTTACACCATCAAAAGAGGTCTGGCAGACCCAAAGCCACAACAGAATCAGAAGACAAGTTTCTGAGAGTCAACAGCTTGCGTGATAGGCTGCTCACAGGACAACAGCTTCAAGCACAGCTTAACACTGGTCGAAGTAAGCAAGTCTCAGTTTCAACTGTGAAGACAAGACTTCGAGCTGCAGGTTTGACAGGTCGAGTGGCAGTAAGAAAGCCATTGCTAAGATGGTAAAATAACAAAAGAGGCTTGCCTGGGCCATGAAGCACCGCCAGTGAACTACTGAAGACTGGAAGAAGGTCTTATGGACCGATGAATCAAAATTTGAAATCTTCGGTTCATCACGCAGGGTTTTGTACACCGTCGAGTAGGCGAAAGGATGGTTCCTTGGTGTGTGACACCAACTGTCAAACATGGAGGAGGAAGCGTGATGGTCTGGGGCTCTTTTGCTGGATCCAGAGTCGGCGACTTGCACAGAGTGAGTGGCACCCTGAACCAAAACGGCTACCACAGCATTTTGCAACGCCATGCAATACCCTCTGGTATACACCTAGTTGGTCAGGGGTTCATCCTACAGCAAGTTAATGACCCAAAACATACCTCCAGGCTATGTCAGAACTACCTTAGAAGAAAAGAACAAGACGGTAGGCTTCAAATCATGGAATGGCCAGCACAGTCTCCAGACTTAAACCCCATCGAGCTGGTTTGGGATGAACTGGACAGAAGGGTGAAAGCAAAGCAACCTACAAGTACAACACATTTGTGGGAACTTCTGCAACAGTGTTGGGAAGAACTTTCCGAACAATATTTGATTTCCATTGTAGAAAGAATGCCACAAGTGTGTTCGGCTGTTATATCTGCAAAAGGTGGCTACTTTGATGAGTCAAAAATTTAGATTAAATTTTGTTAAACAAAACGATTCCATGATTTCTTTTTATCTCCAATTGTTTATTTGTTCTATGCTTTAATTTCAGAGTACATTGAGACATTAAACTGCGTAAATTTCAATAAAAACTGGAAAAATGGAGGTGTTCTAAAACTTTTGACCGGTAGTGTATTATATATATATATATATATATATATATATATATATATATATATATATATATATATATATATATATATATATATTTTTTTTTTTTTTTATTTCAGGGCAAGGTGGAAGCAGAGTTCCACTTGTTGAGTGCTGAAGAGGCTCAGAAATCCCCTGCTGGCAAGGCAAGAAAAGAACCAGAACCACTTGAGAAACCTAAGTATGAATTAAATACATTTTAAAATAGACATGTTAACAAAGGAAAATGTAAGAACTAGCACCAATTTGTATTATTAGCTGTGAACATGTCTCCCCTCTTCATCTTGCTCTAGCAAAATATGTATATATCTATCTCACATTTTTTAATTTATTTGTCCAGGGTAGATCACAAGAGGAAGCAAGGCTCTTTCATACATTTAATTACCTATTACATTAGATTTGAATAAATAGAGGCTGGAGACATTTTGAATGTAATTGGAAGGTCATTCTATTTGAATTTAGACAATTAAAAACAAGAGATGTCTAGTGAAGCAATCTTCTATTCTGAGAGGTTTGGAGATTAAGTGTAAAAATCCTAAAGAGCATGAACAATAACAGCTGTGTTAAACAACATTTTTACTGTGCATGTTTAAGTTGGTGCTGCTGTATAATACCAATGTATATGTTGCTTTACTGCAATCATATTTATGGTGTTTGTCGGTAGATAGTTGATATATAAATTAGATCTAACAGCTACAGTTCCATACCCTCACCACTTTCTGTGTGAACAAGTGTCTCCTTCCCAATGTCCTAAATTTATTTCCACTTAATTTCCAACTGTATTTTCTGGTATTAATCTCTGTGCTGCACCTAAAGTATTGTTTGGGGTTCATTTTGTTAATTCCTTTTAAAATGTTAAAGACTTAGTCCTTCCTTTTTCTTTGTTCTAGGCTCAATAGATTTAGTTCTTTCAGCCTATCTCAGTATAATTCATTCCCTTTAACTGTGGGATTAGTCCGGTTGCTCTTCATTGGATTCTCCCCAGGTCCACAGTGTCCTTTGGTACTGTGGTGATGTGACAGGATGACTGAGCGGTGACGTTCACTGGCAGAAGCAGGAACACAGAACAGACAGAGACTTGGGGTTTGATGAAGCTGAGCGCGTGATCGCTCAGCCTTTAATAAACAAAATAAAAGAACACAAAAACACACAGGACACGGCACATTCGCCAAAACAAAAGAGACAAACAAAATGGACTAACACTACACACGGTGAGCAGATTTAACTACTTTTTACCTTTTTACTTTTACCTCCGTCTCCTATCCCGTTCTCCACTCACCGAACACACCACCCCCGAGTGAGTGAAAACATGCAGCTTTTATGCAGTTGTACCGAGACTCGATTGCTAGTCAATCATTCAATTGGAATCTCGGTACAACTGCACGTGAATTAATTAAAGTGCAATTCCCGTGACCACACATTATATTATAACCAGCACGTGAAGTGATTTGTGCCCTCCTCGTGCCAAATACAAATCTACATTTTTAAATCACACGTGAAACACAGACCCGTTTATATCCCGTGTACCGATGACTATACACCAACATTTACACACAACACGTAACACAAAATACACACGGGGGCACTTTGCCACATATACCCCCCTTGTGCAAAGCACACATGGCCTCAATGGCCACCTCCCCTCAGTCCCAAAGTCCCGGCTCAGGAACAGTGGCAGCAACGGGCCAGCAGGTGGCGGCCACGGTGGGATGTCCTCCTCCCACCCAAACAACTGTAGAGTCCCAGTGGACCACACACAGGCGGCTCCTCTGGCCAGAAAAATTTTGGGGTGGTCTCCAGACCTGCCCCCTTCTTCATGGCTGGCAGCTGCCCTTCATGGGGCTCCAGCCACAGTATTTCCTGCAGCGAAATTGCTGCGGGGAAGCTGGTCTCCTGATCTCCCCCTTCTTCATGGCTGGCAGCTGCCCTTCACGGGCTCCAGCCACAGTATTTCCTGCAGCGAGTGCGGCTGGGGGAGCTGGTCTCCTGACCTCCCCCCCCTTTTCCGTGGCCGGCAGCTCCCCTTCATGGGGCTCCAACCACACAATCTCCGGCAGCGAAACTGCTGCGAGGGGAGCGGGTCTCCTGACCTCCCCCCCCTTCTTCATGGCCGACAGCTCCCCTTCATGGGGTTCTGGCCACAGTGTAGCGACCCCAGGCGATGCGGAGCGGCTGGCAACCCCAGGCGATGCGGAGCGGCTGGCAACCCCAGGCGATGCGGAGCGGCTGGCAACCCCAGGCGATGCGGAGCGGCTGGCAACCCCAGGCGATGCGGAGCGGCTGGCAACCCCAGGCGATGCGGAGCGGCTGGCAACCCCAGGCGATGCGGAGCGGCTGGCAACCCCAGGCGATGCGGAGCGGCTGGCAACCCCAGGCGATGCGGAGCGACAGGCAGCCCCAGGCGATGCGGAGCGACAGGCAGCCCCAGGCGATGCGGAGCGACAGGCAGCCCCAGGCGATGCGGAGCGGCTGGCAGCCCCAGGCGATGCGGAGCGGCTGGCAACCCCAGGCGATGCGGAGCGGCTGGCAACCCCAGGCGATGCGGAGCGGCTGGCAACCCCAGGCGATGCGGAGCGGCTGGCAACCCCAGGCGATGCAAGGCAAGCATCCTTGGGCAGCGAGGCAGGCATCCTTGGGCGGCGAGGCAGGCATCCTTGGGCGGCGAGGCAGGCATCCTTGGGCTAAGCGAGGCAGGCATCCTTGGGCGGCGAGGCAGGCATCCTTGGGCGGCGAGGCAGGCATCCTTGGGCTAAGCGTGGCAGGAGTCAGGACTAGCTGGGGTGCGGGTTTTGGCCCTCTTCTCGGCCACTGCGGCCGGGCGGTTCTTCCCCATGCTTTCCTCAGCAGCCTATGCAAGGGCTGCTGAGGACCGCCAGCATCTAGTCCTGGTCCTTCTGGTGAAGGGAGAGGCAGCTCCTGCTCCTCTCCTCGTGACGGTGGGGAAATGATACTAGCAGGCATTCACCCTCTGCTGGTTGGGAAGTGTTACCAGCAGGCATTCCTCCTCTGCTGGTGGGGTTGGCGGAGGCAGAGACAGCTCCTGCTGCTCTGCTCCTGCCAGTGAAGGTGGCGGAGGCAGAGGCAGCTCCTGCTGCTCTGCTCCTGCCGATGGAGGTGGCGGAGGCAGAGGCAGCTCCTGCTGCTCTGCTCCTGCCAGTGGAGGTGGGAGCGGCGTGTAGTCTCCTGGCGGCGGAGGTGGGAGCAGCGTGTAGTCTACCCTTGTTTCAGGGGACTGGTGCGGCCCTCCCTCTCTTGCAGGGGACTGGTGCGGCTCCGCCTCGGAAGGGGAGACCAGCAGGCATTCACCCTCTGCTGGTGGACAGGGACCCAGCAGGCATTCACCCTCTGCTGGTGGACAGGGACCCAGCAGGCATTCACCCTCTGCTGGTGGACAGGGACCCAGCAGGCATTCACCCTCTGCTGGTGGACAGGGACCCAGCAGGCATTCACCCTCTGCTGGTGGAGGAGGCAGAGGCAGCTCCTGCTGCTCTGCTCCTGGTGGTGGAGGTGGCGGAGGCAGAGACAGCTCCTGCTGCTCTGCTCCTGGCGGTGGAAGTGGCGGAGGCAGAGACAGCTCCTGCTGCTCTGCTCCTGCCGATGGAGGTGGCGAAGGCGGGACCAGCAGGAATTCACCCTCTGCTGGTGGAGGTGGGAGCTGCAAGCAGTCCTCCCATGGCAATGGAGGTGGAACCAGCAGGAATTCACCCTCTGCTGGTGGAGACTGGGGCTGTGGACGCTCTACCTTCCCCTTCTTGGGCCGTGGACGCACCGACTCCTCCCTCTTGGGCTGTGGACGCACCGACTCCTCCCTTTTGGGCTGTGGACGCACCGACTCCTCCCTTTTGGGCTGTGGACGCACCGACTCCTCCCTTTGGGCTGTGGACGCACCGACTCCTCCCTTTTGGGCTGTGGACGCACCGACTCCTCCCATTCAGGCGTGGGACGTTGGACTCCTCCCACTCAGGCGTAGGGACGTTCGGGCTCCTCCCACTCAGGCGTAGGACGTTCGGGCTCCTCCCACTCAGGCGTAGGACGTTCGGGCTCCTCCCACTCAGGCGTGGGGCGCTCGGGCTCCTCCTGCTTGGGCTGTGGACACTCAGGCTCCTCCCACTTGGGCTGTGGACACTCAGGCTCCTCCTCATAACTGCGGAAGGGACAGACGGCAAAGTAATGCTGCTGGTTACAGAGGCAGCACAACAGTGGTGACCTACAGCTCCTCGGGTGCCTGGCCCTGATGTACGCCTCCTCCTGTCCCTCGCTTCCGGTCCTTTTTCCACCTCATCCTGTCTTCCATTTTTTGTTGTTGTTGTTGTTGTTGTTGTTGGGTTTTTTTTTTTTTTAAACCCCAAATTATGGTTCCTGCTCTGGCCTGAGTCCTGAGGCGCTGTAGATCCCACTTCTGACACCACGTGTGACAGGAGACTGAGCTGTGACGCTCACTGGCAGAAGCAGGAACACAGAACAGACAGAGACTTGGGGTTTGATGAAGCTGAGCGCGATCGCTCAGCCTTTTAATAAACAAAATAAAAGAACACAAAAACACACAGGACACGCACATTCGCCAAAACAAAAGAGACAAACAAAATTGACTAACACTACACACGGTGAGCAGATTTAACTACTTTTTACCTTTTTACTTTTACCTCCGTCTCCTATCCCGTTCTCCACTCACCGAACACACCACCCCCGAAAGTGAGTGAAAACATGTAGCTTTATGCAGTTGTACCGAGACTCGATTGCTAGTCAATCATTCAATTGGAATCTCGGTACAACTGCACGTGAATTAATTAAAGTGCAATTCCCGTGACCACACATTATATTATAACCAGCACGTGAAGTGATTTGTGCCCTCCTCGTGCCAAATACAAATCTACATTTTTAAATCACACGTGAAACACAGACCCGTTTATATCCCGTGTACCGATGACTATACACCAACATTTACACACAACACGTAACACAAAATACACACGGGGGGGGCACTTTGCCACAGGTGACCACAATAGGACTCAGTAATTAAAGTGTGGTCTCACCAGTAGATGAGTACTCTACGCTTTTGGCACTATACTGAAGTATTCTCTTTGCCTTTTTGGTTGCTGACAACAATGAGCATATTACCACACCAAAGTTTTTCTTTTGGTGAGCCTGTTCATGTTCTGTACCCACCATTTGGTATTTGGGTCCTACATTTTTGTGACCAACATGTAACAATTATTGACATTAAACACAGTTGTTGACATTAAATAGACAAATCAATTTAAATCTGTCAGGATCAGCACATTTTTTGGTTCTAAAGACAAAGTATTGGAGATATTTTGCACTGGCCGGCAGAAGGATACATTACATAAAACACTAGTTTTTAAAATCTTACTGTTTTTTGTTTTCTTTTTATAAAATAAACACTGAGCCATTTTATAGCGCAATAACTCATTCCAGAGTGTGTGCTGAAACATACCTTCTCCTCAGGCAACCTTGTGCCTCACAACGCACCCAGGCATGTGTAAGATAGGCCTATGTATTCCTATTGTACACCCTGTCGTGTGTTATTGCTTACTTAACTAACTGTGACTTACTTTCTTATTTGTTAATACTCATTAACACTATTTTTCATTGAAAAATTTGTGCCGCAGACTTAGACAAATTCTTTGCAGAATTATTTTTTTCTCAGTGCAGATTTCTGTGGGGACTATTTAACAATTTAATCTGCAGGCCCTGAAAGAGAACCACTAATAAACATTCCACAATTCCACAAAAAATATATAAACAAATAACAGTTAATGTGCAGTTCTCTACAGCAATATTTCATGGCACTCTGCATTCCTTCCCACCCCCTTACAATCAGTGGAATAGGCAAGGCAACACAAGCAACCAGACAGCCATCATCAGTTAAGACAAGCAACATACAACTCTATGCAGATAACACAAGAGAACTCCATCTGCACTGCATAAGGATGGATATATGCAGAATGCATGTGTGTGCTATCTGCCAACATAGACCTAAAACACTGGAGAACACAGAACATACTGGTATTACAGCACAATGTATACAGCCCAACTGTGACGGTGAGGCCATCCCTCCCATTAAACTGTATCCTGTTGCTCATCCAGAATGAGACTGAAAAACTCTTGGTTGATCCGTGTTGTAGGTGCTGCCCTCTCAAACTGGCATGACACAGCACATTCCACTCGCCCATGTAAACACAGTTTCATAACAGTGTACTTCATACACTTCAGTTTTTGCAGGTGACAATATCATTGTGTCATACATCTGTCACATGGGTGTCCTGTTCTTAAAGTGCTCCCATTCCCTATCCATGTTACTATGAATGCTAATGCCGGCCCATCACCCCTTCCTCCCTTGCAAAAGACTGTGTTTTGCCATTGAACATCTGCAATTCCATACAACAGAAAGTTATGCTCGGACATAGATTCATATTACAGCACTTGATAGTCCTTCTGCCATGCACCTGTGTCTCCGATTTATCATACATATACACTTCCCCTCATGTTGCCCTGCATGCAGCTCCCCATGGCAATGGAATTCAGATGTACAGTGTGATGTTGGTGCCACTGTTATGCATCTGTCTCTTACTAGACCTGCATAATGCCCAGATATACACAACCCCCTAGCACACTGGCATGGCAGTAGACCTCATACCCCTAGTGGACCATGATGATGGATTTCTCTTGTGTTATCTGCAGAGAGTTGTATGTTGTTCATCTTGACTGATGATGACTGTCTGTGGTTGCTTGTTAGGGGATGGGAGGGAATGCAAAGTTAGGGTTAAAAACCATAACATCGCATTTCCCTACTTTTACCTTTTGAATATCAACCCTAACTGATGCATTAACAAAGGTTTTGCAAAGAATTTCCTTCCTTTTTGAGAATATATTTATAGCTAGAAAGCCTGTATATTCTATTCTAGAGCACAAAACATAAAACTGACTATATTTGCAAACTTGATTAAACATGTCACAGGTGTATATATGTTAAACACTGACAGAGGTTTATGTATAATTGTGGCAGGCTGGCTCGCAGTGGTGACGTCACAGACCAGGAAGTACAGAAACCAAAACAATGGATGGGCGGGGAAGCTGAGTGCAATGGCACTCAGCGTATTTATTAATAAATCAAATAAACAAAACAAATGATTTTAACAAAACAACAAAACAAATGGGCACGAGGGCCAAACGAATCAGACAGACAAACAAGTAAGTGTCGTGCTGGCTAATCCAGCACGTTTTAGCAATTGTTAATTTCTGTCTCCTCTCTATCTCCCTGTACCTCCTCTCTGCACCCAACAACCAACCCCGCAGCACGGACAGCTGCCGGTTCTTATACTCTGGCCGAGGGGTTAACTAGTTGTTAATTATCTTATTACCCCTCGGCCACAGTCTGCACGCGTTTGGTAAGGATGCATGACTGTCAGCTAGTTACATAATCAGTAGCTGATCAGTCATGCATCCTCACGGGGTTTTTAAATATAAATATAAAAAACAATAGCAAAAGACGCGGCGCTTTTATCCGCTCCGCAAACAAATACAAATAATAATAAATAGGGGCGGGACACTCCGCCACAATAATACACGATTAGATTTGCTTCACCTATTCACACAAAGTGAAGTAGACCCCCCCGCAGCACCACCTAAAGAAAACCTTTTGAAAATAAATACATCAGCAGCAAAAAAGTAGTAATCATAGGCATCAATTGGATTTTTAAATTAATGTTATCAAGTACAAAAGTTAGTACGATAACATTTCTATAAAAGAAAACACATGTGCTTGTCAAAACCTAGCCCACAGTACAAATGCATAAGCGAAAACATCATTCTATTGAACAAACTTAACAAATTAATATCCCAAAAGCATGTTTTTAGCCTTTGTTTAGACAAAAAGTTCCAAGCAGTAGTTACATCATGTGTAATAAACTATAACATTAATATTATGGGGTCATCTCACTATACAGTACAGACCATCGTAAATCAAGGCTACGTTTATTGTATTTTGCCAGTATTGCATGTATAGTTGTAATTTATCTATTAGAATACAGTGAATTAGCAGCACAGCTATGGCCAAAAGTTTTGCATCTGCCTATATAATTAAATCATTTTGCTTCACAGAATCGAATGAAGTCTTGGAATAATGCTACGTTAACATACCGAATTACATACTGCTTTGTAGTTTTCCATACTTAACGAAAAATTGTGACATTTCAAAATCCAAAATGCCTTAAATAACACTGTACAACTATTATGGCTTCTGGTAGTCTTTTGCGATATCGTTCTGTAGTTTCTTTAATTACATGATGTTAAATAAAGCATCTAAATTAAGTTAATCTAGACTTTTTTTTTTTTTTTTTTTTGAATTGTTGCAATCCAAAAAAAAAACTAATGCAAAAGTTGTGGTCATAGCTGTACCATCTCTCGCAGCAAAAAAAATAAAAAACGTTAGTTGATAGTTTTCAAGCGAGGACGTTTAATTTTACTATAACCATTAAAATATTTTATATAAAATATAATACACTGTTAGCATTTTGGATGTTTGCACTCATTAACAAAAACTAATAAATTATGTTAGTATAAAAGTATAATGAATATAAAAAAGAATAGTTTACCAAACATGCTAACCTCTACACTACAGGCTCCAGCTTCACACCCGCCCCTCATTATTAGCCAAGGACCCGGCAGCGGTTAATGGTTGTTTTCTAACTCGAACAGAGGCTGAGATATCAGCAATTCAGATGTAAGGGAGGTACCTCATAAGAACGTAAGAAAGTTTACAAACGAGAGGAGGCCATTCAGCCCATCTTGCTCGTTTGGTTGTCAGTAGCTTATTGATCCCAGAATCTCATCAAGCAGCTTCTTGAATGATCACAGGGTGTCAGCTTCAACAACATTACTGGGGAGTTGGTTCCAGACCCTCACAATTCTCTGTGTAAAAAAGTGCATCCTATTTTCTGTTCTGAATGCCCCTTTATCTAATCTCCATTTGTGACCCCTGGTCCTTGTTTCTTTTTTCACGTCAAAAAAGTCCCCTGGGTCGACATTGTCTATACCTTTTAGGATTTTGAATGTTTGAATCAGATCACCGCGTAGTCTTCTTTGTTCAAGGCTGAATAGATTCAATTCTTTTAGCCTGTCTGCATACGACATGCCTTTTAAACCTGGGATAATTCTGGTTGCACTTCTTTGCGCTCTTTCTAGAGCAGCAATATCATTTTTGTAACAAGGTGACCAGAACTGAACACAATATTCTTGGTGAGGTCTTGCTAATGCGTTGTAAAGTTTTAACATTACTTCCCTTGATTTAAATTCAACACTTCTCACAATATATCCAAGCATCTTGTTGGCCTTTTTTATAGCTTCCCCACATTGTCTAGATGAAGACATTTCTGAGTCAACATAAACTCCAAGGTCTTTTTCATAGATTCCTTATTCAAATTCAGTATCTCCCATATGATATTTATAATGCACATTTTTATTGCCTGCATGCAGTACTTTACACTTTTCTCTATTAAATGTCATTTGCCATGTGTCTGCCCAGTTCTGAATGCTCTCTATGATTTTGAATGACCTTTGCTGCAGCAACAGTTTGCCACTCCTCCTATTTTTGTGTCGTCTGCAAATTTAACAAGTTTGCTTACTATACCAGAATCTAAATCATTAGTGTAGATTAGGAATAGCAGAGGACCTAATACTGATCCCTGTGGTACACCACTGGTTACCTTGCTCCATTTTGAGGTTTCTCCTCTAATGAGTACTTTTTGTTTTCTACATGTTAACCACTCCCTAATCCATGTGCATGCATTTCCTTGAATCCCTAAGATTTAAAAGTATTTAAAACACTAAATTTTAAATCTTCTGTTTTTTCTGATATTTTCCAAACTCTCGATTGTATTGGAAAATACTTACAATTGTTACAAGATATAATTATTGAGAGTATTGGAAAAGACTTACAATTGTTACAAGATATCACATTATTTTACATACAATTACATTTTTTTAAAACATTTTTACATACAATTACCCATTTATACAGCTGGGTTTTTAGGCAAAGTACCTTGCTCAAGGGTACATCAGCAGTGTCCCCCACCATGGATTGAACCCATGACCCTCCGGTCAAGAGTCCAAAGCCCTAACCACTACTCCACACTGCTATAAAAAGGCAAGAGAAAGCCTTTGTCTGTGTGGTGGAGAGTTGGAGAGTACAGGAGACTGGAAAAGAAAAGACAAATAAATGTGAAAAATATAGCAAGTATTATTAGTATTATTACCAGGCTCTATCAACTCGCAGCACTTAAAAATTATATTAAATTATTAAAACTCGATCTTTCAATTCATCAACTACTGATAAGTTCTTCAAAGCATTGTCCACTTCAGCTTTCATTCAGTCAGGATCGGTTGAAGAGTTGGTGGATAATTATAATATTGCTCTAACAAATACCTTAAATAATCTCGCACCTTATAAAATTAAAATTTCCATTACACGAGAATAGATGTTAAAACTTCATTCTGATTTGAACTTGGCTCTCGCCAAGATAAGCACCAACTAAAACGTAGCATTACAGTAAACTAATGTGATCCATCTGTGTCTCCATCCTTCTGTGTTTCCTTCCATATTATGATGTAGATATCCTTCTCTGTATGATGATGTAGATATCCTTCTGCCTGGTGTTGATGACTGAAGTGTAATGCTGGCTCCAGGGATCAGCTTATTTTGCCTCCCTAGCGGATCAGCACACACAACGGCTGCGATGCTGGCTCTGGGGATCAACCACAGTGCGGCCTCCCCAGCGCATCAGCATGACAACCGTCTGAATTGGGCTAAGTAGGGTACATCTCTGGGGTCTTCAAATGTATTTGTTGCAAACTAGAAGATAGATGGAGAGCTACTAAACTTCAGACTTCAGGTCCATTATTTCATTTAGAAAGATAATCAGCTGCACTATATTTAGCAAGATCAGTTTACTATTCAAATATTCTTTAAACAAAAAAGACTAATCCTAGATTACTCTTTTAGTTTATAATTAAATTAACAAATCTACATTCAGTTTGTCCTATCAAATACTCTTATCATCGTTATGCTGTGATGACTATGAATCACGTTGACAAAAAAGTTACTGACATTGGAAATCAGATATCTAACAGCGTAGGTGTGTCATCTAACAACTACAGTCAGCACTCGAATGTACGACTCATACACGTCAGTCACGTTTTGCCATCCTTGTATTAAGAAGCAAATCAATTTCCATTTTATATATGTAACGAATGTACTTACCCATCACACACGATTTCTGACTCCATCACCAGTTTTCTGATGCAAAGCCCATCTCTCCAGTGTTACAATTTGATTATCCGTCACAGTCCTCTTTTTTTTTTTTGCATACGCAAATCAGTCTGTTGTATTGTGCAGTTACACAGCACTTCCTCCGGTTCCACTTGCCGAAAATCCAGCAACAAGAAGTGAGCTGTGACATTAGGGCCTTATCGAGCGCTATATTCTGCAATTTTGAATACTGGCTTTGAATTAAAATACTTCTGTTGAAAATATAGTACTGTACCAACAAAACCAACTATAGTATATCTAAATGGAAAGCCTACTTATTTTAAAACACAGTTCTTTCAGTTATGTATTTTTAGGCTTCCAAGCCATAGGCTGGGGAAGCCTATTGTTTTTGTTAGGATTATTATTATTATTATTATTATTATTATTATTATTATTATTATTATTATTATTAGGCTTCCAAGCCAAAGGCTGGGAAGCCTATTATTATTATTATTATTATTATTATTATTATTATTATTATTATTTTTCCGCACAAACAACATCGCAGAGTTATGAAAAAGCATACGTAAGTAGATGAAAAAGTCACATGGTTCTATTGGATCTCGTGGAAATTTTGGGAATTTTTCAAAACTCTTGCGGTTAAAAACAACTTAAGGTGGAATTATGACAATGGCAGCAGATAGTGCAGCAATGGCCTATAAAAAACATATGTTCAATCGAGGTCAATTGCACAATTACTTTGACCGCTACACTGGATTGGCGCCAAATATTCAACAATCTTCTTGTCTTAAACCGCAATGTCAATCGACACCTAAATTGGCACGCATGTTCATGACCAGGTCCTTTATATTGTTTGTAAAATCCACGCTTTTTTGTTACAAAACATGACCACGGCGCGCAAATAACCGTTTCACGACGGCTCTATTTTCATACATTTGTGCATAAATCCAAGGTGCAATACACTACAGTCATGAAACTTTATATGACCATAGAGACTCACATGAACTACTGGTGATATGAAAATGACACATTTTGGTCACATGGTTTGGCGGCCATATTGATAAGTGTAAAAAAAACTTTTGCAACCAATTACAAGAACACCATTGCACTTATGCTCTTCAATGTCAAAACAATTGCATAGACCATTGGAAAGTAATAACTGCTGAAGTTTGAAACAGATTGCTCACACGGCGTGGCGGCCATATTGGAATTTACGTTGAAATTTTAACTCCTAGGGCGTGCCGACAGGGTCATAGTTATAATGGAACACGTATGGGAAGTCATATGTGCTCTATGAAAAAATGTCATGGCCCCATGACCTTTGACCTCTCCTAAAGGTCAAACGTGATGCATGACATCATCAACTTACACAGCTGGCTATAAAACTGCCTATAACTTCTTATCAGCTGCACCAAAACACACAAAATTTGACACGGATGTAGAGGACTTTGGGATGTTGTGCCATGGTCAATATGGCGGCTTTTGGTCACATAGTGTGGCAGCCATCTTGGATTTAAAGAAAATTTCGGGCAATTTTCAAAAGTATTCTCATATTTGTGCCAAAATTTACACAGTTAGCACAGTTGTGATGATAATGTTTCATCTATAATAACCAATGCACTTAAATGTCACGATAAATGCTTGGTAGCCTTTATAGTTGCTAGCAACTCTAGTTATTATTATTATTATTATTATTATTATTATTATTATTATTAGGCTTCCAAGCCGTAGGTTGGGTAAGCCTATTGTTTTTGTTAGGATTTTTTTTTTTTTTTCTGCCAAAACATGTTCAAAAACTCACGAAATTCGGTACACTGGTATATGCCTACGGGGCATAGTCGGTGATATTCAGCAAATTTGCGCAAGTCACATGGTTCGGCAGCCATAGTGGATTTTGTAGAATTTGTTAAAATGCCTATGTATCGGAAACCGCTTACTGCAGAGTTCTGAAAATTGCTATACGGTAAATAGTACAGCTGTGAAATATTTTGTACATAGTGCACTCATGTCCACGATTGATTCTACTTCAGGAAAAATGAATCGGTCACATGGTGTGGCAGCTATGTTGGATTTTGCGTAAAATGCTTAAACGACAACTCCTCATGAACCCTTTGGCCGATTTGACGTGAATTTTGGGTATACGTTACAGTTGTGATGATAACGTTTTATCTATAATAATCAATGTGCTTAAGTTTCACGATAACTGCTTGGAAGCCGTAAAGTTGCTCGCAACTCTATTTGACATTGTATTCCCTGAAAAACGGACAAGTGTTGGAAATGAAATAATCTTGTTTTGATTGTTTTGATGTATTGTCCTCAGTGATTGAGCAGCATTGACATGTGTATACTGTATTTAAGCTGCTGATGCACGGAGGCGCTTTTGCTAATTGTAATGCGACGTGGCAGAACCAGTGTAAATGATCAGACTGGAGTCTTGATTTACAGTTTTAAACCGGTGCTGGTTCTCTTTCTTACACTACAGTGGCAAAACAACTGCTAATAAAACAAAATAAAGCTAGCTCTCATTTGGAGCACTAACTAAACAATACTTTTTGTGCTTCCTGTCTGACGCCTGTCTCTTCTGCTTCCGCACTGCACGCACGCTTCCACTTCCTTACTCCTCTATACCCCATCACAAAGCTATCAGCTAAGCCCTTTTTATCAAGATGTCATTAACTTTAACAAGCAGTTAACCAATTAACCATTACTCTTAATTTGTTAAGGAAACAAGCAACTATGGATTTTCCAAAGGCGTGCATACATGCGGGATCTCATGACATCTAGTGGTCAACCCATTACACTGCAGGGAACAAAGCTCTTCTCATTCTCAAACTAACATACAGATTCTGCAGCACTTCACCACAGTAATCATATCGGTCCACTTTCAAGAATCAACTGCAAATCATCCGGGACGGATGTGATTACACGGAGTGCACTGTATATACATGTATATATTAGAACTATATTTTTAAAAAGTGTGTTCTTTCTTTTGCACACTTGCTCCTTCTATTTCACCATTTGATATTTACCTAGTTAGATTGAAACACTGGTGACCCCCTCTGTGCAGTCATCGAAATCGCTCAGTGCTAGCATGCAATGAGGCCACACCCCGAAAGTTATGCCAACCACTGGCACTAGCACAGACGGAAATGTTTTCCAATAGACTTTTTGATCTTGTTGTGATTATTTCTATTTTTCCACCCTTTTTTTCAGAATACTAATGAAGCTATCAAATCATAAAAGTTGTTACCCTAATCAATACTTAGACCAGAGTTTCCTGACCGGTGTGCAGCTACGCAAGAGTGCCGCAATATTTTCAGTAATTCCTGTTTGTGTTCATAAAACCAATTCCGAAGTGACAACAGATTGAGACTTATTTTAATATTGTCACTTTTATTTGTTTAACTATTGAAACTCAAGATGGACTTCCGGTTAGATAATGAGCGGGTTTTTGTGCATTAAAAAGTATTTTTTTAAATGGTTTAAAAAAAAAAAAGTTTTTGCTTCAGCTATCTTTAAGTTCGGTTAGAACTGATTAATAAAATCAATTAGTGATTTTTTCTGTTTAAATCAAAAAATAAGTTTGACCACCCTACTATGAGTTGCTTTAATTGACCGTTCCAGCCCGGATCTAGCGACTGTGCTCACTCAGGCAAGTCCAGATTTCACATTAATGGTAAGTTGTCATAAAATATGTTTGGTGTGCCTCAAAAAAGTTAGATGTATGAAGGTGTGTTGCTGCTCAGAAAAGGTATGGAAACACTGCTTCCGACACACCACAGAAACAGGAACAGAGGGACACGCTTGGGAGTGAAATAGACTTAGGACAGACAGTACGGGACACTTGTTCACACAGAGTGGTGAAGGTATGGATTGGGATCATTTCTGACCCAACTTGAGAGTTTTGAGATCAGTCACCTACTAGGAACCGGACATGCACTTATTGGCAGAATGGCCTTCTCTCTCATAAATTCATATTTTCTTTTAATCAGAATGATTGCAAGGAGACTGTAAGAAAAACAAGATAATTAAATCTGACTGGCCTAAACTGGGCTCTAATGTTGTATTTACAGTGTTACTGACATGCCTTTTTTGTTTTTTTTCTTAGCCGCCCAGACACATCATTTTCCTGGTTTGTGAATCCTTTCAAGTGTTTTTTTCACTTAATCTGGAGAAATTACAAAAAATATATTATCATAGCTTTTGTCTTGCTTATATTGGCTTTATTCATTCTATTGCTCCTTTACACTCTGCCTGGTGCAGTCTCCAACAGAATTGTAAATGGGTAGATTCTGCTCACATAGGCTTCATACTCATGAATCAGGATGGATGCATATGAAGAATGTACTACTGAAACATTTATATGGATTTCTTGATTGTATAGATGGCTAATTTCCTTAAATTGAATGTTTTGTTACCTACATTTAAGATGACTAAAACTACCACAGTGCTTCTTTTAGATGTCTTTTATTTGCATATTCCACTGTGTTAAAATAATTTATATATGGCCAATAGATACACAGGGCTCTATTTTTCACTGTGATGTAATAATAGGTTTAGTAAGGTCAAAAATGATGCTTTTGATAATTACATTTTATTCTCATATTGCATGTCCCATATACTGGGATGTTTAACTGAACTTAAAGTAAGCGTTTTGGTACAAAATAGGACCATTGATCTCTGTCATTTTGGTCAATTTGAAAAATATGCTCAATTCATCACATGAGTCTGCACTACAGGTGTGTTGACATTTAAGTAATTTAATAAACCGTGTTGAAAATATGGCTTAGTTCAATAACCGAGGAGTTTTAAAAGTACTGTCGGGTGTAGTGGGCCAGAGCAGACCAGAGCGTTGCTCCAGTACTTTCTTGTGATGCGGCACTGTGCCACCTGTTTATATTTAGTATATTGTTTATATACAGTGTATATGTATAGTGTTTCTATTACGGTAAATCTTAAGTTTTACTGGTAACTGTGAACATTTCCAGTAAAGGTGGTAAATGTCCAGAATTATAAAGAAATATATTGCTCATTGGACATACCAAAGCTTATTGGTAAAGGCCCTTGGTTATTCTTGATTTACTGGTATATGTCCAAAATAAAGTGTTATCCTATTTATTTCGGACATTCGTCTCTTTCTTGGTAAATGTCGACATTTACCAGTAAATCTTGAGATTTGCCTATATTCAGACATTCACTGTAACACATACATCGCCTCTAAGAAAAAAATCAAACCAATATTTTTTTTATTACCATATATTGCAATCTATTTATCAAAGTGTCGGCCCCAAAATGTCTTAGTAAGCTTGTTTTCCAACAGTTGCCCAACTTTTTTTGATTCAACAAAGTCTTTAATTTTTCCAACTGCCGTGTGACATCACTTCATTTGAAAAACACACACTTTGCCTCATTTATGCACATTGACTATAACAATCAGCACTACAGGTTTTAGGAGTAAATAAGGACCGCTTTTCAGTCAGAGTTCACAAGCTGACCTCTTTTAAAAGACTCACAGTTCACCTCCAGGTATTGTGTAACGTTCATGCCCAGGTTGCTGTTACTGCGATGGCAAATTTAGAAGTACCGGTCCACTCTGGCACCATTACACCCCTGACAAGGAAGTTAGCGAAGTCTGTTCTTCTGTTACTAAAATATGCATTGTAAGCCAGAGTACAGTATACATACTTTAGTATCAGTGCCATCTACTGTGGGAGTTGATTTAAGTGTGTGTTTTATGTCTGCATTTTTAGTCAGGGATTCTTTTAGATGCAATCAGCCCTATCCAAAACTGTCTCCATGTCTCCATGTATTGACTGAATAAATGTTGAAATACATAAATACAAACCAGTCATTTTGTGTTGATTATGGTTTAGCAATTTGGTCTCTCGGCCCTTTCAATGAAAAAGTAGTGTTTGCCATTTCAGACAAAGTATCATTAAGCCCTAGAGCTCGACCTGGGGTTCCCTGTTCTGCAGCCATAATAGTAATACCACAACACTTCCCAATACAATACTCCTGTTTACCATAAAACAAATCCTGAAATAATTCTCTTCTGTCCCTGTTTGGGCGCCAGATCCGTAACAAACTTTCTTAGTATTACTACTAGGCACTTAGTCCATAAGCGTATACTGATTCCATAACCTGTGGAGCATGCTTAACCCAATAAAATGTTTATCAGAAGTAAGTCTAGAACGTGAAAGTGATATAAAAACCATATGAGCATAGAGAACATGAAACAGTATATCAGCAAACAATCCTGTCAACACTGAGGC